>OU015462.1:24557535-24910035 GCA_907164805.1 Brachyptera putata | reverse complement strand
TTTTTGTTCGTTTGTCATTTTGTTTGTTTATTCGTTCGTTTGTGAGCACTGCAAAGGTCGCACGGATTAACAAGAAATTTTTCTGGACTCGCGGACTTATTTAACTTACAACTCTGTAGTTTTTGGACCATTTCGGTTCTTCCATTTTTGAGAAACACCATTCATGAAGTTTCCAAAAAACCTCGTAAGATCTGGATGCGTGGGAAAAATTAAAGAGTGGATCTCTTTGAAATTTTTCAAATTTTCACTGAATGTGAAGAGAAGAATGCCACAGATCATTACAGAGTTGTATATAATTCGGATCAGCCGTTTGGAGCATGATAATTCAATGAATGTTTTTCATTCATAAAATTAAAGCACATACAAATAATAGCAGAACCATGTCACCGAGATTCACGGCTCTCCAGACTCGGTATAGTCACCAAATCAAGTCCATTTAAACCAGTCAAGGTAGAGTTTTTGATTATACTTCATATACATATATCGCGCATCTTACAACGCATATGCTACGGTTGCCTGAGTAATTTGAGGTCTTTCAATCAATCTCAAAAATGATACGACAGCACCGGATTTTTTATTCTAGTGTTTTGGATGAGATTCAGTTTTACCCCACTTGAATTATCGAGAGTTTTGTAAAGCTCTACAGGCCAAACGAAAACTCAATATTCTGACGAAGCTTGGGAATTGGTTCTGTCATTATATTCAACTTGTTAAGTGTACAGTTTTGAGGCACAATAGTTTTAAATACTTTCAAGACAAATCATTCCTAAATTTCTTAAATCATCTTCAGAATAGCCTCGAGAAGTAAAATTGGAAACAATACTTGTCGCGAATTCAAATGCACATGGAATTTAAACACAAGCGTGATATACATTATTCCAATATTTTACACTAGTCAAACGCAGATGTGTTCTAAGATGTGCGAGTCATCTATGTAAAGTATATATAAACTCTACACACTCTACACACCTTGATAATATAAAATATATTTCATTCGGTTACTATCGAATCTTGGGAGCCGTGAATGTATCACTGAAACATTTCTCTGCTATCATTTGTATCTACTCGATAGATAAAAAACATTTATTACATTATTTTCTTCAAAATGGCTGGTCCGAATTGCATACGACATTTTAATAATGTGTGGGCCTATCATTTTTGTGTTTACATTTAAGGAAAATGTGAATTACATAGGAGAGATTATTCTTCAATTTTTTCCAGCTGATCTTATGGGGTTTTCAAATACTTTGAGATAATGCTTCACAAAAATGATCCGAACGATTTGACCCCAAAACTATACAGTTCCAAGTTGGATAAGTTTGCGTATACAGTTTCATGTCGAACGGTCAAACCTCAGGTCAAATCCTGCGACCTGTGGAGTGCTTACAAACGAACAAACGTAACAAAAATAAACACACTCACGCAGACAAAGCTTAATAAGAGTAGGATGGAAATCTTCGCTGACACACATCCAATAAGTCAGATCATCACAATGGAGAAAAAATAGTACTTTATCCAGATTAATTGAACCTATTGAAAGGGTCAACAAAAAAAATCAATTGAAGCACATAACGATTGAAAAACCCAACATGTTCATTAATCAGAGCAGGAAACTCATTAGATTCAAAATCGATGTGTGTATACAACCCAGATACATACAACTCGCTAATTTCACAAAACATGTGCTGCATTTTCCTAGTAACACACGAATTCAACACTCCTTCAATACTTTCACTCTTGTTTGCAATATGTGATGAAATCCCCTGTCTCATCGAACTGAGTATAAAAGCCTCTCTTAGGCGAAGCCGAGTGTATATAAACCACACAATTAGTTTATCTCTCCAAGTCCATCTTCATGCTCTATCAGACGTCTCCAAGGTTTCTATCAATACAACTCACTGTTGCCATTTCTCTCCATAGAAACAACGTTTTCTTTGATAATGTCCAAACAATATGTTGGTCTACGATTGGACAACAGAGCGAGCGCTATTCAAGAGCGGGCTTGTCTGTGTAACTTCGTTTTGAATCAACTGCTTTGGACTTTGATTTGGTCTTCGCATGGACAATGTCAAAGAGTTTATGGAAACATCTTTTGAAATGATGAAATGTCATTAAGCAGACTACGTGACATCACGGATACTAGATTGTAACTAGGAGTTTTGAGACTCGTCGAATGCAAATAAAAGTCACGGAGATGGTTGCTATATGGAGTAACACTTATTTGTATATATTCTCATTTGATCGTAAATTGGACAATTATAAGTTTCAACTTATGAGTTACCGGTATTTCTATCTTAGTAGCGATAATATCACCATTGTGTGAAAATCAAATGTGAATTTCAAGGACGTAAAATTTTGAATTAACCATTGTGGACGCTGTCGGTAGTTTATTTTACGCTACTGAACTCTCCCGCATCTCTCGTTATTCTATGAAGAAGTCATGCATAATTATTATGCACTTTTCTATCTTAAATTTCAACTTTCCATATAATTTTTCACTGCTATGATGACTAAGATGTCTTGGTGTCGGTATATGATATATGAGAAGATGGGAAGATAAGATTGAAGGTTGTTTTAATTCCAAGAGAATAAATGATTATACCATCTATAGAAATAGTAGTTTCAAAAACATGTTCGTGATATTATCAGACAAATTGTTTCAAATTGTTACAAGATGTTTCCCTCAAAGATTAATACAATATAATTCGGCCGTGACAATACCGTATACTAGGCTGTGTATACCTAATATGTTTCCCTGTCAATGATGCATCAGATACGGCCTATGCCTATTCAGTATATCCCGTGCGCACGCCTATGTGTACAATAGGAACACAAGAAACACATGATGTGACGTAATAGTATTCTGGAACAGATATACAATATGATATTGCTAGATATAGAAAACCATCTAGAGGACACTGCTTGAAAATACCCATCCTCTACTGTATCACTTTCAGTTCCAATCTCCTGAACGCTCTCTTTATCTCTCTCACTCTCTCTATCTTTCTTCCTCTCTCTCTCTCTCTCTCTACCTCTCTCTCTCTCTCTCTTCCTCTCTCTCTCTCTCTCTCTCTCTCTCCTTCTTTCTCTCTCTCTCTCTCTCTCTCTCTCTCTCTCTCTCTCTCTCTCTCTCTCTCTCTCTATCGCTCGCTCTTCCGTCGTCTCTATTGCTTTCCTTCGCCAGTCATTTGATACCAAAACCTCATCGTTCACCTGAATAAAAAACCCTTCCCCTCATTTCCCCCAACCATGGACCATACCCTCGATTGTCTTTGACACAAAGAAAATGAACCTCTGTGTAATAAATCCCCCGGTAGAGCCATCGCAACCGATCGCATCTTGTCTTGTACTTCCAATCAACGCCGAACACCAGGAGCGCCCTGGTCTGTATTGGGCAGCCAATTAAAGTATCATAATTAATGGTCTTTGTTTATATTGAACACACATCTTAGACAGGACACACATCGGGTCAGCGGTGGCAACTTGACGGAAGTGAAAGATGATATTACGCCCAGCGAGAAGTTGGAGAAAAATGAACATATCTCTATGTTTTGTCACGTTGTTAGCGAAATCATTCAAGTATCTACTCATGAGGAAACGTTCCTAGGTGTCGTTGTGATATGATGATCGAAGAGGTATATAAATACATATATAAATATATATTTATATATATATATATATATATATATATATACATATATATATATATATATATATATATATATATATATATATATATATATATATATATATATAATATATATATATATATATATATATATATATATATATATATATATATATATATATATATATATATATATATATATATATATACATATATATATATATATATATATATATATATATATATATATATATATATATATATATATATATATATATATATATATATATATATGTATATATAACGAAATCCATGCATCGTATCGTTGTTTATCTTGAAAAGTTAACCGGACTGAATCTATCGATGCTCTACGATTGTATTCTCGTAAATAATGCTCCAAGTAACGCTAATTAAACCTTACACAAGAAGAGTAACCTGACCAATCCAAACTTTTAACTTTGTGTCAAATAAACACCACCCCAACACACGCGCGCGTGTATAGCGGGTAGGTATCATTGCCAACTAAATTGTGGACTGCGATGTGATGAGGGTTACAATATCTGGTGTTCTTTAGTGATGATCTTGAATATATCGTACTTGAAATATAACCGTTCGGTTAAAGAATTCTCCTTCCTCACAAAGATATATCACAAATAAAACCAAGTTACACATGTACCCTTTCAGTCGTTACAATCGCTTACTGACATGATCAGATAGATTATTATAGTTTTGCCTAGTATTCATCATAGGCCTACATATCACACATTCCAACGACAATGCAGTTAGACACTTATTTCACCGGGTAGGAATTAATCAGCCAATAAGAAACGAGTAAAGATTAATGGATGTTGATAGAAATTAATAGATTAATTGAAGGCGATAGATGTGACGACATATATTTACTGCACTCTCATTGGTTCTTCGCCGCTAATCGGTAGATTGGTCTGTCATTTTCCAAGCTTTCCATATCCCCGCCAGTTCGATTAGAGCGATTGCATTCATTTTACGTTCACACAACCAATTTTTGGCTAGTTGGTAAAGCCAGTTGTCAATTGGGACCACCATGTGTTATGTTTAGTTATGTCATACAGAACTTTGAAGATTCCTGATCTAGGACATACCACAGGTGATACGAATTACGTACTAATGAGGATTTCAAAGGGCTGAGAGTTGAACGAACACTTTTGCTTGTACTTTATACTTGCAGTGTATTCAACAGTGTACACTCGCGGCGATGGGCTCCCACGTTTTGGTATGCAACCAAACATAGCAACCCTTTTCACACCTTGATTTAGTCCCACACATGCGCTTCAAAGACAATCTACGGCCACTTGGCATGCGAAAAGTGTCGTGAAAAAGACCAAACAACTAATTAACTCACTCAAGCTGAAACCTCACAGTGAGCTAGCGAGACCGGTCGGTCACGATCATGTGAGCTTCCGCTATCGCTCACTAGGAGCGCTGCGAGTGACGGCGTGACGTCAGACCTAGAGCAATTTCCTTCCATTGAATGATGAACAAAGACCTGAGTAGCTGATGTTACATCTTTGTTGACACACAGCACATTTTCATCAGCTGAAAACAAGAGGAAATTTTCAATTCTAAATAACGGCCCTTCCACTGATATCTGAGGATGTAGAATTTTACCGAGATAAAACGGAGAATATATCTGGAAAATATAGTGGAAGATATATATGTATATATATATATATAAATATATATATATATATATATATTAGTGTAAATCAGTACTCTATAGGTCGGCGTTGCCACTATATAGCACTTGCATCCTTTCTAATAGATTGTAAGACTCAACATTGCACGTGTTGTATTGTATATAGCTTCTCAATAGCTCCTATATGGTATATGTATTTTGGTAAATTAGATCAATCTATTACGACTCATCCGAATATTGATTAAAATGAAAAATAGTTCATGAGCAAGGATGTCCATGTTGATGCGAATCAGGAGAACGAAGAGCGGAAATAATGTTTAGTTACTGTAGTAGGCCCTTCCATCTACCACAGTTAATTGGAAATAAATCAGATCAATTATCGAGCCTAACGAAACACGAAGGTCAACACGGAAAGTATATTTGTTTTATTGCGATATTATCGTCTATAAGTGAGGTTTGAAGCTCTCAGGACCACGCCAGACCGTCACGTTCTAGCCTCAACGAGGGTGCAAAACTACCCCTCTAACGTAATATATCGAACAAACCACTCAACTCCAATCATTTGATCGGCGAGCGCAACCAGAGGACAGAGATTTAACCGAAATAGTTTCATTTTCACTCGACGTTGTTCTTTTTCGTATCGAATTGCTACTATAAAATAAACCTCGTCTCCCATACCCATCCCCTCCACACGTCCTTATTGCTCAGTCTTGATATATACCGCAATGCACGGAACGTCTTCACTGGCTATATGTATATCGTACAGATTTGATATTTTATACTTCAATTCAATTAAATACACTGTCGATATACTGAACCCTCCTACGTCACGAATATGTAGTACCGTGTACGGTTTTAAGCTTGTATCATAGTAACAAAGTTGCATGGTTTGCTCGTTTCGGTAAGTCGCGTGTGCCGGGCAGAAACTTTCGGAATGATTGGTTTGTAAATATGTGATTACCGGGAGAAAAAAAACAGTGCCAGAGTGTTTCTTTGCATCAGGTTTGAGTCTGTCCATAGTTATAAGAATCGTTTGATAAATATGAATTCCATCACATAATTGCATGTTTTTGATACGATATGTAGGGAGGCAAAAGTGGGCAATCGTTCCACAATAGCTGCTGAGATATTTCCATCTATAATGGCTATTAATTTGTACAATATTTTTTTTATATACAATTAAACCCATCAACATTTGATGAGCATAAATAGTGTGGTATAGCCTACAGGAAAAACTTGGTACTCATTTCGGTTCAGGAAGTGTACGAAATCTGAAAATGTGGTTCTATAAAATGTGCTGAAGTGCATGGTTAGTCTGATATCTCTCAAGTTCAGAAACACGTGACTCTCAGTATAGCCAACCTGCCAATACCAGTACAGGGGCAGATTTCACGAATATCGCCCCATATTTCATCCCCCTCCTACCACTTAACCACCCTCTCCCCACCAACTACCTAAAACCATTGATTTACCCAAGTTAAGCAGCCGTCCTGGCACATTGCGTAATTGTGCCCAATATTTCGATACATGAGGCGACTGAAGGTTCGGGACGGCCGACCGGTACGGTTAGAAGATACGATAAGAGGGCAGGTCGAACGTTAAGAAAGAAGTACTATTGAGTCAAGAAGTATTGAGAACAATTGGCCAGAAATGAAAGCGGATATTTATTACGGTAACAAACACTTGAGAGCCATATATAGAATCTTTTATAGAATTGTGACTTGTAAGTGAGGAGGAGAAACGATGTACACATGAATCTAGGTTTTTGGAGAAGTTTTATAGCTACTGTAGTCAATTGCGGAAATGTTACTCATTTTCTTTCTCTTTTTTGTAGATTCTCACTCATGTGGGAACGTCAAATTCATCCGATATGATCTTTTTTCATTAGATGAGCGTAGCGAAGATTTTCATTCCATATACCGAAAAATTTTGGGCTTGGTTTTTATGTTTTTTTTTTTTTTTTTTTTTTTTGTTTGTTTTTTTGTGTGTAATTTTGTACGCGGCATACAGGTCAGGAAAAAGTTTCAATCAACTCGAAACTTTTTTTACAAATTGTTGTTATACCAGAATAGGTTGGGATTGTTTTTCAGAAAAATCGGTCAAACGGATTTTCCGGAAAAAAAATCGGAAAGTATGGAAATTCCCCATAAGAATAGGCCAGGGGAGAAATACTTGGAATTTTATTTTTTTCAAAAGCTCTCAAATTTATACTGAGTGTGGAAAGATCTATCATACCTATTTTAAGCGATTTATGGAACAATCGGATGTGAAATAACGAAGAAAACGCATTTTTAAGGTACTTTTTCACACATCAATAAAAGCAATTAAGAAAGCAATTAAGGAACTATTAAATATGAGCAACAAGTGTCACCAATAAATTAAAACGTTTAAAATCTGTGATGTATATGAAGAAGGCACTGGTTTGATTGTTTGGAAACCAAGGTCCATATACCAACAGACGGCCGCGATTTTTAAAGCTTTGAAGTGATCCATGGCCTGTATATGTACATTGAGCTGACAAAATGTTCTTAATTCTACATTTCCATACTTCTAAGCTCATCTCACAACGCATATAAGGCGTTTTCCTAGTTAGATGAGCGTAGCGAAGATTTTCATTCCATATATCGAAAAATTTTGGGCTTGGTTTTTATGTTTTTTTTTTGTGTGTGTAATTTTGTACGCGGCATACAGGTCAGGAAAAAGTTCCAATCAACTCGAAACTTTTTTCCTAAATTGGTGTTATACCAGAATAGGTTGGAATTGTTCATCAGAAAAATCGGTCAAACGGTGTCTCCGGAAAAAATTTGGGAAGTATGGAAATTCCTCATAAATATAGGCCGGGCCGGGAAGAAATAATTGGAAAACCAAAATTTTTCAAAAGCTCTCAAATTCATATCGAATGTGGAAAGATCCATCATACATATTTTAAGCGATTTGTGAGACAATCGGATGTGAAACAACGAAGAAATTCATTTTTATTGTACTTTTTTACACATCAATAAAAGCAATTAAGAAAGCAATTAAGAAACTATTAAATGTGAGCAACAAGTGTCACCAATAAATTAAAACGTTCAAAATCTGTGATGGATATGAAGAAGGCACTGGTATAATTGTTTGGAAACCAAGGTCCATATACCAACAGGCAGGCGCGGTTTTTAAACTTTTGAAGTGATCCATGGCCTGTATATGTACACTGAGCTAACCAAATGTACTTAATTCTACATTTCCATACTTCTAAGCTCATCTCACAACGCATATAAGGCGTTCACCTAGTGTATTATTCATACGATTTTTGATTCAGTATGCGTACTCTCTGCATGACATTGTTAATCTGGACAAACTTATCTATTTTTATATAAAGGAAAAAATATCAAAATATAGAGGTAAAATTCCATAATATATTTGCTCTCATAACATGTGAAAAGACATCAGTATGGAGATCCTCAGTATAACAAAGCATTTTTACTATAGTTGATTATTTTACACGAGAGAGGTTCTTTTTACCTGAGCTTAGAAAGATTTCTACCGGTCTTTAGAGCTCAATGATAATAACTCAAAAATATTTGAACCCTGGTCCCACATATTTGTATACATTTCACAATTCACAAAGACTTATCATTATTAATTAAAATTCAATTATCGTCGTTCTCATGGTACAATGTGCGAAAAAGTTGGATAACATTATTCAAATACAAGAAAATGCAATGCATATACGGTCGCCATATTGGCACCTCCTCCTCTTCCTTCTTCCCGCCGTATCCCCCCTCCCACTCAAGAAGGGGGCACGTTTAAATCACATCTTCCCGGCTGGCGTTTCAATCTGCCACACGCAATATATCATTGCCATTATTTGGCACTAGGAGGGGTAGTAAGTAAGGGAGGAGGAGGGGGGGGGGGGATTGGATACTTAGTATTCAAGTCTTGCCTTTGCTTAAAGACTTCTCTTAGAGAACCAAATGGACAGAGAAAGAGAAATTCAATTATCTATTATATATACTTTATTGTAACTAAGTTAATGATTTGTATAAATGGTGATACGACCTTGTTGACTCAATTCTGTAATAAACCAGTAAATAGAAGATCAATTTACTGAGGCAATTACACCAGAAATGTCATGTTTTTCATTATTATTTATTAGAAAGATCAACAAGAAATTATTTCATCTAATTATTCCCTGTTTTGCGGATTGAGGCTGACAGATCTTCGCAGTTGATAAAATATCTCATCATCGGTTGAATTCTAGTTGAGAAATGGATAATGTATATTACAAATATTCAATGATAAGTTCATATTCAGTCTTATGATTTGATATTTTGAAAAATCTCAGAGAGGAAAATTCCGTTCAGAAATATTTTCAAATAGTGATTCACAATTTTTGAAATACATTGAAAGTGTCTAGTGTTTAGTGAAAAGTTTCTGTTCAACACTAGAGCCGTTTCAGAGACTACATATAGGCCTATCTCCAAGTTCATTTCACAAGGATTTTGGCTTCTTCCTAATTATGAAGACATAATGTATCATTATCACACACGTTACAACTACACGACAACGTATCATGTGATCTTTTATATCTTCTTATATTGGTATATTGATGTAATTTTCATTAATGTACTGAGAAAAAATCAATTCCTGATCAAAACACATGACTTTCAAGTCTTCTCCGAATGAAACAAAATTTCATACTGGCGAATGTCAAATACATAATTAATTATCACATACAGGTATGAAGATTTCCGAAAGTATTTTTATTCCAGTTTTCAGGCTTGAAATGCAAATTATCGAGCACTTGAAAGTTCCTATAAAACCAGAAGGCAGAGTTGAACTTTAGGTTTTCTCCAAAATATGGTTTTACTTTCACAGTGTAATTCAGTCCGATAGTTTTATTTATCAGACTCGACTTATTGTCTCTTATCAAATTTATTCCACGAGTTTAATTGCATCTCTCCTTCCCCTCCATTCATCTTTCTCCCTCTTTTCTCACAACTACATTCAGTCAGCTGTTCGAATGATAAACTGGGCTCAGTGTATCATAATAATAAATTATCATTGCTACATATAAAACAATGTTATTTCATTATATTTATGGTTTTGTCGATAATTTTCTCCTTCTAGAAATATAAGAGAACTCAATTTAACTGCATAGTTTAATAAATTAATTCTGAAATTTCATTAAAATCGTTGTATGAACTCAAATTGTCTTTCTTCATTTATACAGCGAATTTATGTTCTTCTTTTCAATTTGCATATAATTTCCTACTTAAATGTACAAAACAGTAATACGAAAAGCTGCCAGTAGTTAGCTTTAAGAAAACTGGGATAACAACTTTCCTTTTATATTATGCTTTTATCGTTATATTTTAAACACACACACACACTCAAATATATATATATATATATATATATATATATATATATATATATATATATATATATATATATATATGATAATATATTGGATAAATTTCCCGGTGAATATTCGCCTGAAATGTCATCATTATTCACTAATTTCATCCATTTTTGTATTCACTCTATTTTACCAAATGTTAGTGCAGTGCAGATGATGTTGTAACAACATCATATGTTGTAACAACATCATATGTTGTATATATGTTTGCGCCAACCCCTTGTATTTTACATTCTTTGGATTACGTCAAATTTGTGACGTATCTTTGTTTCCCCTTCCCCTGTCAATTGCTTCCTCGTCAAGGTATACTGGTCAGCTGTTCGTCCAGTCAGTATAGTTTTGACTTCTGTACCAGTTCGACTCTCGCCAGTGTCAGTTCTCGTCAGCTGTTGTTCGTGGCAACATCTCGTTCGCAGTTATTATTCTCTCGTTTCTCGTTTAGGAACACACAGGTCGCTCGACTTGCGTGTTGCTTCTTCATCTTCGTTTCAACTATCTTTGTTGACTTCTCTTCTTTTCTTCATCTTCTTCTCGTTATTTCTCTTATTAAATATTTCTTATTCGTATCATTTCCCCAAATACAGTCCACTATTTTCCGAGGCCTAGTCGCCTCAACACACACATATATATATATATATATATATATATATATATATATATATTTATATATATATCATGATCATTATTCACTAATTTCATCCATTCTTGTATTCACTCTATTTCACCAAATGTTAGTGCAGTACACATGATGTTGTAACAAAAATGTATTCAATTGTGATATTTACAGAAAATGAATAATATAAAATACGAATATAAAATACCGTATATCAGATAAATCGAAAATATTTGATTAAATGCGTGACTTAATACAAACGACATATGCCTTATACAGTTTGATGCAATAATACCTGATATTGATATACATTGAGTAGCATGAAGCATACAAATCTAATTCTCAATACTTCAAAAAAAACACAAACTACATACAGTTTTGTTTACCAATATAAATATTAGATTCCAGCTGCACGTTGGCACCAACTTCTCTCATAGCGTTTTCCTATAATATAACACTTTATAAAACAGTTATCTACCAACCCTGTGATATTACCCTGCCGTTCTTATCATCTCCAGTCGAGCATCGAACCAGCGTCCCTCTGATACGCCAACCAATAGCAATCAATCATGCCTCGTCGATGTCTCGTGTTATCAGCCTCTGCCTATATATGAATAGCTCAGCGTCATTCAGTCAGAGGGGGTAAGGGACGGCCTTTAAACAGCAGGACGGGACAAATATTAGGGGGTTGGAGGGTGGAGGGGGTAAATTGGTTGCACAAACATGGATTAGTGGTACGTACGTAGATACACAGCTTGAGTAAGCGAAGATAGTTGAGAGTATATTGAATTATGTAGTCGATTTAATATTAAAGGATATAATATAATATATACAAGAAGATGTTGACAGGGAAACTAGAATATTGACATATTGACGTATTGCATAGTTGTCCATACGCCATATGTCAGCTTTAGTTCATACGTGTAGTGCAACAATGTCTATCCACTGTATTTACTATGAGGTCCACGATGTCTCTCTATAGGCAGTAATAATCCTTTTCAGACTTCTGTAACTATAACTGCGATTAATTTGTATAATGAACGAATTTGGATGATGACAAAAAATGTAACTAAGAATAAATCGTGCAAAACTTATCGATCGTGTATAGAAGAAGAATGGAAAAAAATCTTCATCAGTATTCCACTGAATTCCACTCCAATTAACAGTACGCTATATATTGAGAGCGATAGTCGTACTGATTGACCGTCATACGTAACTCTTAAACCGCGTATCTTCACTAGATCCGTCTCCAATACCTTCATTAGAATAATTTCAGCAAAATGATGACTAAGAATAATATCCACGGATATGCTCAATATTATCACAGGTCATCACAACTTTTCTCGTAATCTTGAATTCCAATGTCCATATCCTTATCATTCATTATAGTTACACACCGCTACATGCAGAGCAGTGTTTGACGACTCACTTCGTGTGATCCGGGAGGCGAGGGGAATTTCGAACCCAGTTCGATCCCTGCCGCCGACCATCTTTACAGCGGTTCTTGATGGTTCCCCTCTGTAGTCTACGCTAATGCCGGGATGGTTCCTACAATAAGTCGGTCATGACCGCTTCCATCCCACTATCCTTCCCATTATACAAAAAACTTCATCTCATCATACCATCATCTCATTTGTCATCCACCCGATGCTATTAGATCTGCGCTATGATAACACTGCGTCGTTAAAACTCAATATGGAAAACAAATATTGTTACAGTACCCACCAGCATGTGAATCTATTCACTTTTCGACACAATTGTACTGGCCGATACGATTCATATGTAATTGGGAATCATTCGTTAATTTTAAAATTAAAATTGAAATTTTAGAATTTTAGAATAGATTATTGTAGATATTGCCATGGCTAACAAGGGCATTGGACTCATTTAATGGTCTCAAAATTATAATTCTTGCTCTATTATCATACACAGAAGAAAACAACATACTGGTGTTGACGGTGATCATTGTTTGCTTAGCGACTTCTCCAATAGCTAGGTTATACGTGGGTACGACTGAGCAGGTGATAATTAGACTATGAAGGGGTGATAAGTGAAAAAACGTTTACAAAACTCATGCCTTATATGAAAATCGAACCCACGCCCAACGGTGACTCAAGTATCCGAAGCGATGCTTCAGCTGACCGAGCTACCGAGGCAACAACAAATATATGAATAAATTGAGTATCTTCTACAATGCACTAAGGCATTGAAGTTTGAGCCCAACTTCACTCTTTCAACTCTGAGTCTCAAGGTATACGCGACAGCAGGTTGGTGGATAGCAAAATGTTGACATAGAAAATCCAATTGTATCCAACACATGCGGTTCACCCCTTCCCACCCCAATGTTAAACACCAACTAAACTCAATTAATCATCTTCCTGATGTGACTGATTTGTAACTCCAGTAACCAGGTTCGAATCCCTTCTAGCACAGCACACAGAAAGCTGTTGAAGTCAATTATTCCAGATCCTACCGCGGCGTTCCAGGTAGATGTAGGAAATATCCATCTTGAGACGGTCTTTTGACAGGAAGATGGATGGGAGAGCAACCGAGAGAGGGGAATGGAGTGAGTGTGTTTAGGTTGGGAGAGGGAAAGAGAGGAAGATGAAGAAGAAGAAGACGAATAAGGTTTACTCAACTGCATGGAAAGTAGATGCAATCGCGTAGTAAGACGCACGTCACTAGTAAAGAGTGTTCCAAGCGCCAGGAGCTCGTTGAACAGATGGCAGAAGATTTACTGTTTCCATTAATAGTCTCGATTTCTATTAGAATATCGTAATTGGGTCAGATAGATCGTTCGAACGATTTTGTAATTGATTAACAAAACAATAGTTTTGTGTGGTTAGTATGTGAGCGGTGAATCGGAACTTTATAGATGAATTATAAAACGATATATGATAAAGAATATGGAAGTTCTCAATCAGATTTCTCGTCACTCTTATTTTGATTTGATACAATTACATTATTCCGAGATCTTTAATTGAATGCAATATGTATTTGTTATTGCTGCATGATCAATTTTCACTGATTTTGAAAACATATTGGAAAAGCAGATTCTATAGAAACGGAAAATCAATACCTTTTTCGTATTTTATTATAACAAACTTCACATCAGAAGAGAAACGGTGAAGCACATCTCTTTAAAGATTCCTTCATTTCAATACAAATATTCATTCAACTATAAAATGTAGCGATCATATATTCCGATGAGAATATATATATATATTCATCATTAATATTCATTTTCATTGGTTTATTGGAATATATTATTTTGTCAGAATATCTTATTCATAATTCATAATAGTAGTGGGTTTGACAATATAGGTAATGTATGGATTTATTTCGAGTAACTATTTCGATTTCCGTAGAGATGAGGTTCCCGTAATTATCAGAAAGAGAATTCTTCACAAACGCTGTTGAATATAATTGAAATAAAATGGAAGTTTCTAAATATTGAAAGAGAACATTCAATGTAAAAATCTGCAGTGTTCCACTCCATGTAAAATTAGTGTGTTTTG
The DNA here is from genome assembly GCA_907164805.1 of Brachyptera putata. NCBI lineage: Eukaryota > Metazoa > Arthropoda > Insecta > Plecoptera > Taeniopterygidae > Brachyptera > Brachyptera putata. Next base: position 24,895,197 of record OU015462.1, on the reverse strand, counting down.
TGTGCTTCATTACTTGTTTCTCTATTCTATTTTTGAAAAATAAAATATTTTCCTCAATGTCACAAGTATAGTTGATCAATAAGCTTGTATTCATCTATCAGTAATTCATCCAATTCTATTGCAGTCATATTTAGCTGTGGTATGTGGGTACCAATAATGTTCTAGGACGAGAAATGTGATTGAGACCGAAACTAAATTGTTCTATAGAGTCGATTTTCATAGCTGTAGTGAGTTTCTTCAATAAAATAAATGATGAGAATTATTCAGTTGGTAGGGTAGTATATTCTTTCTTAAAAACAAGTGTACCAGAAACCAGACTCGTTACAATTGGTGACAATTAAATGAGATTTACAGAACAAACAGTCAAGAATATGATCCCACCAATGTTAATCAACAACAATCCATCAGCACCTCATGGCTCCATAATAATATATTGTGTGCATTAAATGAGTCAACAACAAATGTTACTGTATAAATACCATTTCAGAAACAATTAAACCACTGGTTGCGGAAATTAAATTCATATTATTACAATTTTGATTATTTATATTTGAGTCTTTGAATGCAGCTACTTGAACCGACTTCCAATTATATTATGTTTTACTCCATTTTATCAGCTTCAGCAACAATACCTGTAATTTCACTCATCAAATGTTCATATTATTCAAATTTATCAATAGAAAGGCACATTACTTGATTTTTATTATTATTTGGAAAGTTTCCTTTAGTTTTCTCATCTTACAAAGACAGATACTGCGTTTGCCTAGAAACTTGATCATATGTTCTTCTATTAAAACTCTAAACCATAAAAAAGAATTGTATTTGGTAAGCTCTATTTAGTTTGTCATGTTCAATGCTCCTATTGTTTGTCGATTGTCAAGAACATTAGCCTATCAGAACTGAGAACAAGGAACGAATACGCTTTTGTCAGAACTACTAGCGCTTTGTCTCTGCCGTAGGCCCTTTCAACAACTCCATACTGGCTTTATTTGAATTCATAGAACTCTATATTGTATGATGTTTTGTATTTGTCTTGACTTATATTGTATGATCTATATCGCTCTATCTCTTTTTTAGTCGTGTTGTTCTTCAAATACAATAATTAATATCTCCGTCCTTGTTGAATATCTGCTGGCCCACAGATGTGCTGGTTTGCCGGAGCATAAGAAGCTTTTGCTAGTATATTAATAAGCCATATTATAATCTATGACATTTCAATGGCTTTGGGGCTCTTGTAATGAATGATGCTATTGGCCACTTCATATGGGCAAAATCCAATATGATACGATGATGCCGCGTCACTACATCACAGGCGTAAGAGCAAATATATTTGATTTCTATCAATATGTAGCTGTACGGTTTTTTGCTCATAAGATCTCACTCCTTCTCACAGTGACGAGAAAAACTTGGTCATGTCCCAAAATAGATCAACCAACAAAATCTCAATAATAATAAATGGCTATTTGACTAATTGGCTAATAGGCGTATTAATAGTTGACCAATTGGCTAATTTGTCTAAATTGCTGTCAATGTGGATATGTCTGTTTATGAATACTATATATTCTGTTACTTCACTTCAATTCACCTGAACTCAAATTGATTCCTGAATAGAATAATGGATTGAAATTCTACTCGCCGTAGCTTTATTAACCGAATGGAGAATAAATCGAGAAGATTTTAGTTCTTGACCATTTGATATTGACATATATTTAGTTTTTGAAAATTACGTCTTTTCTGTCACTATTCATTGATATGATAAATTAATGAGTTCCTACTATTATTCGAGATATCAAGTTCATGGAAATTATCTAACAATTATTTGACAGTACCCTACTATTGAATTGATGTAGCCGTGGAGCGTTGGGTGTGACAACCCAATTACGATAGACTCATTTTTCAAATGGGGTATTTGATATTTTATAACTGCGACAGAAATATTCAATATAATTCATTGAGTGAACCTACATATCAAAATCTGTTTTGGATCAATTTCAGGATCAATGATAAAAATATAGATATACACACACACACATATATATATATATATATATATATATATATATATATATATATATATATATATATATATATATATATATATATCAATATATATATATATATATATATATATATATATATATATATATATATATATATATGCTCTTCCATACTGATACAAATCAAGGTGTATTTTCTAACAAATTAATTTTATTTCTTCTTCAACATATACTAATCAAAAATCTAGGATGTGACAAAGAATGAAAAAAATCGGAATTGGTAATGATAATTATTCTATATACATTCATTCTTCGCTGATCACCGGAGCAACTATTTCAACCATAGGCGCCGACTTCTGAAAATTCCGACGGGTGCTCTAATGTTTTAGCGAAATATGTCAGAGCCCAATGGGGGGGTGTGGTGGGCTCGCCCCCCACCCTGCCCCTCAGGGAAGATTTTGAAAAGTCGTGTTTTTTGTACATAATTTATCAGTTCAAGAAGACTTTCATAATAACAAATACATCATAATGGACTGTTTTAAATTTGATTTTGCTACTCCTTCCCCAAGCCTCGCAGGGATTTTCTTGAAATATGGTTATTTTCCAAGTAATTGTTGCGATCTACATACAGTTTTGAAGTCCAATAATCGAACCTTCATGGATATTCTCGAAGTTATTTTTTCGATCTCCACCAGCAAAGCCCCGCAGGGAATTTTCTGAAATATGGTCATTTTTAAAGTGATTTTTGCGATTTTCAAGCAGTTTAGTGATAAAACCATTATGGACATTCTTGAAGTTATTTTTTCGATCTCCCACAACAAAACCTTGCAGGGAATTTTTTGAAATATGATCATTTTTTAAAATGATTTTTGCGATTTACAAGCAGTTTAGGAGTCCTAGATTGAACCATCATGGACATTTCCAACGTTATTTTAATATTTCAATCATGGACATTTTCGAAGTCATTTTCGCGATTTCTAAATGAATAAATTTTTGGTGGGGTGCAAATGTCGATTGGTGGGGCACGCGTCCCACCTTGGCCCCCTTTTAAGTTTTAACGACGTCCCTGCTTGAGTATTCTAGAAGTTGTCGAAGCAGATAATATTTAGGAATCTTGAAATATATGTAAAAAATGACAACAAATAGTAATATTATTGCCATACTATCGAGTTGGCCATGCAGAGACATACCAATACAGCAACGAAACTACCACTTATATTTCGATCATCGCATTATTTCATGTTTCCACTCTTTTTACTCACTGCACAATCTAATGGGAATGCGAACCATCATGAGATCCATCAAAACTGCACAATCTAATGGGAATGCGAACCATCATGAGATCCATCAAAACATTTTGCTAAATATTCAACAAATATGCCAATATTTTTCCACTGTGATATCTAGTAGGCTACTATGACGCGCACTGCACCCTTCTTCGTGACTTCTCAATATGAACATCATTCGACAAATATAATATACCAAAAGGACCAAGATTCGGGAGGAACGAAAACGTCATGAATGAAAACTCAAGTTTAATGCTATACTGAAATTCACGCGAAATGACATAGACAATATACCTTGTGTTCAAAGCTTTGAGTTACAAAAAATACGTGACTTACAGTATAGTTGAACAAATCTAACGCATAGATGGTCAACGCAAGGGTTTATTACCCTTAAAGAGTGCCAATAAAATGTTCCTGCAACAAGGATGGTTAACATATGTTCATTATAACAATGACTAGTCTATCGGTTCTCTTGAAAAATGTATATATTTATGACTCTCCCCGGCAATCGAGTAAAGATCAGAAAAGGCTCTAAATATTCTTCTTATTTATTGCTAAAGAAATGCTTCTTCAAAACAACAACATTGACATATTATTGATATTATGGAAGTAAAAATAAAACGTTAAATTTGCCGGAAATTTAATGAAACATACAAATTCGTAATTATATATATTGGTTGAGCCAAATTTCCGAGGGGTGCTCTGCACCCCTCGAAAAGATCCGACAGGTGCTTTGGACCCTGAGCACCCACGGAGTCGGTGCCCCTGATTTCAACTATCCCAATCAGCATATTTCTCCCTGACCCCTCTTCCACCTCTGAATTTGCCCCACGCTTTACTCCAGCAATGAATGCACTTATTATACAACTATTGCTGGACCACATATTTACCCCCGACTCATAAATCCTCACGCCTAATGGAGGAGGGTGAGGGGGTGGATGCAACAGGCTAGCGCGCCGGCGTGCCCCATCCCCCCTCACCAACCACCCCGTTGGGAGAGATGTGTGTGTGTATGGCGGGCAAGTATCGTCGTGACTGTCGTGGAGGGTAGTTGACTTTTTGGCGTTCTCTCTCACTCTTCCTACGTGATTATTACGCGAGATACCAGTTTGTTGTCGGTGAGTTGAAAAATATTTGTCACTCTATATTAGAATTATTTGTTCATAAAATAGTTTGGAATGTACGTGATTATTTCTATCAGGCTAATTGAGATCTACGACTAGTATCATTATTATAATAATTCATGATGCACTTATTTCATCATATTTATAATATATAAGCTCATTTATTTACGTATATATATATATATATATATATATATATATATATATATATATATATATATATATATAAATATATATATATATATATATATATATATATATATATATATATATATATATATATATATATATATATATTTTCAACTATGACGAGAAAATTTTTGACGAAATTCGAAGTTTGAATGTCCAATTTGCTCAGCGATACTCAGATTATCGAATAAAATCAAACAATATTTTCTCAGTGAGATTTGATCTCAATGAATTGAATCAATAGTTCACGATGAATATATGGATAGTTTCAAAGTTGAGAAAATATGTAACAAGATGTGATAATTTGGGAATATGTATGCTCTGAGAAAGGTTTTCAAAGCAAACTGCTGTCATTATCATACTCATACATTTTCTCATTATTTTTTTTTGCAAAAGAAATAAATGACATTTTCTCCGTCTGAAAAGGAAATAATTTCGTTTCACAACATTTTATAAACTAGATTGGTTCTGTATGCCCCTGTGAGAATTCTGATGGTAAATAAATGTATTCAAAGAGTTGGTACGGAGTCAACTTTAAATAAACTGAATTGTATCTTGTTTGCACTCCCGTCAACCAATTCACTATTTTCTCTGTTGGAACAAAAGAACATGCGACAAGGTTCAACAAGATTTCAGTTTAAACCAACACATTTGAGAATTCCCGTTCATGCCATAAATTTCAGAACTGTTCAAATGAGATGAACGTCCAATTTTTCTCGTTAATACATTATGGTCAATGATCCCCTTGGAAATGTGAATTCTATTATCAGCTATCGTCCTTGAATCATCAACGATTCAAATCTAATTTAAAACGACAATAATACGTAGAGATAATTATATCCAGACAAATCACCAAAATATCTCGTGAATGTTAATGTAATGTCCATATCACAACCGTCATCTTCTTTCTCATTATTTTCCATCTGAATTTCAATCTGTGATTGAAATAATATGTCATCACTGAGATTTTGTTAGAAAGAGTAACGTAACCTATACACAATAGTATAGGCATTCAATTTAACTTATGCTATCGTAGTTTGTAGTGAACAAAAAATTGACAACTGTTCAGTGGTAGTTTCGGAGGGAATTTATAGAGGTGTTTCATCCATTCGATCCAGAGAATTGAGGTGCTTCGCAATCAGAAGCCAAAAGGGCGCGGGTTCGAGTCCTGCTGTAGGCATGGGTTTTTGTGAAAATGCTTTCATTTATCAGTAATTCATCGTTTCGTGACCACCTGCTCATGGTACCTCCATGTAGTCTGGCTGATGTTGGGCTTTTTAAGTACAATTTTGGAAAAAAAACATAAAATATCAAATTTGAAGTGCATGCAGCATCAAATTCTACATTGCATTCCTCATCATCAAGTTTGATTTCATTCAATCTAATAATCATCGTTGAAAAACGATAAATACTTGACAATCTCGTCACTTTATTCATCAATCATAGGCCCATAGAATTTGGTCAACCATGAGTTTGTAAACCATTTTCACCAATAGAAAGCAACTAATAGTAAAATTTGAGTATTATACTGAGTTTTTCAATTGAGTATCAGCATGCGTATTTGAGCGCTGTGGCTGCCAATACCTAATTCTATTATCTGGCTGCTTGAATTTGGTGCAACGTTTTATTTTTAGCAACACCGAGAAATGTCTGTTTTTTATTTTCGCTTGGCTTGCTCTATAAGATAATCTCGCAGAAGTGCAATTGCAGTTTCTAATCCTGTGTGGAAGCAAATGTGCATAATGTGGAATAAAAGTAAAACAAAGAAAATGTTGAGTTGGGAACATTCCCATTGCAAAGTTAATGGGAATATTATATTATCTAAACATTGTTTCGTGTAAGAAAGAAAATTGGAGGGAAAAACAAGAGTGAGAATTAACGTGAATTATGCTTGAGAATGTGATGAGAATGTTTTTTATAATGTTAAAACTTATCAGTGTTTAACCGACCGACAAATGACTTATACATATTTGAAGACTTGAAAAGAAATATCATCATGAATAAATAATAATATGTTATAAGAAGAATTTGTTTCTTCATGATTTCAAATCTATCTGTTCGTTCAATACTTCTTGAGTGAATCAATGATAGGAGACCCTTGTCAACCCAACCCAAATATTCATAGTTATTATTTACAATTCATAAAATAAGTGTTAAAATCATTCAATCAATTCAATTTTTCATGGAATGATAGAACTGAATCTTATCAGTTATATTTTGATATAATAATAATAACATGATCATATGTTTACTAATGATATCGCCGTAATTCTCTATTTACTGACAAAAACAGAGGAAGAATTGTGTCAAAACTTCACTGATTTGAATCAAACTTATTACTTACCAACCATCGCATATAATAATGTGTCGATAACTAATCCATCGAGCTATCCTGGCAATAAATTCCATCCATTGAGACGATTCCAATAAATCCTATCATACCAGCCAGCAAACTGTCAATTAAAAGTACAATAGGATAGGCCTAGCCGCGAGCGCTGATATTCATACATGCTAATCTATGGACAATTTTAAGCGACACGAAAGAGCAGCAACGGAAGGAGACAGATGATTTGCATTTTGGAAGAATGTTAATAATATTTCATATAAATATATAGTCGGTAGAGTAAATAATAATATTTCTGTATATCTACGTTCATTATTATCAGTTGAATTTATTGGGAAAAATAGAAATGAGTTACACTTCGGAGTAATGGTCCAAAATAAAAATGTGAAATCGTTTATGGAACTAAAAATAACTTTTTCCATCGGTCATATACATTTTTCGTTTCCCATGATCCAAAATAATTCGAACTTGCAGATGATGTATCATTTGAATCATCAATGCAAATCATTTCGTGGTAACATATATGATTATTTTCCATATTTGAATTAAAATGCTCGTTATGTAAAAAAAGTTAATACATTCCTCAATTTTTATGATTCAATTTGATTTAAAAAAATAACATTTCTAATTATTCGAAATGAATTTGATAAATTTTTGTGAATGAAATGAATTGATCCCATGAGCACTATACGACAATTGCGTGAACGGCCACGCAATGCGGATTAATAATTGATACAGAAGACAAATTAAATAAGAAAATTACAATATGAATAAAAAACAGTGTGTGAAAGAGAATAGCTGTATCGGAAAAAATAAATGAAAGATTGTTGTAGAAACATGAAAAAATTAGAGGTAAAAAAATGAGTTTTGATCCAATTCTCTATTCAGAATGCACGATTGTGAAGGACGATGGACGAATCTTTGAAAATTAAATTTACCAATAAGATCCTAAATGACCGATCAAATCGCACGCACCTCCAAAGAAGAGCGAAAAATATGTTTCATCTGTCCAGGCTTCCAGTGAAAAAATGCTCTCATAAGCAGTTGGCAAATTGAATGAACTAACGCAATTCCTATCTAGCTCACACATTATTTATTCAAAGCGTTCCTATAGCGTTTTCTGAGAATAATGATAACTAAATGTAACTCAGCCATTTTCAATCCATTTGAAATCGTACGATGAAATTATTTCACAAATAAAATTAAAGAATAAATCACATTAATACATTACAAAGACCTGCACCAACAATATAAAACAGAAACCACATGCCATTTCATTACTAATAAGAATATAGAAGCGATTGCTGCAAAAAGCTTATAAATCGTCATGCAACATTTAATAATAGATAACTTAATTTAATTGGACTCATCACGAGACACAAAACAACTACATCGAATCAAATCATCCAATCACGAGCATGCTTGATGTAAGTAGCTACGAGCACGCATAAAGCACTTGTTGCATGTTAGTTTGTATGTCTCTTTACTAATCATCTAGCACAACGATCAGAGGTGTCGAACCTTCACTGAGGAGGTTAACTAGGAGGCTAGACATGCACAAAGATTCGATCAAGAAGATTGTAGATAAATAGAAGGCTGGGTGTGATTCAATTAAGCATTGAATCAACATGATGAGTAATAATAGATAAGATATCTATTATAAGTTAACAAAGTATCCAATAGGAAATATCAGTTCGTCATTTGTAATGCTTCGGGAACGGTATGAAACGTCAACATTCTATTTCGTGCGGTTATTTTCAATATAATTCGAATTGGTTTGGACGAGGATAGTTATATCTCGTCATATAAGAAACATCAATTTTGTAGTTCCTATGTGATATATACAATGTAAGTTTGACATTCATTATTAATTTCTTTCTGTAGAGATTGAAAATGTATAAATATATTAGATATTAAATATCGCATGTTGTTATTTCCACGCAACTCGAATATTGAGGCCTATATCTTTCGAAAGTTATTATGATTTTTTTTCATCAAGTTTCATTGTTTGAATTGCCCTCAATGAATGGAGTAAACTGCAGCATTTCAAAGAACATAGTAAGTCAAAACAATTAATAACCACTCTAGTATCTTTACTGTAACATATACAAGCTCCTTGGTGGTGAGCGGTATTATTAAGTTGTGGTCCCGTTCACATCCAGAGAAATCCCTCTCTCCCTCAAACCCTTCTCCAGCATATCCTTTCCTTCTACATATCTCTCCTCCCCTCAACCGCAAGCCCCGTGCCACATGATGTCGGACGAGCTGTTGAATAAACACCACGCGCCTTCTTAAATACAATCAGTTAAGCCAGTCGTGGAACGTGAATCTAGGAGGCGATATTTCATCTGAAGGATACACATGTATGTTTGGGTGTAGTATATTGTTGCCTACTCTATGTCGTTGTAGCTAAACTCACTTATGAAACCGTACGAACGACACGAAATATTTACTGTGAGAAGCTAGCAACACTTCTTATCTAGCAATTTAAAGTTTCTTCGGGCAAAATTCAGAGTGCGGTATGTATTTTACACATGTTAATAGCATCACTCGGTATTTCTGAGAACAAAATAATAGAAGAAAAGAAAATTATTCTCGAGGAAGTGCAGTGTTTTTGAACAAATAATGAATCTCCACTTGCATATATATTTAATTTTGTAAATCTCTCAGAATTACTTTCTCTATGTGTAGGCATAATCAACTTTAATCAATAGTTTCATTTCTCAAGTATTGATAGCATTATACATCTTGATCGGTGTGTTCAATTGAGAGTTCAATTAAAAGTTCAATTAAAATTAAAAATGAAAAATAATCCTTACAGTAATTCAGCTAATATACTGACCTGATAGGAATTGTGATTGATTGAAATCACTTGAGATACATTAATTCATATTTTCGAAATGGGTAAAACCAAACTGGCCTAACTATATCTCGAAATTATTTTGAACTAGAAAACAATCCGACCGAAAAAGATATTTCACATAATAACATAATCTTTTTTCGACAGTAACATTTTTCGTCAATTGTAATTGATATACTCTGAGAGTGTACTCAAAAGAAACCGTAGCCCCTAATGGTATAGCTCCCGCTCCCTAAAACGACAACATCAAAGGGGGTGGGAAAAAGGGTGTCATGTGACAATGACGTCACCCATGTTAAGTGTTTTTGCAGCCTTGTAATGCCAATTCAATTGTACTTGACGACATGCCATCAAACACAAATCATCGACGGTCGCGTCGGCTCAGTCGCTATGTTCTCATCATCATCATCATTTGTCGACCGGTCACGACGTTTCAGCCACTAATGATTGTTTCATTATCGACATACACACAGTAGTGATATGTTTCATAAAACATGTAACATCCGCTCTTCAAAACGTTAGTTGAAATATATTATAATATGACAATTCATAGTTCGGCTGAAACAGAATACAAAAAACAAAGTCCATTATCAGTTAATGTTATTTTGGTTAGTTCTAGCAAATGGGCCCACCCTATGAGGTTTAAATGAATAATTGGTTGAAATGCGCTGAGAAGTGAAATGTATATCAGGAGTAATTTCAAGGTTCAATATGGAACACAATTTTAGAAAACAATCTAACGTTGTAAAACGACGGAACAATGTACTTTACATCAAGTCGGATAGCAAGTCTCTTCTTGAAGTGCCACTTGCAAAAACTAAAAGAAAATGTTAAAGCAGTATTTACAAGTTCGGTCTCATGACTGTCACCTGAGAATTTTGGTATCACTCAACTTCAGGAGTTTTCTTTTGAAGTTCAAGATTGTACCATAGAGACAAAGCTAAATTATACAAACATAATGTTTCAAAAAATAATTCTCGTCCGGGTTTTTAGATGAGCGTAGCGAAGATTTTCACTGAACTCTTACGGAACTTTGTCTGTGCGTTTTTTTGTTTGTTTGTAAACACTGCACAGGTCGCAGGGTTTGACCGATCGACATGAAACTTTTTTTTTATATGCAAAATTATCCAACCTAGAACTGTATAGTTTTGAGGTCTAATCGGTTGGACCATTTTTGAGAAACATCATTTAGAAGTTTCTAAAAACCCCATAAGATTTGGCTGAGCGGAAAAAATGAAAAATTAAATCTCTTCAATATGATTCAAATTTTCCACAAATGTGAACACAAGAATAATATACATGAATAAAAATTTGGTTTGATATTCGGACCAGCCGTTTCGGAGAAAATAATATAATAAATGTATTTTATTCATCGGAAAGATAGAAATATTAGTTGAAAAATGTTGTATTGTCGAAGTCACGGCTTTCTAGATTCATTGATATCGGATGAAGTTCATTTCAAATGATCAAGGTTTGTAGAGTTTTCGATTATACTTTATATAGACATCTTGCTCATCGTACAACGCACATCCTGCGTTTGCCTAGTTATTCTCACATAAACTCCGTTCTCACAATGAATAGGAATTTGTACCCATATTAAATACACTGAGACATATTAAATTCACATTATTCCCCGACAGATATAATAATGATAATTGTTCGTGTTTTCCCTCTTCCATCTCTCAGCCTGTCTTTCCTACAAAGACGCCGTATATTCCATCTCATCTCTTTTGACTTTCACAGCCTTTCCAGTTTGATTAAGCCTAACATAATAGCATCGCTATGCATTTAAGACACAGCATAATGCTTGAAACAATGCAGTGATTCAAGTAAATCCATCTATTATGAAGAGTAAATACAGAGCATTGTCTCTACGATGTGAAGAGGAAGAGAGAAGAGCGTTATTATCTCTCACTTTTATTTGCATATTTAGCATCGGTTTCAAACGAGTTGGTTGACTGCTGTTGGTGTGGAACAGAACAGTGGCGTTACGAGGTATAGAAAACTCTCCCGTAAATTAAATTAGGTTTGCTATGGAATCTATAATTATGTGAGGAGGAGTGTGATACAGCGAATTTTGGGATAGCAGTGAATATACACTGGGGGTAAAAACTAGATTATGTATGACCCTAGTCCTAGATTGAAGAGGTGTGTGGGATACCTTTTTTGAAAAGTAATATTTTCATTTTGTAACTACGAAAAAAGTGAAAGTGTTTCAGATTATGAAGATGGTATATAATTGTTCACCAGTGGATTCAATGCTATAGAAAATTCCTTCGTCACTGAAGAGATTACTAATATGATCCAACTAATTCACCCAAATGGTTCAAGAGAAATAATTTCCGAAACGGACTTGATTTGGAAAATTGTACGTGGTGCATCATGGAACACATTGATAAACCCAGTAAACAATGTCAGAAGATAGTTTAAAAATAAAAGCAAATACTTTGCTGAATTGAATATCGTGCTCAAAATAGGCATTCTTGACAATATTTCTCATCACAGTTCCTGAAAACGTCCGGGATAGTAAATGTTCTCTACTTCTTTTTGTATTCATTGAGGATTGACGAATCAAAATATCAATTCTCGATATACTGTTACGGGTAGAAAATATTACTTATCTCATTCGAACCGGGAAGATTCATGATCTCCAATCACAGGCTGTGTTGAATGTTCAAAACTCAAACCCAAATATCAAGAAAATTTTGTCCATGACGTAGAATGCCAATATCTAAAACCGCATAGAATGTATTTCATATTAATAAATCCCAGTGTATAGCCTCTTCATACAATTATTCTACAAAATTCATTCTCTGAATCAAATTTTGAAATAAATGAAAATATACATTGGCCTACAAGAATTTTGCGTGGAATAAACTGATTGGTTGTGGGTGCGCCAGCGACCGTACAAAGAAATTGCCATCATAGATGAGATTCGTTTATCAAGTAAAGCACACGATATAAAGTATAGGAAATAAGCAAATTGATCTGGTTTATCAGTCCAGAAGAGCTATAACATCAGGCGCTCACTCAACAATATAAGTTCGTGTGTCAATTCGTCTATTTGAGGCGCTATACACCGAGCCATCCGTGTTTGTCACAACATGCGGAGGTTGCGGTTGTTGTTGCTGCGCACATCCCAATTTAACCGTCATCACCCCAATCTAACCAATATATTGGACCTAACCCATCCAAACTAACCTAAACAAACAAACCTGACCAAACAAACATCCTAAACTAATCCCATCCAAACTAAAACCTTTGCTAAAACTAATTTAAACCCCACTTCCGGTTCGGCGAATAGCCACTTTGATAGTGGCAGTGTTATAAGAGTACGATATGATTGAACTCACAAATATGACCACTAGTGGCACGCCAGTTCTCAGTACTCTCAGGATGGCAAACATCTTGTTTGAGGGGAATTTAAACTTTTCGAACTGATTGGCACCATTTTCAAGTCATGTCATATTATGTATTTATCTGTGGGTCTAATTTGGATTCAATAAACAATGTATTATTTGATGTGTAATGAAATGAAAAAAGGATGTTTTCAAGAGGATTGAACTATTGGTACGGAGGAAAAAATGTTTCACCACAGATGAAGCTAATCATTGAAGTTATTCGATAGTTGAAGGTATTAGGTCGTTACACAATGAATATAAAAGTCATTCTTGATATAAATTCATTATTGTGTATGGGCCTATCTCATAATTCTGTAGATTGTTGGTCTTTTGATTATCAAGTCAAAAATGCTTAATATGAATGTGGAGAACAAATGCCTAATTTTTCAGATATTGGTACAGTTTTTCGTACTCTTGAGAAATTTCATATGTACGCCACTGATATGCTTGTTGGTCGCTTGCTTTTAACAGCGTCAACGCTCGAAAGGCAAAAAAAAGAGTGTCGTTTGATCGTACGAATAGTCAAGTGCGTCGTGCGGATAGCAATGGAGTAGAGTGTGAGTGCGTATAGCGGCTATGAAATGTAAACGTTTGCGTCCATTAGAGACGGTGAATTAGAGCAGTGAGCGACATACGTCGTCTAGTACCAACCGAATAGCGTTTTAAGCTGAAACGCGCAGGAATCATCTGGGCATTATGTCAGTATGGGGTTGGTATTGGAAGCTGCAAAGTGCTCTGGATGTATGAATTAAGTTGAACATGATGTATAAAATACTTGAAATGATTTCTTGAAGCTACAATTTAATGTAGGTACATTAAAATCTCATTGGGAAAACCAAAAATCCGTACACCAAGTGGCGTTCATAGTTGAGTGAACCAAAATCTATATGATGCAGTGTCAAAATGTAGTGAGGATATATTTGTTCAATTCATCACATCAAATAATTTTGATATTATATTATGTTGACTAATAGTTCAGTCGAATCATTTTCTCATCTTTCGACAATATATTCCTTCTTACATCGTAGTTTGAATACGCCCATGCAGCCCTTCCAAATGACGGGGCGCCTGGAGAGCGAATACCGGAATAAAGAATAATCGATTGTGTGACATTGGTTTGGATTTCCAACCTCACCTGAACCCTAACCACATTCCATTTAAAAGTACAGCGAAGCCCATATCACACGACCGAGTATCTTTATTCCGGTATTCGCTCTTAAGCGTCTTCCAAATGACATCTCATTAAATAAACATAACGATGTCATCTTCTTCAATGTTTTTCTGGATCTTAACCGCCATATGTCATGCAAGTGGTATGAATAAGTAAAGACGTTAGCGTATCAACAGTTGTGCCCATATTCTGGCACTGAGCCACCGGCAATAGTGTGACGGATCGCCGCCTAGGTGTCACAACCAGCCACCAGCCTACTTCACTATCACACATTATTCATGAGGCAACAACCTAACAAAACAAAAACATGCCACTCTTGATCACAGTGAAACAATCGTAGTTGTTGTTAATGTTGGTAGTGGTTGATAGGGAGTGGCTGTGGAATCATCCGTCTGTGACAAGTGACACGTTATTTGGGCCATGTGGGGCTCGAACCACTGCCTTCTGGACCGGGCACATTCACGCAATCACTCATGGAAGTGGTAGCATCCAGTTGATAAATAATTCCAGTTCACGCTATCTCTCTTCATACCAGCATCCACTCCTAATTTATATCTCTCACACACACACACTATCACCATCTCCCTCTCTACCTCTCACGCGCGCTTATGTGATAAGAACATTCATATTATGTTCCAACTTCATCTGTGAAACATGTCTTTTTCAAATCAAAATGGTTGAGTTTTGACTACGAGGAAAATATTTATTGAATATTCACATTTACTTCCATTAAATTTTTCACTTTATAGTCCATAATGATATATGATATTCAATATTCACATTTACTACCATTATATTTTTCACTATATAGTACATATGATATTGCTCATAGGTCTGTGAAGGCCTATCACATTCATATTCTCATCTTACAATTACAAAAGCATGATTTTTGGAGGCCCCGTACAATCCTTACCATGCTTTCCAATTTGAAAGCTCTTCAATATGAGTTGTATGATAATCTATCCCTAATATGGTTCTTACATTCAAATAAATATGCAAGCTGAAGTTGATTCGAATGTTAACAATTTTATGATGAGTACATTTCTCTTTTCACCCGAAGTTATTTTATTTTTGTCCACTGTCTGAACGGATTTTATTGGATTCCAATATTACAAATAAAATCCTGCGCAAAAACTCCGAGATAAAGACCAACACGTAGCTTCAACTTCTTGTTTTTATTCATGTATACCGTTTCCTCTCGAATATGTTTTCATATATACCTTGAATCGACATAAACCAAATATGTTATTATGAGTTTTCAATTGTATCCAATTGTATCAATTGTTGAATACAACTTCCTCGTTCATTTGACGGAGCCACTTAAAACGTTTCCCTAGGAGGCTATTATGCGTCAAATAGTCTGTTTTATGAAACTCACTGCTGTATCATGCATGACCATTGTTGACACTATACTGTTCGCTTATCCACCGCAGTTTGGATCCAACCACCGACTATTGGAACAGGGAATTGCATTACGTGCCGTGCTATTGATAGCCGGGATAAGCAATAGCAATGCAATCATGTTGGATTGGTAACAATGGCTAGCTCAGCAATACAATCAGCAGTATTCACGTTGACTATATTTATTATATTATGTGGAAAGTCATATTGTCGAGAAAATATTTCCTACCGTTATTCTTAAAAAATGAAGATTTTGATAAATGACCACTGTACGTTTGAAGTTGTAACGCTAATTCGTTGATAGTTCTTTGATTTGTAGCCATTCACGGCATCATCACCAAAATTCTGAATTAATTTGGAATTGTGGAGAGTAATAATATTGATGGCCAATGCTACAATCCCCCGTGAACTATCGATCTTAGAAAAGGAGTGAATGATATATCTTTGTATCAAGTTTTCAGAATTACATTCTCATGTTCCTTTGAACATTTCGAAATCGATCTTGACCATACATTAAAAAGATCTACCACTGCATGCAAATTTGAAGTTTCAGTTTATTGTTCTCACCATTTGTCCTTTACACGGCTCAAAACGCCACGCAAACGTTCACTGATATTCTACAGAACCTTTCTGCCATTATATAACCGTTGAGTCCAACAATTAACAGCTGAATTATAAAATTCCGAAGTCAAAAATAACCATATTAACTTATTAAGATTGATCGAAAGGTTCGACTACTCATCAAATGATCTATACATATTGAACCGGCACATGCAGCTTATAGCACACTCGGTTCATGTGATCCCGGAGACGAGGGGTTTTCAGACCCGGTTCGATCCACGCCGCGTCCATCTTTACTCCTGTAGGCTATGCTAATGCCGGGATGGTTCCCACAATATATGCCACGACCGTTCCCCTCCCACTATCCTTTCCATAACCTAAGAAACTTCCATTTCATCATCCCCTCATCTCATTAATCATCGATCCGATGCCAATAGATCCTTGCTATCATTACAGTGCGTCGTTAAACCCAATACATACAAAACAAATATTATAATGATCTATCAGATGAAAACTAGGAGTTCAACACTTCAACTATGGAATTACGAACTCGTGAAATGACTCATTGCCATAAGTTTACATAATACATTTCTTTACTCCGCCCAATAGAACAGGTTGGGTTTGAGTGGTTCGCGAGATTCAAATATGAACGGAACGAATGGTATACTCATTCTGTTCTGTCAACATTCATTTGTAAACAATGCTGGAAAGTAAAGATAACTGTTCAAAATATATAATATTATTATCTTACTGTACATCATTGTTTGTATTTTATATGAAATATATGTTTCCAAACGTGAAGAATATGTGTCAGTGTTCACTTAATAAATGTACTCAGGCCCTCATGCAGTGTTAAAGAGGAACATAGAATGTAGGTATGAAATGTTGCAATAGGAATTTACTTTGGGTACGTTTGGAGTTTTATTGGCTGGTATATTCGTTTTCTTTACATATATCTGCTAACGATATCGATCAACGCCCAACGATGATAATACGTATTTCTTGAGGTTGTTTCTCATAACTAATCTATATCAATAACTTCATCCATATGATACCATTCAAAAATCATATATATATATATATATATATATATCCTATATATATCCCTTTTATATCGCTTTCCCTTATATATATATATATATATATATATATATATATATATATATATATATATATATATATATATATATATATATATATATATCCTTTTCTGAACATATGTATATACTTAAATATCATTCAATAGATTATATAAATTATCATAAATCATTATAAATAAATCAAACTATTCAAATTATTATTTAAATATATATTTACATACATAATATTATTTTGTTTCGAATGAAGTAAAATGGAAGAAAAGTATATATAGTAGGCCTACAGAAAGGTGTTTGAATAAAGAATGAATTGCCATTCATTTGTGTACAATGAGTCTTCATACATAAGGAATCTTGAGAATTAATGTTCTCGTATATGAGAATAGATAGACTTAGCCTAAGCTACTCGATGATGATTCTGCGAAATATCGAATGAAACAGTGATCAATAAATAGTGAATATAAATAGTAAGAATAAATAAATGAAAGTTATCAATAAATAGTGAATATAAATAGTAAAAATAAATAAATAATAGTGATCACTAAAATGATCGATAGTTATTCAATAATGATATTAAACTAATATCAGTGACTTCCACAAAGTCAACTGAATACAATTCATGTAAATTAATTCCTTGTTTTAATAACCAATTAAAGAACCAAATCCCTCTTTCCTGAACATTCTCCAGGTTTTCTTCCACCAACTCTCCGTGTAAAGTTTACCTAATAAAACGGGGCACCATTTGAGTTGGATAGAATAATTGAAAACGTAAGACTGACTTCTTTTATTGGTGTCATTTAGGAGCGTGGCTTATCTGTTACGCCGCTCTCTTCTGCCTTGAGAGACGTAACAAAGTGAGTAGGGGTAGTACGAGAGGAGGGGATGGGAGGAGAAGCCTTTAATAAAGCATGATGAGGTGAAGGGAAGGGGGAAAGATGAGAACAACGCATCAGCTGTGCGGGCATCGGACATTAGGATGAGCAGATTGAGTTGATAGCGAATAACATGGACACACGGTATCGAACACGGGACTGTAAGGCGATGTTGTGATGGAAGACAACTATGTGTGTCATGTGATATTGTGAAAAAAGATGAATATGTGGAACTGTGTTCATACTAGAATGGATTCTAGAAGATTATACGAAGGGAATGGGAATTATGGATAATAATAACAATGCATCCAGGTAAGTGTTTTTTAAAAGTATTGATGATCCACGTCCTTGTTGGAATTGTTCCGATTCTCTAGGCAGTTTCCAAGTGATGCCACCAATTTTGTGATAAGCGTACAACAATATTCTTCAAATCATGTTCTCCGATCACAACTAGAATGCTAGGTTTTCGTCACGATCAACTTCACAATAGTTTGCTCAGGTAAACTGACACACTTGCTGCATAGATGCTTGCTGTCCCTATCTGAGGTATTCTCAATAGTTCGCTAGGAGTTAATCATCTGTTATCTTTTCATCCTACACGATTTCCTCTGTTGTTTCTAGTGATTTTTGTATTTTAGTTACTTTAAAGTTGATTTGCCTATAAACGATGTTCAATGAACTATTATAGAGCTGGCCCAAGCTGTCTAATACTAATATTGAATCAAGTATTACATACAGAAATTCGTGTATTGTTGAGGTCTCACGCATCTGAATAGTCGATCGTATTAGTATTTTATCAATTGTTTGGAATTCAAAAACTAAAAATATTAGGAACGAAATGAACAGCTGCAATCCCCCACAAAATACTGTGAATATTGCATTCTGTTTCCGAAAGTAGTATCGTTCATACAATTATTTTGAAAAACGATTAGAACCTTTTTCATTCACACGACAAATATGAACACAATCTTGACCAATCTTGAGGGCGAGCGAAAATAAGTGTACCTATTAATTGAGTTACGATGGTCGAGACTAAGGTCTGTAGATCGACTGTGCGACTAACAGCGCGATAATGATCTAGATGGCTTGTTTTATTCGAGAAAAGAAGGCCGTGTCCCCAAGGGGTGACACAAGTTTCCAAGGGACTGTTACTCACGATACTGTCTACCACCCCCCGGAGGCCGTGTGTGAATGTCACACTGGGGAGGCGATCTGAAAGATTTCAGATTACATGTTTTTACATTTCTCGACGACCATCTCTTGATCTAGTCCATTTCGGGATGCAGGCCATCCTCTAGGCGTACAAACCTAACAGAACTGAAAACAATTAATTATATAGTCAATTTTAGGAAACATTCGTAATCATAGAGAGGAAAAAAATGAATTTCCGTAATCTGTGGGTCGAATAAATTACAACTTCAAGTGCCTAAATGAGCAACGTCAGTGTAGCTCTAATTGGTATTTTGAAGTGGTTATTACCATGGTTACCCATGCTATTTGTTTTCACCAACTCTCAGATAGAGGCTAACTGAACTTGGTAATACCGGGCCTAGAGATGTCAGGCCCGGTCTTGTGACCTCCCTCTAAATATTTAACTACCCACTTAATTTTGTTTAGTAACCTACTAACGTTAGCAGGCGTCTTGTGACTTGCTAACTGGCCACTAAAGGTAGTTTAGAGACAGGTTAGTTAGCGGCTGGTATAAGCACCTTCTAAGAGTTAGCGAGCACTTTAATAGTCAACATAACCTCACAAAACGAAATGAATAAGTTTTTAGGTGAGCGTTAGCGAAGATTTCCACTCAACTCTTACGGAGCTTTATCTGTGCGTTTTTTTTTAAATTATTGTTTGTCCTAAGCACTGCACAGGTCGCAGGGTTTGACCGATCGACACGAAACTTTTTTTTCTACGCAAACTTATCCAACTTGAACCCTATAGCTTTTGGGTCATATCTGTTGGACCATTTTTTAGAAACATCATCTCAAAGTTTTCAAAAACCCCATAAGATTAAGGTCCGTACCCCTAGCACCCCCTTTCTTCATTCACAAATTTTTGGTGACGCCAATCGTTTGTGCTGCGTTTGTGCTGGTTTGTGCCGTTGAAATTTTCGTTTGTTCTGCCCTCCTTCTGCCCCGAAATCGCATTTAAAAAAGGGGTGGCTAGGGGTACGCCAGCACTCCCTTTTAATAAATGCGAAAATTCATCTATGCCAATCGTTTGTGCTACGTTTGTGCTGGTTTGTGCCGTTGAAATTTTCGTTTGTGCTGCCCTCCTTCTGCCTCGAAATCACATTTCAAAAAGGGGTGGCTAGGGGTACGCTAGCCCCCCTTCACAATACTGAATATTTGAAAATGCCAATCGTTTGTGCTACGTTTGTGCTGGTTTGTACCGTTGAAATTTTCGTTTGTGCCACTCTCCTTCTACCCCGAAATCTACCCTACCGAATTCTACCCTATTCACCCCTTTTTTGAAAAGCAATTTGGGGGCAGAAAGAGAGTGGCACAAACGAAAATTTCAACGGCACAAACCAGCACAAACGCAGCACAAACGATTGGCGTCACCAGAAATTCGTGAATAAAGAAAGGGGGTGCTAGGGGTACGGACCTATAAGATTAGGCTGAGCGAAAAAAATTGAAAAATAAAATCTCTCCAATATAATTCAAATTTTCCTCGAATGTGAATACGGAAATCATACACATGATTAAAGATTTGTATGCAAATCAGCCGTTTCTAAGAAAATAATGTAATACATGTTTTTTATTCATCGAATAAATAGAAATAATAGTAGAAAAAAATGTTGCATTGCTAATTAACGTCTACCTAGATTCGTTGGTATCGAATGAAGTTCATTTTATATGATCAAGGTGTGTAGAGTTTTAGATTTTACTTTCTAGATATCTCGCTCATCACACAACTCACATTCTGCGTTTGCCTATAGTTTAAAATGAATCTGGACAGTGACTATAGTGATTCTGATGAGTTTGATACTGATCTGGGATTGTCAGATATTATAACAAATAATACTTCAATCCTTGTTTGTACATTCGTTGCATGTAGTAGGCCTAGATGAAGATGAAAATGAGTAATGACTGCATAATCAAACACAACGTTATTAAATAGCTGACTTTTTATTTACTGAGATTTCCTCGTCCAGCTACTTGTTTGGCATTTCCAGGATTTTGAAATAATTGAAATGCGATAATAATGATGCTAGTAATAATAATTCTTGTTGCTTTTCAGTTTATTCAATTCAAATTCAAAAATAATAAGGGTTCATTTAGCCTGGTGGAACCTGTCAACAAAATCAAATTAATAAGTAAATAAAAATTAGAAATTCAAAGAAATAAGATAAGATGAAAATAATACACAACAATAGAAAATAATATCGTATCTTTTCACAATATCCAATAATTTGCGACAATCGACAACGGGCGTAAAATTCGAGCTGCGGTCGCTTGGCTGCTATTTTATATATGCCTGTTAACTGCTTGAAGCTAGCGCACCGCCAATGGCACCACGAAATTCACCAGAAAATGTTGCCAACTGTGGCAAATAACATGGAACAAATTCTAAAGTAGCCTCTAGTTAGCGGCAACTTATATTCGCATCACAAGACAGCTTAAGTAGTCGCTAATTTTAACTTGTAAGATAGTTAGCGACTAGTTTTAGAAGGGAGGTCATAAGACCGGGCCTCAGTTTCACTGAATTGTTTAATACTGAGTATAATTCGAGGTTCGAATTCCAGCCGTAGATGAATACAAAATATATGTAATCAATTCTTTCCGATCATTTTCAGCCATACACATTTTGATAATTAAAATCAAGAAAATGTCTCGAATTTTGTTTGTTGTGTGCGCAATAACGATCACATCATCTAAATGTATCAGAATATATGACATTATCAATTTAATTCAATATATTGATAGGATTAAAATATGATTCCATACGCAGAGCGTTTATGCTATAGACGTCGTCCATCTTTGAAAACATAATTGATTTCGATTATAGCATTATTATTATTATTATTGTTGTTGTCATATTCGAGATAAAATGCAAATGCGACTGCCTGGTTCTAACCTGATTAGACAATTAATTAATGCAGTTTCGATATCGATAATTAATTAGTGTAAAACGTTTGTTTACAACCAACCAAGTCAAGTCAAGTTTGATAAATGATAAATAAAGCTCTTTTATGAATTGGTTCGTCAAATCAAATGACGGATCGGACGAGATTGCTGTAATTGAAACTGAACATAAAACCATCAAAACAACTGATTAAGGCTTGATTGTTTTATTTGGGTGGAATACGCTTGAATGATTAATCGAGGTAAAGGATGTGAACCATTACAGGATTCTCAGTTCTGTTCTTGATTCAGTATTTAATGGGTATCAGTTGTAAGGCGTCTCAGTTAATTATTCCGTACATTTAGAATATTTTACTCTCAATAAAGTTATTAACAGAAACATTGATCGGATATCGATTGACGTAATTCACACTTGATTAGGATTCGATCAATTACTTGAAAATGTTGTATATTTGAAAATAATAGAGTTTTGCACATTTTTATGGAGAGTAGGAATGAGTTTTATAACGAAGTTTTAATCTTGGTCTAGAGAAAACGGCGATAGTTGTTACATGTCATGCCTCATCGGTCATTTCACGCTAATATAGGCTATATCTATTCACGCTATATCGTTTTTCAATATGCTGTGATAATGAAGAATGTAGTGTAGAAACAAAATATTCTATCTTCACAATGATACAATAATATATTCCTTTGAACATCCGATTTCAAAAAACATAATTTATTTGTTTTCAACCACATTTACAATGTAGTCGTAAAATTATTGGGACGTTCCACTGTTGGGGATCTTACTTTTTGTTACCTCAACAACAAGCTTCCACACTATTCAATAACGAGAAAACAAATTCAAAAGATATACTTCCATCAGTTTGGATCCGTTTCTAAATAAAGCACAATTTTTTTCTTGACCTTACATAAAACAATCCTTAAAAACTGAATATTGCGAGAAAATTCATAATCATTTGTTTCGTGCATGACCACTGACGCCGACAACAATAGAATGTATATTGCTCGGAAAAAAGCAAAATACGCTCACAAATGAAAACTAGAATAATGACTTCCATTAATCCTGACTCGTGTTATAATTATTATCAAGTTTGTACAACTGTTAATTAATTAGTGACGTCATCCATCACGTGTCACCCAAGTGGGTGCTTGTGCGCATGCGCACATTGGTCAAGTGATCAAGTGGATCCTTGTGCACAGCGTGTGCAGATGTTAGTACTTGAAGATGATGTATTTGTGGCTATGTGACATGCACTAACAAGTACTATAACAACTCGGCAACTTGTTGACCGAGATAAATTAATCGTTCAAGTTATATTACGTTCTTGAAATTGAAGATTTTCAATACTCTCATCTAGAGTGGATACAAGTTACGTGCTTGAAATTAAGTCAGAGTAGTTATAATTAGAAAGTTGAAAACCCGACATTTTAAAGAGCTTTCTGCATAACTGCTCAGCCTGTTATAACTGACATAAAATGCTTACGAATAGTGAGTAGCCTATAGCCGCTATTAATTTTCGAGTTGAACACTGGGATACATTTGCAACTAAGTAGGCGTCATTAAAACCATTTATGAGAACAATGAAAAGCAAGAATGATTCAGAGAATTTCGAAGCTATACTCAGATTCCATATTTCTAAATTTATGATCAGTAACATTACAGAAAATGATCAAGTGCGTATTTTTGAAGGATTTAGTTGATTTTCAGATTGAATGAAGATCAATAATGACCTACAGATTATCTATACGTTCGTGATGGTTCTCAACTTAATTAAATTTCCAAATCCATAATACCATAAAAATTAATATAGACTATTACATACATGGAGACTTATTCAACACCCTGGGGATGTTGTCGCTTCTATCCACCTTAATTTTTCCCAAATGTAGCAAATTTCGACATTTTTTTAAATTTCGTTTCGAAAACGTTCTTGGTATCATTGTTGAAGTTTTGTTATTTTTGTTGACATCTTCTCAACTTATTCAAATACGTTTCAATTTGAATTAATTCTGATTCATTCTCATTTTGGTTCTCATTTTTAGCCAACATTGTTGAAAGAAATGTTCACTCTTTTCAGGTTTTTT
The DNA here is from genome assembly GCA_907164805.1 of Brachyptera putata. Classification (NCBI taxonomy): domain Eukaryota; kingdom Metazoa; phylum Arthropoda; class Insecta; order Plecoptera; family Taeniopterygidae; genus Brachyptera; species Brachyptera putata. Next base: position 24,870,718 of record OU015462.1, on the reverse strand, counting down.
TTTTCGATAGCTAGCCATTCGTCTTATTTGTAATTTTTTATTGTTCAATAAAAATGATTAAGAATGATATTACTGTTGAACAGGTCTACACTGTAATACATTCTCAATAATCATCTCGAAACATATTCTTTCCACAATAGTTAGAAATATACTAAGAAATTAGATTACGTTTCACTATATTGGAATGCCGCATCCGTACTTACAGAAATTTGAAGAACAGCTGTGACTTACTAGTCATAGTCACGTAGTATAAGATGAGTAGATGGAATCTAACTCATTGTCATTTACAGGTGGAATATAGGTGTATGTTAATACTCATTCACTTCTCAGGAATGTCAATCAATATAAATGAAAGAAATACGTTTTGACCAACTGTGGCACCTCCACCAAATAATGTATTTCAAAATTGTAATCACGAGAGATGAATGCTATCAATTAAACAGTCGGCAATACATACTTCGACTTTTGAACAAAATAACTACCATCTTCAGTTCTTCACATTAAAATCTTCAGACTTATGTAAATGTGTTTTGAATAATGTATCTCGTCTTGAAAGACAATTAACTCGCAAAATACAACAGTTACTGTGAAAATGTGACGGTTTCGGTTGTGTTCCTTATGTTGATATACAAAGTTCAATTTGTGTTGTTTCAATATATAAATATGTAGTGTCTAGAGTTTTCCGAACATTATGTCTCTTTTGAAGGACATCACATTCTAAAAACCAGATTCTCACAAATAATTACGATATTTATTCCCCTAATTTCAGAGAAAACTAGAAATCATCATCTCAGTTCCAGAAATTCCAGTCAATTTATCAGTCCTCTCCAGACCCAGCCTTTTTTTGAGTTGTGACGTAGACATTAATCGATCATTTGCATGTTTCTATACAGAATAGTGTAATGCCTATGTCATGACTCACTGTCTCTGGAGGCCCAAAATTTAATAATATTTCCTGTAGTTAAGCTGATGACTTATATTTTTTCTAGAATCAGGAGAATGAATATCGTCATTATTGATTGGAATCCAGTTCCAAAGTTGAGATATCATTCAACAGATTCCATAAAATCACATTCATCAGCAATTTTCTCCCACATCGTATGGTAACCCTGATCAATAGCAATAAATTGAATTGCTTTGTGGTCTGTTAACTGTGCACACACACTGGCAATGCGGATACTATGACCAGTTATACCAACATAATATGTTGGTTGTAATAATATTATTAATGATCGCAATGGTCGATAAAATGATCATTTGGATTGATTTCCGCAGATCAGGGAGTACCCGTGGTTCATGTAAGTTGATTGGATGAGCTGGTACCAAATATTCAATATATTGCATTTAATTAAAATAAAGTAGTTTCACAGATTTCCACTTGATAATTCCTCCGTTAGACGGAAGAGAGAGGTAATATTGATGTAATTTTATGTGATATGATATTAAGGCCAATTTATCTGTTAAGAATGTGCTGGTAGAAACTGAAGATATATTATACGACTTACATATATGAATTATATTGGTCATATATTTCTACAAGGAAAAAGTATGGTAACAAAATTCGGTTGAAATAATATCAAGGTCGATGTGAGAAGAATATTGTGTGAGATATGTGATATATATATATATATATATATATATATATATATATATATATATATATATATATATATATATATATATATATATATATATATATATATATATATATTTAATCAATTATTCAATTTTCTCTCACGGAAAAACCAGAATGTGTCATTATTTGTGATTTGTCAATTGGTCCATAAGTTACATCCATAAGTTACATCAATTCTTAATTTGGCCGAAGACAGACTGTCATACAAAACATTTGAATCTGATGAAATTGGAAATATATTCGAATGTATATGTATTATTGATTTATATATATATATATATATATATATGTAGTGTTTATTGGTGAAGAAACGGGAGGATTCCTCATCTACCTTCCTCACCTGATCTGCACTCTTCTCAGAAAGTATGGTAACAATACGAGCCATTCCTACTTTCTGTCGATGCATATTATATCAATACGTTTTGTGTACCTCCTTCCTCTCAGTATCGGTGTACCTCCTCATAAACTCTATTCCTTTCAATCTTAACGCAGCAGCTATAATTTTCTCCGTATACCCTAGATGTTGGTGGGGTCGTTTAGCAGCAGCAGCAACAACCCATCATGCTATGACGGTTGATAATTAGTGGTTCCTCGTGAAATATAGAAATATAGCTCGTGTGCAAAGGTTTCGTTTTGAATTCTCTGCAATAATGGGTCGTGCTGGTGTTTTCCTTCACTATATCTTCACATACATTGAGATGATTCCAAAATCTTACTTCATAGATATCACCAACTTTCCATTCATTGTAACACTCATGATATTGACTGATGACTATTGTTTTGAATCGAAAGTGACTATAGGTTTCTTCCAAGAGATGTTGCACATTGATAATAATTTGAAATTTCCCAACTTCTTCGATCAAATAATAACTCCGATATTATTTGGTTTGCTTACTACTTTTCCAGTTTCTCATAATGACCTGATAAATACGCTATCTTTCTGTTGCCATCATCGCTAATATGTCCCCTATCGAATGTGCATAAGCACATTTTGTTTGGATGATTATTTTGATACACATTTGGAGAATATATACTGAGTGATAACTTTTAGTGAGAATGATAAAATTGCTTGGTTAAAGAAACAATTGAGATACTGTATGAGCGTGTACGCTTGTGGAAATATATACATTAACATATATGCATTTTTCTACTTTAGTATCTCGCTTAATTACGTGAGTGCATAAATAATTCATTCTTTTTCAGCATATCATACACCCGTTTCAAGACTTCTCTCTTCGAATCCAACTCGAAGCTTTGAAATCACATGGAAAATATCACAGGATCGTATATGAAAACGATCAACTTCTTAAAAAAATGACAAAATGACAGAAGTATATTACGTTATGTTGGAATGAATAGATGCAATTACTTGAATTAATTTGATTAAGGAAAATATATTATTCTTCATGATATTATTTTTCAGCAAGAAATGTGGTGTCGATCTAATAAAACCTTGAAGAGATTAGAAAACACAAAACATGATAAAAGTACAGCATTTTCTATACACCGGTACCGGTACCGGTAATTGTAAATTGCTTGTTGAAAACATCGGATATAGCGACGAACATATCATACTAACATACTTACTCAAGTACCTAATGTTTTTGATTTGATATAACCATTTCATCTATAAATCCCAGAAGAACTTCATTTTATTCGAAGCTTACATTGATTTGATAGCTTTTTCAGGAAGCAAGAAGCACTTTACATCTATTAAAAATGATAATAATTCTCTCGCTCATAAATTTATATATCTAAATATATATATATATATATATATATATATATATATATATATATATATATATATATATATATATATATAAGTGTGTGTGTGTGTGTGTATATATATATATAGCATGAGAGTCACGTACCGACGGCTCTGATTGGCTAGAGTATGACATGCTGCCAGCACTCGACAATGGAGCACTTTAGCGGCAACTAACTTAGCTAACCAGCACTATGGTGCCGTTAGCAGTGCTTCGAAAAAAAGTAAATCATTTAATACATGGATGTGCAGAGCATAATGTTATACAATTCCAACTGTTTCATATGCATTTGCATCGAGGAATTTAAATACATCTTTATATTTGATGAATAAATCCGAAATAAAACATATATTAAAACGGAATAGTTCACGTGATAAATGCAGGATTTCTATGTATGGATAGTTATTGCAACCATTTATCATATTTAACGTATTCAAGAAGTTTTTGTGAGAATGAAATCATGATACCATATCGTACTTGCATCGTGAATATATTCCGAATTGATGAAGAAAAAACACTGTGATATTCATGACATATAAAATACGAACATGAATTGAATATTTATAAATCTAGAATGAACATTCCATCGAAAGTCGAAAGCCAATGAGCGACTGATGAATGGATGCATGGAAAATGTACTGATTTCAGCTGATGAATGAAATTAATGGAATCAAATCAGGCACCGACTCTCATATCTACATTTTCAGAGTGAGTCACTTGGTGATGAATTAGAATTTTGTAGAAAAAAATCTGTTATTCTGTAATGGCAAAGGTTTTAGACATGCCAACTATAATTAGTAAAGTCTTTGAAATTCAATGTCGACTTCTGTAAAAGTGTATGTGATATTTGCACAACAGTTAAATTACATGCTTGCCGAATTCAAAATCAAACTTATGGGAAGAGAAAAACTTGTACATTATAGTCTGTTCATGTTGGAAACCAGTACAAGCTGATGTATCAAATCGAACGAAGTTGCAATGAAAGTGAAAAAATTCAGTTTTCGAATAATGGATCAGCAGTGTTCATCCTATGATCCCATAGGTATATACGTATATATATGAATAAATATATATATATATATATATATATATATATATAGCGTGTGGGTTGCCGAAATTTCGGAAACTCCTGGGCCGATCGACGTAACACAAACGCCAAAAGTCTGACTGTGAGATGCGGAGAGTAATTAGGAAGAGGTTCCTGAAATACGACATAAAAGAGGATGGACATATGGCTCTGACTTGACAAATAGGAAAAACGTTATCGTATAACACGAGTTGTTCACTACCAAATTACGGCCATACATATTGAAATCAATTACCACGGGTATGTCATGGACCACTGTGGTCGCATGCGAGGAAAAGAGGATATAGGCGAGGAATAGGTTCAATGGGGCCTACATCATTATTCCACGTATCATTTTCACTCTCTCTCTCTCTCTCTCTCTCTGTCTGTCTGTCTCACTCTCTTCTCTCTCTCCCTCTCTCTCTCTCTCAATCTCCCTCTCTCTTCCTCTCTCTCCATCTCTTGATGTATGGTGTAAAAGTATCACTCACTGATGACATTTTGGTGACGGTGCAATAACGAAACTGCGCTCAACTCGCAACGTGTCATTCTCGTCATGGTCGGTCACCCGGACAGAAGTTTCTCGTGGTTTGCCACTGACGTTTAGGTTCGTCAACATAGCAAATGAGAAAACTATGACTTCTACGGAAATGTTTTGTCGGGTAATCTTCCAGTTTCATTTTTCTCATTGATGCTTCAGTGATGAGTTTTTATTTCATGAGTTTTTATTTAACGATAAGTAAAAATCACAATTCTCACTCATTTTGCGTGTACACGTGTAGTGTTATTTCCAATATTAAATATTGACTATGTACGCAGTCGAGTTTGTGGAACTTATTCTATTCGATGTCCTCATCATTCTATATTTCTTCCATATAGACTAGAACCAACAATGACGAAAAGTATCTATTACAAACAGCTGTTATCATATATTGAAAACCAAGCCCCACATAATTCTGGTTTTGTAACAATATTGATACATCTAACGATTTGTAACTAAACCACAGAATAATAAATGAATGGATCATGCATATATTGGTATAATATGAATAGATCATGCATGTATTGGTTCAGTGAATGAATCCATCGGTAGCTCAATCGGACACGAACCGTGTCCCATATTTCAAGTGAACTGACCGTGACAAATCCAGCAGTTGATCAGAGATGAACAGTCACGTTTCTACCTACCCCCATATCGGTCAGGAGTTGATGGGGTGCACATGCATATGAACGTGTGGGACTCTCATTAGAGGGCACATTGGAAATTATTTGGGAAAGTGTTGTGTTGATTGGACAGAAAAAAGGTATAATATTTTTCAAACTACTATAGAAAATATGAAAATAAGTCACGGAAATTTAGAAATTCAACATTCCATATTATCAAACCCTGGTATGTGTATATATTATACATATACATGTACGTATATATTTATTATTTATCATATATTTATATATATATATATATATATATATATATATATATATATATATATATATATATATATATATATATTTATATATATATGCGACAACTGACCAATGTTGTGAACCATTTTTTCCGTATTTCTACAATTCAGGGGAACTTTTCTTGCATTCTCATACTCATTACTCGACTGATTATAAATATCAAAATTTGCTGAAAATTTCGAATCATGGATGAAAATCACACAATACAGCTATAATGGGCCTCCATCATCGTCCTCTGCACATGCTTCTTTATAGAAACACTCGACATAATCAAAATCACCGGAGCCATGATCATTTTCCTCGAGACATAATAACCCGAAATCAAATATGTCCTCCGGAAAACAATACCGGATTAACTCATAATTCCACCACCCAGAGCGCTACCCACCCGCCATCTGTCACTCACAGCATTTGGAACGGGTCGACATTCTCAACCGTTGATGCTTCAGTATACGGAAGACGGTCGATCGGTTCTCACAAAGTATAAGAAACTATTGAGTAATAACAAGAACGTACTTGTATAGGCTATAATATTAATATCACTCATATAGCTCGAGCTGTTGATGTAATTAAGGGTTAATTGTTACATGTAAGAAGCAAGAAGGCAGTGTGCAGCTGTTAGTTATTTATTGGAACGTCAATGGTTTCATGGTTGGATCGTTAAAGATCGGGAAAATCAAGCGCTGGAAATTTGAAAACGTGCTACTTCGTTAGTGTTCGGCCGGTGCAGTGTTATAACCCACCGTATATATATATATATATATATATATATATATATATATATATATATATATAAATATATATATATATATATATATATATATATATATATATATATATATACATATATATATATATATATATATATGTATATATGTATATATATATATATATATATATATATATATATATATATATATTATACATATATATGTATATATATACATACATATATATATATACATATATATACATGTATATGTATATATATATATATATATATATATATATATATATATATATATATATATATATATATATATATATATATATATATATATATATCAATGTCTTCGGTTATAGCTATCGGTAAATGTAACAAAATACGATACTTCAATTAATGCATCATTGTTTATTGGCAATTGAATGCATTCTGATCAGGAAAAATGAAAATCATACATACGTTGAGGAAAGCAGGTGTGCCTACAGATCAGCAATGACATTGACTCAGAATATCTCATTGTTGTGAAATAATTCTTGTTTCTGTTATTTTCTGTATTCTGAATTTTTGACGTATCGTAATTCGTAAACTCTATATTTTGTTGATTTCCTCTCAATAAGAAAACTGGCATGGAAAGCAAGTTCCAGAGGAAAGTAATAAAATATTGACATTTTATGCTTTCCGAGTTATATTAATCCACAAATCTGATGATGCATAATCATATATGACAAATTGTTTCTGCACTGAATATATGTTTGAACCGTTAACGCAAACCTGACGCTTCGATCGTTTGTCTCGTCTTATCACACAGCATGAACGACTGGAAGTTTCGAGTCGGCTCTTCATCTACTTGATCATTAAAGATCATTAAAGTCTAGCTCGAGAAAATATGTAGGCTAATTGGAAATTATGATCTCGTCGGAGTTATTTCCGAAATTGAAACGGAAACACAGATTCTAATTGAGAAACGGAACATTAATTACAGCTGAACATATTCTAAATTTTGTCGGGAAATACTTATTACATGAGATGCCATTTCGGCTATGATTGAATACAAACATGATTTCATAATTGTGCATAATACATCAAAATACTACGAAAATAGAACTTACTCCAATCTACAGTTTTATGAGATCTACTGCATATATTATAAATATACATTTGACAAACAAAATTTCATCGAAGTAATTTATGACGGTGAGTTTGAGTATATGTATATATATATATATATATATATATATATATATATATATATATATATTTATATATATATGTATATGTATATGTATATATATTTATATTATATGTATATATATATATATATATATATATATATATATATATATATATATATATATATATATATATATATATATATATATATATATATATATATATATATATATATATATATTTATATGTCATGAAACGTACATTAAATTGACAATATGCTCAGGCCTACGTCTTATTACGAAACCAAGAAAGCGATTTTCCATCCTGAAACATTTACAATAAAAAGCCAGTGCATTATCGTTCCGAGTGAGCCCCCTATATTCAGTGCCCTTCAACCACCCCTCTCTCCTCCTCTCCGACATCAACCCAATACTTCATCCAGCGTTTATGAAAAGTATTTTAAGGTAATGGCGTTCGCACAGCCCGGAAATCTGATTCCAATTCCGTTCTGAAACACACTTTTCGAATTATCGTAAACGTGAAAACCGTCTACGTTGCACTTTCCAAGAGAGTCGATTCTCGCATATATATATATATATATATATATATATATATATATATATATATATATATATATATATATATATATATATATATATATATATCGATATATATATATCGACTGTTGCCATTCGATTTCTATCGATTATTCCACCGCTTTCTCTATCGTTCGACACGCCGCGTGCATATTGATACACGAGTGTGATACGACGCGTCTACAGGAGGCAGTGAAGTACTAGAAGACAACTCGCACAGTTTCCGGCGTGCGGGAGAATATTGTAAATCAACGATGCGTGCTGAAGAAGAAATGTTGAGATAAGTCTGAAAAGAACGGTTGCCTATACACATCTGTTACAGATTTCTTCTACAAGCTTGATGGACGCCATTTATTCTGATTCTCTCTTTTTCTTTAACACACTCTCTCTCTGTAACAAACCATCAACCCACTTCCTACTTGCATCATTCTTGCTATTGTTTGCACTTCACATCAAGTACGCCTGAATCATTCCAGCGAAAATATAATATAATGAAAGAATGAAATTATAATTATTTGAACAATTATGTCACTAGCAGTCCTGGTATGACAAATAACACAAGGTTCATAGTTTTTAGTGGAAAACAGTGAGTTTATCAACTGCTACAATGTACCTATATTCGAATCGCTAGACAGATCAATGTAGTAAGAACGTTAATTATTCATTTTGTTGGAACATCTGTATGATTGTCGTGGAGTAGGTTCATCGAGAATAGTATCAGGGAAGTGACATTCTATATCATATTGTACATTGATGGTGAATTATCTACAACAAATCAATCCAAATGCAATTTCAGAATACTATGGTGGAGGTGCCGGGATATTGCAAGAATAACTTTTTTTGATTACACAATACCTTACATCAAAAGATGGAATGTGGTATTTTACCAAATTCTATGGTCGATCAATCACATATTATATAATTAACTAGTAATTATACATTCCAATTATTAATCACCAATCATGATTCCAATAGTTGGAAAACGTTAGTTAATGTTAGGCGCGTCGTCGACAGTGAGGTTATTTTGCGTCTTGGGAAACTTGTATGATTGACTTCGTATGACAGGTATACTATAAATAATATCAAAGATATTACATTACATTTTATGAACATATTCCATAGATTAATTGTAAATGAGGTATTACATCAAATCATTCCAAATATGATACTCAAAATTTTGATGGAGTTGCCGGGATTTCGTAAGATTTATTCTTATCAACTACACAACAAATTTCATCAAACCGTATTAACGTCTCAGATCAAATTCTTTAGACCGTCAATGACCTACATCATCAACTAATAGTTATACATTTCAATTATCATAATCATATTTCTGTGAATATGCGCCTGACGTGTACAAAAATCTCATAATTAATGGTAACTCTCCGGAAAAAAATCATAGATGTACCTGAAGTGAATTCCAATAATACACGCTTCACTCCGACCATTGAGAAAAGTCATATTTATTTACTCGATTACATATTTTGCATCGAATCTGATTATTATTTTATGATATGAGTTTCCTATATAGGCCGATGTATCTTATTACACCCATATGTCTTTCCATAGTGCTCAATATTACATATGTAATTATGTGTGCATCATTGGAGATACAATTCAATAGAAGGTGATGCAACCGTCAATAGTCTTCATAGGTCAAAACTACTCATCATTGGAGTTGGTGAATAGAGGAGACATAGATCGGAACCTTCCGCAAAAAACACGAAAGAAGATGGTTGAAACCTCCGAACGCCAATGCTGTAACATATGCAAGACTGTCGATCAGCCTAACCAACACTCACACAAAACGTAGTCAATCATATGTCACCATATACGTGAACACAGACAACAGTACAGTATACGTCATCACAGTGCACTTAACGTCTGCTGCAGCCCCATAGTTGCATTGTTCTCATTTTGAATGCAACACAATTGCAACCACTGTGCAGTGTGACAATGAGACCTGTTGCATACGTCTTCATTAATCGACTTTGATCGGCAGAGCAAGCGAGACGGAATGGCGCGACAAAGCGATCAGCAAGCATGACTGGCATGACAAAGCGATAAGAGATAGTAACCAGTAGCGACGTGAGTTGATGCTAATTTGAGAATGTCATTCAAGAAGGAATCTAAGAAGACATGGCATGAGGGGAGAGATTATTGATTATCAAATATTGAAATATTTCACACAGATGTGGGCCAACCATATATTTTACTATGGAAGAGTATTGAATGCATTCGTCAGGGAAAGTTGGCCTATAGGCTACGTAGGCGTACTTAGGCCTAATGCCAATAAAAATGTGTAAGTTCAAATGATGTGTGAAAATGATATTCCACATTATATTTTTCGAATATGGTCCCTTTTGCGTTCATTTTAGAAATTGACAAGATGGTATACTCAATATTTATGCTCTCCTGCACATGATTGTAAACTACGATTAAATTATTCCATTTATCTTGGAGAAACATTTCCGATGTGGAATGTGACAACTATGACCTCACGATTTATTGTTTGTTGGATGAATTATCTTATATTTTATAATTCTTTGGTGTGTTAATATCGCCCTTGTGGCGTGGGATGAAACGTTCCAGATTTCATCCTTATAGCCTTGATTGGGGAACAACGATTATGTATCAATTTTTTCGATGTTGACAAAAAAACGGAAAAACAAGGACAACTTGACTGCGTTTCATCAACCTCAGCATTTTGATTATTTTTCATTCGTTGACTGGATTTCACACAGATATGAGAAACGAAGAATCAATTTTACAGAACTTGGAGAGAGTTTTTCTTTCTACTTTCCACATGTCAAACAAAATTTTTCATCGATGATACCTGACATGAGGTCCATTTCGCTGGCACCCCCCTCCTGTCATGCACATATATGAACATCTACCTCGATACTGGGAAGTTATGATGCGCACTCGGTTTAGAGAGACAATTTTGAAATTTTGAAAACACCTATAAGAGAAACACAGGTAAAAATGTATGAACATACTCCCTGTGAAATGAATTCAAATTCCTACTTAACTAAAGCAGACAAATGATACATATTTTTCCAAACTGTGACATAAATTGAAAGATAGAGCTGTTTCAAAGACATGACTAAAATAGTGTCTCGCAATCAATTATTCTGAATCTAATAATATGATCAACAGGTGAAACCAACAAGATTGTGAAACGACTGAAATTGTCAATATGCCCGGCACCTCCACCAAATTCTCACGTGAACACATTGATTTATACAAAAGATATTACAGTATTGGAACTCAATGGGAGAGTACTGACTCCACTCTTGAGAAGATATTACACAAACCCTTTCAAATGCAGAAAATCTTCATATTGCCTCCTTCTGCCAGGCAGCTCGCATACAAGACTTCCTTTCTCAAGCGGGTTTCTCGTTCTATATATTGAACGGTGATTACATACATTCACAGCTACACGGCCTTATCTCTATTATTTTCTGTTTGATTATGTATTTGATATGACGTTAAAAAAACGAGGATAATATGATTTAAGAATGAAAATGAATGAAATAGATCAGGAAGTCAGCGAGTTGATTGATTCAAACTCAATGTTTATGTGGGCGGATATTTTTTTTGAGTACATGTCATCTAGAATATAACTCTTTCTTACAAAGCATGTGCTGCGTTCTTCAATCGGTATTACATCTCGATTAATTCAGTACATCATCATAACGCACATTCACGTGTTCACTACACGAGTAAAAGTTATAGTTGTTTATTCTGTAAAGTTGGCATTGGTGATAGTTATCTGTATATAATGTTGGTAGCAGTGACATTACGTCTACTGCGGTTACAATGACTTGCCCGCTATATAGACGGCACTATCATCAATTGTCCACTAGCAAGCGTGCTCTATCGCACTGCCATCTGCAGGCAGTGGTCAGCATTAACCCTCTGCCACCGCCAACCTTCCCCCGACTAGCCCTGATATTAATGGTACTCTTTGTTCCCTCTGTGTGACCATGCACCCTCGATCGGTGGTCCATCAATACCTTTGAAACGGGCGGTCTGGAGACTCGAGCCTTCGCTGAAGTTAGATGCATGGTCATCTACAATACAAGAAAAACTGGACCAAGTAGAATATTGACCTGGTTTCGAGATATTTAATCATTTGAAAACATTGCAGTCGAAGTTCGTGTGCGATATATCGAGCTACCCACGGACAATGTTTTAAGATTTATACAATTTGAAAGGAACACGGATGTATACCTCATTTGTTGAATTATTAGACTTGATCCAGAGCTGGAAATGTACACATAGTCTTCAGTTTTACAATTTTTCCAAAAGATGATTTTCTGGAATATCTTATCTATTGTGATCATTAAAGTTCTTGGATACGATCCAATATCAAGATATGTGGGATGTTTCAGCCATGTCATAAAAGATACGTCTAACATCCCACACCTTATCTGTCGTTCATGTGAAAATATGCGCGTTACAGTATGTTTTGAAAATCTTCTCATATATTTGTGTGGTATACTATTTATGTCATGTGTAACACATTAAAACGCATCCACAAGTGGAATGTTATGTTTAGTAGAAATGGAGCTTCATTTTGTAGTAGATTTTCTATATGCATTTGATAATACTCTACATATATATATATTTTATTCGGGTACGTTGATTATTCAACAAAATTCTTGTGAATTTTATGGGTACACAATCGATAATTGATTCACTTTTCTGGATATTCTCCGCTTTATTTTCCTACTCGAATTTTTCTGATTCAACAATACTAATTCAGAAATTAAAAAACTCACTTCAGAAATGATGTGCCATTTAAAATGATCTAAACTGAGTTTTGATGACAAAATGTTCTGTATACCTATACATACAGTATGTGAAACTTTGAACAGAAAAAAACATGAAGATAAATTGAATTAATTAATGAAACTGCGAGCGTAATGGATTGCTCTTCATTGTGTTTTTACTTGAGAGAAACCAGTAGTTCTATCTCCATAGAAAAATGAGTTCTTAGTTTTATTAGCAACTCTTTCTCTCCACGTTTTAATTATTCGTACAAACTGGAGCACGATACACAACATTCTGGATCTAAAGACGGAATAAACAATCGCTAGTCCAATAAACTCGGAGTGCATAATTGAATGCATAACTTTGTACTTCTATACATAAGTGAAGTAGGAAACAATTGTATACATATATATGCGGCAGCCACGTTTAGGCAGGCAGGCAAACTAAACAGATGTGGCAAACATTCACGCTAGCTCGCAGATTTAGCGACATAAAACTACGCTAAGAAACACGATCGTAATATTACACAAGAGTTACTAATGGGAAAATATTAGAGAAGTTGTTCTTAATGGAAGCAAAACGAGAAGTTTCTTCAACAATAACATTTTCCAAGTGGAAATGAATCAATTGTTTTCAAACATTTTCCATAAAGTTATATACATTACAAATGTGAGAATAAAGAAAAAAAATAAGGTATGGAAGAAAGGTAGTGATTCTGAATATTTTATAGATAATATTTAATAAATTTTGAGAAACTCATCTGTAAAATGTATATCATGTGAAAGAATTCAAGTAAAGTCAGTGGCGTTGTTTGACGATAATGCAAATCATTATGTCATTTATCACACTCGATATGATATCACTACAACAATACAAAGATACAAGTGGTGTAGCCACGATGCTTATGATTTGTTAACAGTTACTGGCAAAGCAATCTATAGTCATTAATAATCTTCACATTGGCAACACTTACTCCCTAGTATCATTTCAACCAAGCATAATATTCAGTAGCCCACCATACGGAACTCAGATGTAGGCTTGACGTGTATATAAAACAAACAAATTGACTTTCTAAAGCTGCTGCTTGCTGCATTCGACGTTTTGATAAATATGCCTCTTAAAGAACAAACTGTGTAGGAGGAGAGAGTGAACGGGGTAGGGGGATATTATTTCCCAAACCTCAAGAGTGAGTCAAAGGTTCACTGCTAGGTGCTAGAGAATAATCACATCGCCAACATACCGAAACATGATGGTCGAACTTGTTGCTCTTGTTTAGATGAGAGCGGAATGGTAGAGTGGAATATTAGGAGATTCATTGGTAATATAGACCTAATGAGATCATGAAACTTGGGGAAAAAATTGGAATTGAACAAGATACAACCCTGATGAATAATCTTTATTACTCGCGATATGTATAAGTTATTCTTTCGCCGTTTTCTTTCCATGTATTATTATTCGGGCAATGTGTATAATATTTTTTCATCATAAATATATCATATTACCTTACTTAGATAAGTCAGTCAACGTTATGAGAAGGCGTACATATTTGTGTCTCGGCAGCAACTTCACACCACATTGCCCACCGGGAAGCTTCCGCCATATTCAGGTCTCGTTCAGAAGCTATTCGTGATGGTCTAACATGGCACTCGAGACCAGTTCCGATCGGAACGAGTATGCCACTTTTGGCTGCAGTAATGTATCTCGATAATATATATCTATGATTTGATAGTAGGCCTATATCCGAACGGTTGGAATTCTGAAAGTTCTTCTTGAATGGTGGGAATGAAATATTTGTATTTGATACACAGAAATTATAACAAATGACGTTGATAATACAAATTGACGAACAACTTACACGTCCATCAAATGGAAACATCAATCATATCAAACATTTCTTATTATCCCATATAACCGTTATACTCACTATGGCGCTGGTGGTGTATTCGTAGTAATAGCAAATGTTTACATTAATAATAATTAAAATTACATTTAGAGGAATACTATTCAATAGACACTAACAAATACTCACAGCACATAATTACTCGATTTTTTTGTCTGTTCTGCTCTTCCCCTTCTGCTGGAGTCCCGCTCTCTCGTGTGAGTAATAGAGGAACTGTCACCCCATCTACCGACTGGCTGAGCAACCACTCGAAAAATTACTTTTCGTCACAAAAGCTGGCCATGTGTGCGTGTCCCTGTGTTTTTGTGCGTCTATGTGTGAGTGAGGGCGCATACTACATTGCAAAAAAAACATGAAAAACGCTCCAAAGTCCAAAGAAGAATTTCCCTTCTCTTTGTCTTCTCCGCGTTGTTTCCTCGTCTCTCCGCATAACAGCGCCAGTGGTTCTGGAATGCTGTGTGATTAACCGTTGAAATTGTTTGTCGGCTACCACTCTATCTGTGTCATCCGCATACTTAATCTATGCTCCAGCATAACATCGTCACAAAACCTTGCACACCGCATAATATGCGTTTACATCATGAAAGTTATTATAATATGCGTTACAGGCACATACTAGTCGTGGTTTCAATTATAATTCCAGTCCCACACTCCATCCCTCCCGCTCACCAATGAGCCTCACCCCCGAAAGGTGGAGTTTTACAACCACTTAAGAACATTAGAGATAAAGACCAACACGTATATAGAGGGGGTCGTCGCCTTAATCTTAGGGGTGTTGGTTAATGTCGACTAGTGTAAGGCTCTGATTCTATAAGGGATGGTTTGTTATCCAAAGTTGAGAAACTTAGTTAACTGATAAGGAAAATAAAAAGAATAGCCCCGAAGGCAAGCATTAAATTAAATTATGTATAGATATAGAATAGACAGCGTGGTATATGCCCATATAAAATTCAAGTATATGAATTGGTATGAACGGAATGAACGAGGTGCGAAAATGCATACTCGAAATAATCAAAACATCATAGTACGCAGCATACAGGACGGACAAAGCACTCAATCGACTTGCAACTCTTGCTGGATATCCGTGTCTCTCTAGAGTCGGTTAATTGGTATCAAATGTGAGAAAAATCGGTTAATCTCATTAAGAGGCAAATTATATTGAATATCTGAAAATCACCATATGGATGATATTTCCAATTTTCAGCTTTCATCTGATTGAATTGGAATTGTCACAGAATATTATCATTTGTTACAATATTTCTTCGACTGGTTTAAAATGTGGCTTCGTCGTTCCAAAGGGATTGAATGTATCAAGTTGTGTAAATGATGAGGAGAAGACTTTCAAGTGAATAAGGAATGACCACAGTTTGACGCTGTAACGAGAGAATGCTATCAGACTTGATAGTTTCGAAATCGAGGTGTGTAAGGGCTTCCGAGTACGTTTCATATTAATATATTGATCTGGTTGCTATACGCATGTTGCTTTGAGTTGTTCGGTTTCTCTTACATCGCGGAAATATTTACGATTCAATTCATATTTGAAGATGTAATCCAACGAAAACATGAGACCATTGAGGATATAGCTAAATCAGTAGATCTACGCTGATGTTATGCAAACTTGATTATGATAAAATACATGTGAACATATAAGTGAAAACTCAGTTCAACATACTAGAACAAGAGAAAATTGGTTTTTATGTTATTTATTCCGTGCCCTACAATCAACGTCATTGAAATCACGACGTCACTGATTGAAATGACGTCACATTGAAATCTATACTGACTTCATCACATATACTCACTTTTGGACTATCTGTTCGTCCAGGCTTATAAATAGCACAAATCTGCTTCTAATCCACTGGGAATCCCACTAATCATCTGTTCTAGCGTCGTCTAGCTAGCTTCTAATAATCACACCACTAGGGAAATAACTGATGCCAACAAAAGAAAAACAAATACGCTAAATCTACATTGCAAAGTAGTAGGATTACGAATGAATGGTGCTTATTGCACGATGTTTCGATGTAAAACATAATGACGCGATATGTAGGAAGGAATGAATATACGTGAAGAGTAAATATATGAAAATACTTGTAACGATGGTAGCGTCGATGCGAAATTACAGCTAAATATAGGATATTAACAACATACGAGTAAATGTGAGAAATAGAAAACTGTATGTGTTTTAGTATTAGGTGTATTGAGCGAATATATTCAGTATAAGCTGCATAGAGATTTTGCACAGTACATATTACAGAATTGTTGATCATGAGATCTACAGAATGTGGGCGTATTTGAAAAAGTGCTAAAAATGGAATTTTTACATTTTAACTAAGATTCTTAAGACTGTGCGAGATATAACATGAAGTCTAACCAACCAGGTATTCACATGAAAGACTGACGGGAACCACGTAATACATTATAAAGTCTACATATGTGAGCACGGAATTTTGTCTGCATATCATCATCATTCATATTCAAAACATGATTTATGTCATCATCTAACGTTTTCTGAGGAATTCTACTTGGTACCAACTGCATTCATTGGTAATCTATGATTTCAAGCCAATTGAAATCAATATATAAATATATATATATATATATATATATATATATATATATATATATATATATATATATATATATATATATATATATATATATATATATATATATATGTATATATATATATGATGAGATATTTACCGATTCCTGGATATTCACCGTTTCTGATCTGAAAATGGAGTATAATTACAGAAATTCTGAGAATCGAAAAAATAAAGCAACCCTACCTCAATGGGATAGCTCCATCAATGAAAAGTAGCCTCTCACCTCCTTCACCAGGGAGAAATATGGAGCGTATTTCCACAACGGTGAGCTGGAGAATAGGATTTTTGTTTTTCACCCCTAGAAACTCGTTGTATGAATCTCTCATTTATTATTTTATTGCTTTTATAATCATTACCTTTTTAATGATACTTTAAAATCACCCTTCAGCTGGTTAGCCTCATTACTTCCTCTAAAGCTTCTCTCAAAAGCGTCACTTCCACCTCACAAGTGTTGGCAACCCCGATCGACCGTCGTCCATTTACACGACTTGTACCAAGCGGGTGCTTCGATCCACCAATTGCATTTATCCAGGGTTTCACCCACGCATTGAAATATCACAATCTTATAACTTGAACTTTTCGCCAGTACCGTTGTCGCGTCAAATAACGTGCGACATTCCATTGTTGTCGCGTCTTTCCATTGTTGCCACTTGATAATAGCTTCGGCGTTGGGAGGTAAGCAGAGGAAGCTCGTTAAATAACCGCTAGGAGCGCTGGTTACGTTTCAACGCCAGCATTTTATATACTTCCAATTATGACTATAGGAGAAAAACTGATACAAATTCTGTCCAATTATAAAGTGAATCTATTGGACTCGGATTATCGGACTTGGAAGGGTTGCTTTTTGCTAGATTTTATCTCATTATAGGAAAAATAGTGCAGGGTTTCAACGGGGAAGTGAAAATTGGTCATAGTAGGAAATATAGCCAAGTTGATAATCGTCTGCAAACGTATACTTCTTATAGTATTTTATAAATAGGAGTAGTTTCTTTGCTATCATGATGACATATGAAGAAGTGAACCCTCATCTGTATCTGAATATGTTTCAACTGTAACATTTTATGTCGAGACCATTGAAAGCACGTAGACGAATGTTCGAATTTGTAGTGATTTTCCACTCACACTCTAGCTGGTTTTGGCACAGTCTCAAACTCATAATGTGTACGCATTATAATGCGAAATGATTTAAAAAACTTAGTAACATCGACTCGAGAATTCGTGAAGACATATACAGGCATTTCAGGCTTCTAATATTCATTTGTGAGTTGTACACCAACGCATTTTTCGACCATAAGTTGCGTCATAGTGCGTTAAAGTGCGTCAAACTGCGTAAAGTGTGCGTAAAGGTGAGTATAAAAACTGCGTGAAGTGCATGATGTTAGAAGGGCGTTGAATAGGTTTACGGGGGTTGGATTCCAATAACACTCGTGTCATATGTCTTCGTCTGGCCCCTCACCCCTAACCTCGCCTGCCCCCTGCCATCCGCGAGAGTTTCTCTTGTAAACGAGCTCGCCTTGTGATGGATAGATGCCAATACCAACAGTATAGAGAGAGCCGATATCCTAGCGGTAAACTATTCAACTAGGGTACAAAACATGGCGTATCGCTTTGTGCTGTTGAGCCGTCGGAGTGTTCACGTGGTGATATTGTGACGTCATGAATATGCACGCGATGATGTGAGTGTGATGGTGCGTCGTGGAGACTCATGCAAATAACTCAAGTATACTGGAAAAAACTGTTGCTTGGAGTGATATTTCGTAAGTGCTCCACAGGTCAAATGATGCATCCAAAAGATTTTCAGAAATTCGTCATACACTAAACGCCCAACTGACGA
Organism: Brachyptera putata; assembly: GCA_907164805.1. NCBI lineage: Eukaryota > Metazoa > Arthropoda > Insecta > Plecoptera > Taeniopterygidae > Brachyptera > Brachyptera putata. The sequence continues at coordinate 24,851,168 of OU015462.1, read as the reverse complement.
GAAAACTTCATTTTCCAATTTCATGAACTTCTTCCTGGATTTCACAACTGTTATTACTTATAAAGTCGTTTTTCAGTATATCTTGTTTTCAGCCGCCTATGTTCATATGTTCTTTTATACATGTAAAATCTATCACTTTACTCTTTTTCTATCTATTGCATCACAAAGTGTTGAGAACTTGAACTATCATAGGAATCTTTCTAGATATCTATCCAGAACTGCTTTACCATCTTGTTCCTGTATTCAGATGCGCTCTTAACGCCTTGTGACTCGAGTCCAAAGTTAGTTAATCAGAAAGTCATGCAATCTGGCGGCTGAGAAAGGAGTTAATTACAGTCAATTGCGGTTCTCCCAAACAGGTTGAGCAGGCTACAAATTAACTAACTAGATTTCGTCTTCCGACGTTTAACACCTGTTTGTAACAAGTCACAGTTCAGCCAATGTTAACATATGTTAAGATGCAGCTGCTGTTTGTAGCATGTTTGCGGTTATGAGCATCTCGCTGATATGTTCTTTTCTGTTCTTCTCCCTCCCTCTGTTCCTCTTCCTCTCTCTATCTCTCTCTTCATCTCTCTCTTTACCTCTATATATCTCCTTCTTCTTTTCAATGTCTCTCCAATTTGCATTGGGGACGTCTATTTCTGTGTTATAATTATAAAAGATCGAGTGAAGAGTGAGTTGTGAACCTATGCTAAATAGAGCACAGTACAGTACAGCCACTGGCGTACGAAGATGATGATTTCTCCTGTTCAGAACATTTAGGACTCATTATAATAGAACTATATTTTTTGGTGAATATTACATATGATACAGGGGTTCAATGTTACATTGATACATACTTGATAATTTTTTTCGATCAATTCAATAGAATATCAACTAGAGTTAGAATGATTGTGAGAAATGATTTTGCTGCAGTCTGGTCTGATTTACAGTCTGTTCTCGACCGTACATCTTCATTTGCACATATCTACATAATATAACACACAATGACGCGTTGATTATTATAGCTTCCAGTCATTGGCCAGCTATACTTCCCTCGCCCTTTTCAACACTCCTGATGGTGTCATGGCGGTCACTTGCTTATTGCATTAACAGATTGATGGCGGCTTGATTACAATTCACAGTGTTCTCCCATTATAAGTTGGTTATCTCGATTGAATTCACCAGACATAGAGGACAATAAGCCGTGCTCAATTCAACAAAGACGATGATATAGCCACTCATTGCAACGCAGAGTCCGTTGATATCAGTACTGCCACAGAAGTTGCATACACTTTGAACTATAGATCATTCAGGAATTATTTTCTCTCGTATTTCCAAGAAATACAGATATTTTGGGAGAGATAAATGTAATCAGAATCATAAAAGAAATCATCACTTTGCCCCTGAATTGGTAGTCCTATGGGTATTCATAAATTAATAAGATATTTCATTTTATCAACAAGAAAATGAAGTGGGCCTAGTAATGAAGTGGCAATAATAGTGACATTATTGATACCGGTACACTAATATTCGATGGGAATGAATGTAAGTAGCAGATATCCTGCACTCGGCACGTTCCTGTTCATGTATTCGTCTCTTCACGTCGATCGAGTTTGCGTTTGTTCCATAGTGATCAGGTCAACAGTTATCGATCTAACGCGATTCCAACATTGAAACATCAATGAAAAGTGACCACCAATATCTTTGCCACGAGTATCACGTCACTTAATTGTTTGTTTTCGACGCCAGTAATGGAAATATTGGCCGGTATTACATCCATATAGCTCTGATCAGGAAGCAATGACGTCGTATCAAATTTCGATGTTGACAAAAAAAGTATTCAATAGAATGAAGTAAATACCCGAAGGAGGAATGTGAATGATGGAAAGAAGTCAACACAGGCGATCCGCGTGTTTTTCCAATTCAGTGTTCAGTGTCGTATAGTTATCAATAATTATTTCAATGCCACATTGTTTCTTCTCTGCTGGCATCCCCACGCCCGGGACCTCATCCCCTACCCATCCATTCAGGTGTCCGGGGATGTATGGCGTGTTTACATTGTCGGCTGAATTGAAGTGTTGGTTTTTCTGGAAATGTGACAATCCTCCGGGTGGATCAAATCCAGACCAAATATCAACCTGATTCTTGGCGATTTTAGGGACCCACCATTTTACTCGCCGCATTTTGCGGCGATCGTTTCGGTGTTTGATTCAAGTCGTTAGCCCTTGGAGCTTTGGAGTCGTTGGAGGTTTCCGATATATTGGGCTTGGGGAAAAGCCACAAACAAAAAGACGAACACACAAATAATCACACAGTAAACAGACTGGCGTATATTATAATAGTTTTTATGACAGGATCCAATTCATGTTGAGAAACTTGAGACTGTCGACTGTCGTATTCCCACCTTCATGGATGACATTGTCTTTTGAGTATGAATGCATGATCCATTATCTATGAATATATTATGGACAGGAAATATTCTCATATATGATAACATTACTTCACTAAATACTGCTACATAAATGTTATTCTCCTATACATTCATGGATAGAAAATTGACAGTTACAATAGGTGGGTCAGGATAGTGATCGCTCACTTGAATCACAACGCACATGAATGCGGCCTCACGTTATTCCGTGTAAGTCACAGGTATAATTAAGGCACTTCGATTTGCGTTTAGCCCTCCAGAGTTTCTCGCGTTATGCAACCTCTCCTTTCCTTCCCCAAGCAACCATCCACCTTGTTTTCACCCACCAGTTGTGCACAAGACTTGGGACCAATGAGCAACAGATGGATTTACGACACCGGCCGCCATCTTTGTCTCACATTTGGTGACAAAAGACGTTTCTCGAAACAACGCCTGCATGTTGGCCTCCCGCTCAGCACACATTGTCTTCAAACTTGTGCATTGTACACAAACTTCTGCTCTCTCCCTGTCTCTCTCTCTCTCTCTCTTTCTCTCTCTATCTCTCTCTCTCTTTCTTTCTCTCTCTCTCTCTATTTCTCTATTTATCAGTGTATTTCTCTCTCTATCTCTCTCCATTCCTCATAGTCGATTACATCCTTTCTCTAAATATATCACACCGTCACTCCTCTCTTACTCTCTCCCACATACTTGAACACACACCAACACCCCTCTCTCTATCTCTCTCTCTCTCTCTCTCTCTCTCTCTCACATGCACACACAAACACACACACACACACCCACTCGCACTGTCAATGTTATCCAGCTAGGTGTCCGTCCATGAGCCACCACTCTGTTGTGTTGGCCAACTTTGTTCCAACTCCAACTTCTGCTGCTATACAATACACGTGACTTGTACGGGTTGACGTCCCCCCCCACCTCTGCTTCTCCCTCCACTTCGATACAATGATATGTGTGTGTAGGGAAGGAGACAATATGTGGGGGAAGGCCATGTGAGACAGTGATACATCGCTTATCTGTCAATGTTGGTCCAACTTACTGACAATAAATGTCGATAAAACAGTCACCTTAAATCTCGTCACAAGTCAGCAGTATTGCTGGGTCGTGAGGAGGAATTTCATGAGTATCGAAGTGTATAATACAAGTCACACGAATACCAACGTGACAAACTGAAACTAACTCATTCATGATCGTTACTATAGCAAGTATTGAAGATTGTAAGACGGTCCATGTTGATACAATATTGTGTCAAACGTGTTACACAGACATTGCAAGGAAATGTCGATGTGTTATGATATTATTATTCTAGAAATACTAAATTCCGAATCAGAATGAGAAACTTGATGTTCGTATTCATGTATTGTATCATGCAATTACTTCTTGACATCTACAATAAGATACAAATTGGTTTCATTTCAACGATTTCTTAATGGATATTTCAACTTGTTGGCTCAGGCAGCTAGCGCCATGCGTTAGCACCTGAAGTTGAATCGGGCATGAATTCGAGTGACACATGAGGCACGAGTTACATTATTCACGTATCACCATTCAGTGAATGGTATCACTCACTCATTCGTACCTCAAACACACATATAGCTGTTGGTGTGGTTGGGCGAACTATAACCAAACTTGACAGATCAGATGAACCTGGCACCTCCACCGATATTCACGATGATGGATTAATATGATAAAAAAACAGCATGATTTCCTCAAAATTCAACTATTTCATCAAATATAAGTGGAGACTTGACATGAAATCCATTATAATTCATTTTTATCTTCGTTGAAGATAGTGAAATTGCAGCTTAGTCATACTGACTAAAGTAACAAATGATTAACTTCCACGTGTGCTTTCAATCGAGTTAACAACTTATTTTAACCGTATTAAACTGTTGTGTATGAAGCTCTGAGCATTCCTACAAATTATACTGATACGAGTTCACGATAGCGTGGTGGAAGGAGTAGTGCAGCAGAATGAGGCTTCTTGAGTATCTCAGGAAATTGATTTACTTAATGTAAAGTCATTACACGAAATCTATCTGAAGTTCATAAATAGCTGTGGTCAATCATGACCGTTAGAGCCAACATTCTAAGCTCCTAATTATGCCTACAGCATGGTTCATATAATGTTGATAGTTATTCCTATATCCATTCAAGCTTTATAAATTGGAAGCGATCAGTGAATTCTCTTCAATGTATAGCATTTCATAATTCGATACAGTATATGTATTAAAGTTTAATGGAATATAGAAAATTGGAAGTCACTTTGGTACCATTTTCGTTTCTCACATGAACTTCCATACAAATACACTTCAGCATTCATCAGTTCGGAAAAAGTTTTCAGGAATGAAACTATTTATTCAAGTTCTATAATAAATAGAAATAATTTAATATAGTCTGATATGAATATAATAATAAACTATAATACACTAGTTATGTTTGTGTTCGTTCAAATGCATTATATCAACGTCCATGTTTCAATCAATTTCAGACATTTCAACATGTTCTCGAACAGAGTATGTTCAAAAAGTGCATCGTGAGGTTAATCAGCACAACCGAAACGAACTGAATACATGATAGATGATGAATAATTGCATCACATTCGGAAATTATAAGTTCATTGATAGGTAACGAAAGTATAATATTACCACGGATAACAAATTACTATGATGAGGTCACAGGGAACACTATCCCTTACTCTCAAGATGTCGCACAGTAATGATTCCATGTTTTTTACTACACACTTACAGTTGCCTTGTCTTAAACAAGTAAACTTTAAAGTAACCTCGTATTCCCATATGCGCGCTGCCTCGATGGTATTAGCCAGATCTCAGAGGTCAAGTCCCCACCTTTCAAGTCGGGGTTGGAACCCACCATTCCAACAGCAATGTAGGCAGTTGTAAATGTCAGAAATCTCCATCATTTACGCGATGGATATATAAATTTACTATAACCTAACCAGACCTAGACTCTTAACAGACGTAACAGGAGCATATTTTGCTAATATAACTAACTCCAAATTCTCGTGTTTCATCTGATCATATTCTTAACCCCTACTAGATGTGACGTCACTATAGCAAGCTCTACGACACGATTCTGACACAATTACAAGAGATATTCGTGAAATCTGCTTCAAAGTGCATTCCTCCTAGCGAAGCTATGCAACCCTTTTCTCCTGCCCTCCCTCTAATGTCTTCTCGGAACCGAACAAGTCGACTGGATTCTAGAGAAGGCAAGATGGGATTGTGATATGGAATAAGTTTTGTGAAATCAAGAAATACGATCACAGGTACACAACATGTGTCGGTTGTAATTTTTATAAATATATCCTACATTTTGACTATACCATTCCATTTCACGTTTCGATGATATTAGGCTATAGTTTCGCGAGGAGATTGATATTGATACTAGAACAGATTGAGGACCCCTTGCATCCACTTCTATTGTTTCGAAAATTTCTCTGAAAAATGTGAATCTTTCGTAATTTTTATCAATCAGAGAATTTTCATAAACTGTAAGAATCAATATAGTTCACTCGTGTCTTTGATTCGTATCGTATTTGAATGGTTCCGTGGAAACTACACGTTATCTGTGCAGTTACTGCACTTCGAATAGTTATCAAAATATTTGTATTTGTATACCAACAGGGTGTTATCGCTATATGAAAATATTATTCAATATATAAAAACACCAACAAGGATTCAACGACAATGAATGCATCCATGAAAATGACTAGGCAAACCAAAATAACCGAGAAATCTTTGAATTCTTCTAGGACCCAAAAGTCAATATTGACACTATCGATAACTCGAAAGAGACTTTTGACTTGATCGAGAGTTGAAAGTTCATTTTAGACAGGGAAACCAACAATTTCATCAATAGTCATTATGATAAGACTTATACCAAGGTGTCATAGATTATGACTAGGAAAACGCAGCACATCCGTTGTTAGATTAGCTATAGGGCTGTTCATGAAATTCAAGGGAAAGCTATAGACTCACCTCGATTTCAAACCACTAATGCACGGTATTCCTGTTCTACTTTCTGCTCATTCTTTAGAACTCTCGGCTATGTAATTGGTTTCACGTTTGGGTCTTCTTGATAGTTTTCATTCGATCTTTAAAAAATTCGATTTTAAATTTGATCTAAAAATGTGAAAATCTGGGATCTTCTTATTTAAAGATTCCGTGAGATTTTTTGAAATTATTCGAAAATGTAATTTTTTCCCAATGCTTCCATTTTAGTTATTCAAATTTCTCCGGTTTTAAAATTCTGAAATGATTTATCTTAAAAATAGTGCAGCCGACTGCGCTTCAAAACTTTACAGTATCGAGTTAGATGGTGACACATGTGTAGCCCAAGTTTCGACAAAATTGGTTTCTCGTCTGACCTGTGGAGCGCAAAAAAGTGTTTATTAAGTACGGTGAAGTCGAATGTTCGCTTTTCTCATCCAAATCTACTGTCGTGGAGAGTACACTGGTATATCAGAATCATGCAAGACGTACAGTACTCACATGACTCGATTGCTTTCATATTGCAGCGACCCTTGGAAGTATACAAGCGCTGTTTTTACACTTTTTCACTCCACATAACGGTTTGTATTTAAATGATGATATATCTTTTGAAATAACGTTGATAAAGAATTGATCAACAACTCATTTTCCTCTGGATTATAGGAATATGGGTACTTGTAGTATGACGACCGTTCGTAGGAAATAAAATGTTTCAGAGTTAGTTCCTAATTTTAGATAGTTGTTCGTCTTGTGATTGCTTTTGTTGTAATCGAATAACTTTATTCTGTACAAAATATTGTAGTTCTGTGTTACATCTGAAATAGGCCATCTGTTAAATATGGTGATTGATTAGAGATGGTATATAGTATATATATATATATATATATATATATATATATATATATATATATATATATATATATATATATATATATATATATATATATATATATATATATATATATATATATATATATATATATATATATATATATACATTTTTTATAAATACAAAGTCCATGAGAAACAATTCTTCAAAATTCAAACTCAATCGATCAAGCGTGGCATTTTAGAAATATGAGAATATGGTTTTCTTTCGCACTTTTAAATCGATTATTATCTATCTTATCTCAAAAATATAAAATTCCGATCCGATTTTCGTAATTTGTTAAATATATCACCCAATTGGATAATACATTTGAGGCTTTTTTGTTAGTCAAGAGCAACGACTGTGTCTTTTCATCAGAGTAAAATGCATGCTACTCACCCACACACAAACACGCTATTTCTCCTCCATCATTTCTTTCACAATTTAGCGGAACATCTGATAGGCCTATCATAAGTTCTATTTTAACGAATAATTTGTATCATGAATTTTTGTTGAATTTTGCTAGTATATTTCTATCATATTTGTTAATTGTGCATTCGGTTTTTGAATTGTTTCGGGTCCTTTATAGCCTGATTGACAGGCTGAAATATACATTATCTGTGCAAGTGTGAAAATCATCTCCCAACCTGTAAGAATTTTAGTACCAAATACTTGACTCTGATTATTTATTGAATCTATCACAAAAAAATGGTAGGCCTAATCAAAAAAGTAGAAAACTCACTATATAGGCTATATATGTAATAGCTCGATCTTAATATGCATAGGCCTACTGTTTCAAATTTCATCACTTTTCATCACTTTTGAGATTGAATGGGGATCTACACACCTACGTCAGATCTTACCCCCCGACTCAAAGAAAATTTCTTATCGTCCTTCAACGAACCAAATTTCACTTTTTTCAATGAACTAGGCGAACGCAGAATATGCGTTGTGTAATGAGCGAGATATCTAGAAATTAAAATCTAAAACTCTACATACCTTGATCATATAAAATATACTTCATTCGATACCAGCGAATCTAGAGAGCCGTGAATTAACAATGCAACATTTTCGTTTATTATCTATATCCAATGAATAAAGAAAAAAAAGTTTGGAGAGAACTTTTCAATCATGAAAAATAGATATTATGGTTTCAAAACAGCTACATCGCGGACACGGAATAAAAAATCAAATATAAATGAGTGACAAATCATGTGGAGTATAATGATAATACAGAATTATAAGACATGGAAGACAATAATATCTAAAATCGTTGGTAAATAACTAACAATAAGAAATATGATTATGACAATCAATTTCAAGAATGTGTGGGTCAAATAAGTTTTTTCTCAATTTGGCCAATTTGATGAGTTTGGCCAATGCAAACGTTGGAATTGTTTACTATCCCTAAAATTATTACCCTAGATGTATTGTTCATGAGTTACATTATGACAAACGATTGTTTTGGGGTGGTAAGAACGAACGAACGAAACTATAACTATACGAACGATCCTACCGTGTATCCTTAGTCTCAGTTGGGAAACGATGATGTATGTATACAGTTTCGATGTTTGAAAAAAAAGTCTAAAGGTGAATGATACCTAGAAAAATATCATGTTTTCTTTCGACTCGATTTGGACTGATGGATGAGGGCTCTGAAATCGCTCATCCAACTATTGTATTCTGAAAAACTTGGCAAACACAGGATTTGCGTGGTAGGATGAGCGAGATATTTATATGAAATACAGTCGAAAACTCTACACACATTGACTGGTCTTCGGTATAGCTCATCCAAATATTTGAAATTTTACAGATCAAATTACACAATAATTCTGTCCATGCTTTTCAAATATTATGATTAATGAATACAAATCATAGAGTCCACTAAGAAAATATTCCCTAGATTCCTTTGATTTTTTTTTTGTATTTTTCTTCATATATCAAACTAGTTTCACGTTCATAATCATATTGTTCTTTTCCCACTAAGTTATGAAAGATGTAGCATTACATACAAAATTTGGCTTAAATGAAGGGATAAAAAATATTCATTCAAATGCCATGTGATGAGAATATAACTATATTGTATTTTATTCCATACTACATTTTATTTTCGAAAACAATCCACCATTTCGAGGTGAGATTCTCAAAATCAACTAAACACTTGAATCGAATCGTGAATAAAATTGTCAGAAACTATGCACTCATAAAACTTTAATTCGATTATTTGTTCAGAGTTTTTCATAAACAATTTCGCCTGAAACAAAAAAAATAGTAATATGAGAATTTAAGAATTTGCGTTTCTGACCATTGAGAGCAGAATGTTCTTTTCTTCTACTTCGTAATGAAATAATTTCAACTCACATTATGAATTGACAACAATGGCAACAACCCTTAAAACCTGTTTAACTAGTTAATGGATATATCTTTGAAATAACGTTGATAAAGAATTGATCAACAACTCATTTTCTCTGGATTTATGGAATATGGGTACTTGTAGTATGACGACCGTTCGTAGGAAATAAAATGTTTCAGAGTTAGTTCCTAATTTTAGATAGTTGTTCGTCTTGTGATTGCTTTTTGTTGTACATTCGTAAAAAGTTACAGAGAGGCTCTATTGGAAATAGGTTTGATAATTCCAGCCTTATTTTCAACTCACAACGATTAATTTCCATTCTTAACTGAACCCTGAACTTTTCACAATGTCCCGAAATTACACGTCTCGAAAAAATACTATCTATCGATTATCCATACACTTTCCATGTTGATGAATAAAATGTACCCAGATCTACAACTACTTCATTCATTCATTCTCAAGTGGTATATATCTCAATATTTACATCGCGTACCGCAGCTAACATTATCCCTTCCACAGCTGAAAATTTATATTGAATAATCAATCACATAAAAATAACATTTGTTGTTTGTTGTGGTTCATGCACTGAAATTGAAAATCAACAAGTTCCGTTCTCTTTACAGTCAGAAATAAGCGAATCGTCAAGGTTTCGCATATATTGTGGTACACATTAGTTGAACTTTGATTACCTTCGTGAAGGTACAGTACGTTCATTCTTCTGCCTTAACCGTTGAGCAACATGCCTCAAGCGTTGAGCAACATGCATTGAGCAACGTGCCACATGCGCACAGCGCACGAATCTGTTTACTGCTGATCACTGTGACGACGCTAATTTGGACTTCAACTTGTGATCCAGTGACCAAGTATCAATTTTTAGACTTCCGCCAAACATCTCCAACCGGATTCTATATGAGATTCTTCAATCTTTTGGACTATTAATGACCAACATACACTGTTGCAAGTTGATATGATATATTTGCAATATAACCTCGCCGTTGATGCGCCGTAAAACCTCAATATTCATATATCATGTAGGCAGTTTGTGTATGGCGGTTAAAAGTTAGACCTAATTCAGATGAGACGGGTAAACAAAATTGCTGTGCATTTTGGGCGCCAGTGCACGTTTCAGGTAAAAAAGATGGACCGAGTCCAACTCACAAGATGTGTACCGTGATGTGTTCATACAACACATATAGAAGTTTGTATTCCTGATTGGTTGATGAGCGTTGCGTCTTGATCAAAACATATTACACGAAGCACATGGCAGATGAGTAAACCTATCCCAATTATACTAGCACCATGGGAAACATGAGGAAAGGGGATATTTGAGACTTGACGCTTGAACCAATACTGTAAATCCGTTTGTAATAACTAAAACTGTCAATCATATACAATATTTCATGGGATTTAAAGAGTAGGTCTATCCGAATAAAAGATAACCGACTTTACATTTGGTTGAAAAGAAGTACATAACAACTCTTGATTATCTCCACTTGATCAACTCCATGATTATTTGCATTACACTGCATCATAATTGCATTATGGACGATCTCAAGGGCACAATTTCGCGTCTATGAAGTGGTTGGTTAGATATCTGCCACCGTGATTGGGGTATCACTTTAAAATTGGTCGACTGTGGTATAGTCTCCCATCGGCTGAAAATCCAACCCACCATTTTGTTTACTTACATTCGTTCTTCATTTTCCCATCAGAGTCAAGTTGCGATATTCTGTATTTTATTACAGCCGCTGGCAACACAATACAGCGCTTACGACGCCAAGGCGTGAATACAGTTAACTATAGTACTGAGCAGCGCTATGGGCGGCGAGGAGAAGAAGCAGCGTAACTTGTGGCTGAATATCCAAGAGTCCGCTTAGAGTCTGTTCAACCATAGATAATATATATGGTTCAACGTACTCGTACAAAAAAGATACTGCTCATTCAATTGCAAAGCTTTGAATGGGAAGATATTACGCGTACAATGATGATACAAAATGTGAATTGGAGTGGTACAAGAAGACTTAGTTGTCATAATAATCATGAAATGACAACCGATTTTTATGTTTTGTTATTCTACTTACTCCCAAATGTGATTCACCCCATTGGAAATTATTTGAACTCTCTATTTTGTCTGCCAAGCCATATGGTATAAGATATCGCGGGAAAAACGAGAATATTATTTTATTATCAGCAAATTATTGCTTGTTGAGTATTGTCGATACAGTATGGGCTTGGAAATTGTTTTGGAAATGTTCAGTGTTTTTGATAATATATAACCCGTAAGCCATGTGATCCGTCTAAACCCTATATGCTATGGCTAACACTCATCTAGAGAAGGTCAGATGCACCTCAAACTGGACAAATCATATTGTAATATTCCATTATCATTTTATACGTTAATATTCATCACTCTATCATGGCCATATATACACATGCAAAATGATATTTATAAATTGCATTCGTATTCGAATTGTATTAAAAATAATAATGATTAATTCCTCCATTGCATACAACAGTATACAATATATAATGTTATTCTTTTCCTCAGATTCCCTACCTTCAACCCACCATCCGTGAACATGGTCCAAGTCTCTTTATCCCTTTAACTCATTATTACCCTTGGCGAATTGTTCCATTCTCAGATACAGAATATTATTAAAAATATTCCGATGACTACATTTTCACGATAGCTCTCGGATGAAATACTATTATTTCCAATAAATAATATTTGATTTTTCATTTCGACATGTTTCATTTTTACATTATCTGTGTATATAGTAATGGAAGAAAATCCAATAAAACGCATCACTGAGGAATTCGATATCAAATATCTGACCAATGAGGAATGCGTCGACAAAATGCTGGATATTTGCTCTTATATACACACTCATATATATATATATATATATATATATATATATATATATATATATATATATATATATATATATATATATATATATATATATATATATATATATATATATATATATATATATATATATATATATATATATATATATATATATATAGATATAGATATAGATATAGATATAGATATATAGATATATAGATATATATATACATATGCAAATTTACTCATGCATATTGCAGAGAAAACTTCAAAAAAGTAGAATTCAAAATTATTCAAAGTTGGACACAATTTGGAAAACACATCTTATTAACCACTAATAATTACAAGTGCTATGTTGATCTACTATTGTGTGCATTAACAAATCAACCTCTGGATCTCCGGGAATATTACTATCCTTCTTAATGGCTCACCTGGAATTCTTTCTTCATCAGTTGTCGAAACTTGAATATTATGCCCCAGTCTTTGGTGATTTTGATAACAATTTCACTGACAATTCGACTGATGGAAATAATTAATTTGATCCATTGCGTTCACATGGCTCTCAGTCTCTCGTAAAAATGAATGAACTCGAATAACCAGTAAAAGACTCATTTGTTTGCCAACATTCTATCTTCCGTTTGTTCAATGACCAAGGTGATAGACGCTAATCTGATGAGTGCTGATAGAAGTGAATAGACTTCCCAACCACTCTATCAAATCATTCATCATAACCCTATCAAAATGAAAAACCATGGCAACTGTGGACGTATAATATGTATCTATAAACGATATTTTTGTCCTCTAATAATTGATTTATTCGCATTAAAAATGAGTCGGGTTTGCCGGTATTCAATATACCACCGTTAATCAGTTTACAATATGTTCGATGAATTCATGAGATTATTCCTGAGTGTTTGACGGAGCTTTGTATATCGAGATAAAAACATCATATCCAATTCTTCGAGTGGAAATACTCCAGAATTGAAAAATCTACATAAATTTAAAATGTAATAATTGCTCCCTGGATGAAATGAACTGAACTGAAATCGAAAGAGAGTATGGCATATCAGAGAAGAATATCTACAAACACAACTAAGAGGAATGCAAACGCCATATTTCTTCAAGCTGCATCTAATAAGACCATTGGAAATATTTCGATCTGCCACAATGCATAAGTCTATTATATTATGCTGCGTTCGCCTAGTAACAAGAATTCGTTGTCAACTAATTCATTGTGGTGAACTTTTTTCCAGTTATTACTCGCGAGTTTTTTTTTTCAATGAAACTGATTTCTGAAGAAAGTACAAACAGCAAATAAAAGTAACAAGAGAATGCACTCCTTTGATGATTTGAATTTTGATTATTGATTGTTATAATTTCCACGCGATTCTTGTCTAGCACTTTTCATAAGTTCTTCATGGTCAACACCAACAGCGTACCTGCAATTTTTACTAATGAATAAATAGTATTCTTGTTTTTGGCATTCATGTGAGGTCATTGGTTCAAATCAATCACAGTCCTCTGTAGTGGCCGTAGGAATATACCCCGCTCGTTTTATTGGCGGTGATAAGTACTTGTACAATATTGATTCCATTGCGACGACAGAAGACAATCTCATCATATTGTACGATGGTGTAATACTTGTGGTCCAGGATAACGCGAATCCGCACTCTAACATACATCTCTCGCTCTTTCTCTCTCTTTCTCTCTCTCTATCTTCCTCTCTCTCTCATACATCATCGTATCAACACTCATAGCTATGAGGCAAGCATCTGACCACAAGCGTCGAGCCCAGCGGTTTTGTAGCGCTAATATGAAGAAAGAATATTGGGAATTATTCTTTATTCATTATCAATGACATAAATTCTGTTTCTGAAATAATTCGCAATAAATAAATGTTGATCATGGCGTCATTTGACGTTGATAACCTTCAATGAACTATTACTAGGAAAACACAATATGCGTTGTTAGACGAGCGGATAGTAATAGTATGGGTAGTAATGGTTAAGAACTGCTTCGAGTGGTACTAATTTAGCACATTTTAATTTTTTTCTTCAAAATGGCTGACCCGATGAAGCTGAAAATTTTTAAAAATGTGTATCAAAATGTAATTCAACTTCACGCAGAATTTCATTTCTTCGGGGTTTTTTTTTTAGTCATGTTATTCTAATGGGAATTTTTGAAATTTCTTAAATTCATAAAAAAAAAGTTACCCCCCGATAATGCCACAAAACAATACAGATCTAAGTTAGATGAGGAACCATATTGAAAAAAAGTTTGAGGTTGATAGATGTAGCCGTTTGACCTGTGGAGAACCGAAAAAAAAAACATAAAAACGAACACCAATTTTTTTCAGTATGTCAAATTGAATCCTCGCTAAAGCTCGTCTAATCAGACAATATAATTTTGATTAGATTGATGTATTTGGGACAAATCAGTCTATACATCTTCATTATGTATGCATCGATTTGTAATCTGCACTGCTAAGATTTTATTAGATGAGCGTAGCGAAGATTTTCATTCCATATACCGAAAAATTTTGGTCTTTTTTTTTTTTTTTTTTTTTTTTTTGTGTAATTTTGTACGCGGCATACAGGTCAGGAAAAAGTTTCAATGAACTCGGAACTTTTTTCACAAATTGGTGTTATACCAGAACGGTTGGGATTGTTTTTCAGAAAAATCGGTCGGACGGTTTTTCGGAAAAAAAATGGGAAGTATGGAAATTCCCCATAAGAATAGGCCGGGGAGAAATACTTGGAAAACCAAAATTTTCCAAAAGCTCTCAAATTTATACTGAATGTGGAAAGATCTATCATACATATTTTAAGCTTTTTGTGAGACAATCGGATGTGAAACAACGAAGAAAACTCATTTTTAATATACCCTTTTACACATCAATGAAAGCAATTAAGAAAGCAATTAAGAAACTATCAAATGTGAGCAACAAGTGTCACCAATAAATTAAAACGTTTAAAATCTGTGGTGGATATGAAGAAGGCACTGGTATAATTGTTTGGAAACCAAGGTCCATATACCAACAGGCAGCCGCGGGTATACCTTTGAAGTGATCCATGGCCTGTATATATACATTGAGCTGACCAAATGTTCCTAATTCTACATTTCCATACTTCTAAGCTCATCTCACAACGCATATGAGGCGTTTTCCTAGTAATTATTCACGTCTGTACAAATCCCATAGAGAAAAACTTTCGTCTCATCGTATAAGAGGCACGTCTTCCGATTCCACATAAGATCATTGTTTTCTGCAATGAGTCTCCAGTTTCATTTTGGATCAAGATCGACCACAGAACACTGGATAGACTAATTTTTGGTAACTTATTCAAAATAATATTGGAAATAACTAGGAAAACGCGATACATACGTTGTAAGACGAGCGGATAGTAATAGTATGGGAACAAATGGGTAAAAACTGCTTCGAGTGGTACCAATTTAGCACATTTCATGTTTTTTCCTGAATATGGCTGACCCGATCAAGCTGAAACTTTTTACAAAAATGTGTACCCAAATGTAATTCAACTTCACGCGAAATTTCATTTTTTTGGAAAATATATATATATATTTTTTTTCCCGTCATGTTATTCTAATGGGAATTTTTGAAATTTCTTAAATTCATAAAAAAAAAGTTACCCCCCGATAATGCCACAAAACAATACAGATCTAAGTTAGATGAGGAACCATATTGGAAAAAAGTTTGAGGTTGATAGATGTAGCCGTTTGACCTGTGGAAAACCGAAAAAAAAACATAAAAAAAAAAAAAACATAAAAACGAACACCAATTTTTTCCAGTATGTCAAATTGAATCCTCGCTAAAGCTCGTCTAACAACAACTCATGATGACCACCATACCAATTTCAGTCCGTTTCTCAATGGGTATCTCGGTGTGCATGACGCCTGAATTATTTTCATGCAAAACGTCAAATTTGCTTGATTTCAGAATTTCACTTTGCTATTTTGTATATCCAGCCTACTCTCGCAAATGAAAATCGTAAGCCTTCTAGATTGTGACAGCTTAGTACCGCTGTTTAATATAAGTTATTCCACTGCCGTCTAGATTGTAATATTGAACATCAGTTTAATGGCAAACGGCTCAAAACTCAAAATATAAATAATCTAATTTCGTCGGACAAGACGTCAAGTGAGTTTCTACTTTAGTGATGCCAACTTGATGGCCGGGTCGAATGCAGGACAAAGTTTCGGAAATTCTGAATATTCTAATTTCATACGAAACCAGGAAGATATGAAAAACATGTCCATCATTCGTAATAACAATACGCTTCACCAAAGTTCATGCCCAACCGAAGGAAAAACACATTTGAGAGTAATACTGAATAGTAAAATAGCATAACTATTGAATTTAACGTACACTCCAAGGTACATTCAGTCCCTCTTGAATGTACTGCAGGTTCATTTGAGCATTTAGCAATATATCACTGTATTTCAACGAGAAACAGTGCCTTGCCATTTAATTCATCTACATTTTTTTTTAAATGAGAATTCGTTATTCAAGTATAAATTAATGAAATTCATAACACTCATGATAATGTGTGGGAAATAATTTGTGTTCAAATTCAGTGATTTGTAATTTATTGCCGATACTTTCTGCCGATTGACCCACTACTGGGCCTTGCTGTACCCTTTGAGAAGTTTTCTGCGTTAGGTTTTGCACAATTTGAACCATCAACTCAACCCTACTTGACCGAACTGACCTGAACAAATACAGGCTACTCCTAAACGAACCTAATCTAGCATGAAACCACCGATCATGCATAAGCCTAATAGTTGATTGGCATAGGTTGCAATGCACCGGTTTGAATTGCCACTTAAAAATTCAATACACTGAACTTTTTTCTTATTATTCTTACATCAATATCAATACCACAATCAATGATACTTCAGCGATATTTGAAATATTCTAACATTGTATTTCGAACAAACATCGACCATTACTAATGTTATATTCAGCAGTATATCATTATGTAGAGTTAAATAGTACCCGAGGTATATAACTCTATCTGTTACCAAATGAAACAACATCTGGATATAGAAGATCTTTCATGGTCTTACATGGAAAACCACGCTCTCCAACTCAACAGCACCAACACCGCCAAATAACACATACCAACACACAAACAACTAAAACCTCATGTCTCCACCACACTTAGAAACATACTAAAAAACATGTAAATTTAATCTTCTACCATTGTCTTGCAACTATTCCACTATATAACTCCAAAGTGGAATGTTGATATTATACGATCTTTTCAAGAGGTGGCCAGTTCTATTTTATTCATAACGACGCCATGTACTTGACCATATGTGACGTCACATATGGCATCGTTGTAAGCGTCGCGACGCGTCAGCAAACTGGCGGCGTTCATTTTCGCGTGGCATTTATACGAGTAATATTATTAGGGTCGTCGCTATGTAACTCGTCGTGGAAACATTTGGTGGAACAGGTTTCCATGTGGTATGTATAAATATATCGTTCGCTGAGGTGTTAAAATCACTGATATTGAATTGGAGCGAGTTTACGACGTGACACGTTGGTAATAGTTCAATGAGGTAATATTATATTCCTATTCTTCTTCTTATTATTGGAACGTGATAATAAAGTTCGGTTGGGTTGGAGGAGAGACTATAAATACTCGGGTTACGATGAGAATGAAGATGTGATATTATATTTTTATTATAGATAAAAATTCAAAAATAGTTTCCTGAAACGAAATAAATTTTATGATATGAAATGAGAAACTAACGGTATAAGTTCAAAAAGTTTTCAAATTTTGATGAATTGATTTGATGTCATTTCTATCTTTCAATTGATATGAATTGGTTTTTGAATTATTGAAGAATTCCAATGAAATGTAAAATCAAATTTTTCCTTCTTTTTACGTAATCAATAATCATATATAAAGGTGCATGTGATAATATAGTGAATACAAACGGCACCAACACCACAATAAAACTCATCTTTGGTGAAATCTTCTCGATACCTTCGAATCTTTGTCAACGATCAGCTAGGCAACGGTATCATCATTATCTGTAACGAAGATACAACTCTTGTTGACATAACATGTCATCTGACAGATGAACAAATTGTATAATAAATGTCAGTTGTTTATTTTTGTTCAACTCTTCAATTTTTTTCAACATAGATACTGACTGAATTAGTTCTCGTTGAACCTAGATAACACAAAAACATCTATATCAAGTATAATAGCACAATCAATGATGTGGTGGGTGAAAACTAATTGTGTGAAAACCGGCACCTCCACCAAAATAGAAAAAAACATCCCTTCACTGAAAGTCGTTAATATCCAGTCCAGCATCGACTTCGTTGTTCGTCCAGACAACTTGAGGACATGGCGAGAGGGTTGCGAGAGAGAGGTTGTGTGAGATGTGAGCAAGTGGTAGAGAGAGAATCTAAGTGAGACAGATGCAGGAAGTGGTTAATTAAACGAGATAGATCGTTC
Organism: Brachyptera putata; assembly: GCA_907164805.1. NCBI lineage: Eukaryota > Metazoa > Arthropoda > Insecta > Plecoptera > Taeniopterygidae > Brachyptera > Brachyptera putata. The sequence continues at coordinate 24,832,179 of OU015462.1, read as the reverse complement.
AAGGGAGAACGGCTAGACCCAGACTGTCTTAAAGGATAAAGAGAGTGAGAGAGGAAGAGTGAGAGAGAGAGAGAGGAGGAATGACTTAACGAGAGACAAAGACAGATATTGCTGAGTGTCTTATACTCATATACTGGACAACGAAGAATGTCTCTCATCAATCCCAGCTTGCAGTACATCAAAGTCACTTTTTCTAATACTCCAGAGCAGCTTGATAAATATGTATCAATACCTAATTGTTCCTTACAGAATGACCTCTTCAATCTGAGCATATGAGCTGAAGTTATCGTTAAAAATTACAAACTCGTTACTCGCATATACTGGAACAACTTCAAGTTTTGAAAAAGCTGCTAAGTATTATCTTCCATGGAAAAATTACAAACTTAATGTATGCACGTTGTTATATTCATATTACGCCAACTTCATTTCAAGGTTCATTTTTCATTTTTTGAAAATTTGACGTCGCTCTTCTGAACCTGGAATATATGTAATGTATGATATATTTTTTCTTCTCCTCTGTTACAGATGATTGTTACTATTGCGATGTTCCTCTCGGCTACCGCTAGGGGCAGTACCGTCGAATGATGGGGACGTCAAATAGGGGTGTCTGTGCGCTATTGGGCGCCTTAGGCGCTCTTTATCTGGCGATGTCGGTTGCGCAAGGTTAGTGTGATAAATTATACTACTAGTGAAAGACACGTTTGATACTTCTTAGTCTATAGGTGTGAGTTGTAGCCTACTCCGGCTCTTCAATAGGTGTATGCTCAGATGGTGGTCGGATATATCTATCCTATCTCTGCTGTACTCTGTATCTGTGTCATGTAGTGTCTGAATTAAATAGCGAGCAACTAAAGTTGACAGATAAGAACGAATGAATCCAATGACATGGACAATGAATATATTTCAAGACGTCCTACAATTTCATCATTTTGCACCCTCCACTTTATCTCCACTCTATTTTATTGCCTCCACATTTTATTGTATCTTTCTACAACTCCACTAACCATCACCACATATTTCATTAATTGTGCTGACAGCGATCGTCATGAGACGAACCTTAGGCCTATATAACTATCACTTAACTCATTACATATTACTCATAACATAATCATATTCCTAATCATTAATCAGATAAATACACATATTATACCAGTACATATTACTATATAACTGATAACCATTACACCGTTCTACATCCAGATTGCCATTTTCTAGTCAATTTAATGATGATCATATTTACGCCTAACTCAGGTGTGCATATTTCAAAATCTAAACGTATACTGGAACATTTTCTTCCCTTTCTCATACACCCACATCACACTCTCTCTCTTTCTCTCGACTGTTGACAGTACAAAAGACTAGAAGAAGACAATCAACCTCATTTCATCATGACATTTAATCTGTAGCAGATATTATTTCAAACGTAATTTCAAACTACAGCCAAATACAAGCATGTCGTTATTGCTCGAGCGATCTGTCCTGTCACAGTTGCTTATTGACGGTTCGAACGTTCCGCTCGTCAGAATCAAACGGTACAATGAGACGAGCGGTCGGATGGCTCTAGAGATAGAATCATCAGCTCAATTTATGGCGTAATTGCTTCTATTAATAGCTTCATCTTATTCTGAAAAGTTTTTATTCCAATAATTTGATGAATTAATGAGATGAATTGAGAGAAAATAGTGCTCATAGAAATAAGTTATGGAATACTCAAATCATATAGACATGAGATGATGGAAGTATCAGTTGTATATAAATGTTCAGTGTGAACTATGTTATATTCATAGTTTTCGATAGTAGAAAATATCGAATTATAGTTGACTGATTGCATCATCAATAATCGTCTTGAAGTGACTCTTAAAGAACCTGGAAACGAATTGTTCTGGTCAAAAATTCAGAGAATATTACACCACACACAGTATTTAATTGAACCAACATAGTTCTAAACAATTTCTCGTATGAGGCCAACAAATTCTGTGCCTATCTTCTATTATTGGAAATATGAATAGAAGCGTATCTCTTTGAAAGACCTGAAGTAATAGATACAAATCCAATCATAGTTTTATTATTCATATACCTATGTTTCAACGCTCAATTTCTTAACAATAGATATTTCATAACCGTGATCTCAACAATCATCTGGAAAAATATCTCAATCCACAACAATATAGTGAGAGTATTAAATAGCCTGTTAATGTTCAATTTCTTGAAGTTAGTTAAGTTTAGAAGTCGAAGTTCGTAGCTGCTTCAAAACAGGCTTCCTAGAGGTAAGAATGTATATCGATTATCGATCATATTGCATATCGATAACTAATCGTATTTTGTCAGTATTTTTCTCCTATTCGATAATCGTATCGAATTTCCAAATATCGTATCGTACTGTTATTTTCAGTTGATGTTCGATCTTCAAAACAGCGTTTCTTATGGGCTTTAAAGGGTGTTCAATGAAGACTAATACTTTCGCGCCTATTTCACAGTTTGTAGTAATGATGCGAAAAGAGAAAGAGAGACGTTTTTCAATGTGTAGAAGATGGTTTTGATAATCGAAATCATCGTTTTGTGAATATAAAATCGGTTATCGTATCGTTCGACAAAATATTGATCGTGGTCGATTTATCGTCTATTGCTAACAACCCTACTCAGAACCCAGTTTGTGAATCAAGAATATTTCATCAGATATTTTTCGTTGTTATAGTCAACTTCCGTCCTCAATTTTTAGAACGCCATTTATTCAATGAGTTATGATTTCCAATATTGTTGCTCATATTCACGTATTCATGTCACGTTTTTTCATAAAGATCACGTGATTGTATGTTCTCATCATTATCATTATTTTCTCTTAATTTTTTCTGTATTTCTCTTTAGCCGTTCAGTTTGTTGCTACACAGTCTCTTCACAACAGTATCACATCAACCAAGTATCAAACACCGCGATCAAACCCAGACTAGTATGTAATCGTTGTGAATCTGTTATTTAATCAGGTGGTCATTGAACGTTGCATGGCCTCGTATATATAATATCGCACACACCGCTTGACGGGTTGATGGGGAGGAATAGAGCACCATAGGAGGGAGCATTTCATTGATATCGTAAATAAACTCGTAATGGGGTTCCTAGCCAATCACAGACAGATAACTGACTTTTCAATTGGACGTAGCTGAACTGGCAAAACGCCAAACTATATCCGAATTCACATGTTGCTTATAAATACACGGTTACGGCATCCTGTATGAGCGCGTTCACCTGTACCTGTATACGGCATCCTGGGAAGCAGCACTTACTTCACGAGGTGAAGTGAGCCGTTACTTATTACTATATATATATATATATATATATATATATATATATATATATATATATATATATATATATATATATGAATATATATATATATAGCCTACATAATAATATATGAGGGCAGATGCGCAAGTTTCTCGTGAAACACCAATTCATTCCGAACCTTTTTTCATTCGATAACCTGTTACTCCACGAGAAACTCTTGCTATTGACTATGCATTTGACTCTTGCATTAATATATTGGCTCATACATAATTTCATAGAATTCAGCTTTGAATTCATAGAACTCTTAACCGACTTAGTTCTGAAATGTTTGAACTAATACATTTTATAATATGACTTCACCAGAATATTCCACATTCATTTAATTCGAATATTGAAGTATTGTCTTGGTTGAGTGCTCAGAACAGAAGTTTTGTACCACTTCAGGGAGATGGATTTCGTGATTTTAATTCAATATGGTCGCACAATCAATGAATCAAAGAGCTGTTGGTAGTTAAGTTCGGAAACAAGTGAAAATATCACCACTGATATTGCGTGATGCACTCCACATCACTATCATCACTTTCATTTTTTTTGGCAATTGGTCATTCGATTCATCTGAGATATTTTTGATTTCCTTATCCATTATCGATTATCGTTTCAACATCGAATCAATCGAATACAAAACATTTCAATTCGATACGAATGGCGCAAATAACCCCGTCGTTGAAGCGCCGTAAAACCACACAAATTCAAATTCAAATCACTATCAACCACTAATGCAATGGTTTTTGACCAAACATTTATGACATTGAATTAAACTTTGTTTCATTCAAAAATGTTACGTTTCCAATAACAATATTTGTGGAAAGAAATCAATAAGAAATATTCCTTGTTGAATTCAAATATCTCCAGCTGACTCGATCACATATGAGAAAAATATGAGGAATTTAGTATCTCAACTATCTTGTTTCCTCAAATACTACGACTCAAACACTGCAGGCGAACTGAAGTTTCATCTTCAATGATATTTCAACGTGAACGAAATTAGTTGCACTAGATTTTAGCAATCGTAGTGTTTGAGGAAACAAAATAGTTGAGATACTAAATGCCTCATATTTTCCTCAAATGTGATCGAGTCAGCCGGAGAGATTTGAATTCCACAAGGAATATTTTTTATTGATTTCTTTTCACGAATATTTTTATTGGAAACGTAACATTTTTGTGACATTCATATCACTCTCCGAACACAGTTTAATTCAATGCCATAAATGTTTGGTCAAAACCCAGCCCTTATATAAATGTGAACATCATTTATCATCCCCACTTCCCCTACATCCACCAGGCCAGTGATCGAATACTAAATTCTCAGATCTACCGAACAACCCAGCGAGGTTTCACGGCAGAAAACGTTGAATCATATAGCGATATTGATTAGTCACGGCACGGTCCACTGCCACCACGATCATTGGCGCTGTGATTCTGATAAATAGAACGTCGAGAGAGCGTTTAAAATATGCTATTCAACGGCCACCTACGAGTAGCTATTTCAGAGTGATGCACTTTAAGGAGACTTAGGAGGCGGAAGCGGAACTAGTCGTGTTAAGTTCTACTGCTAGGCGGCGTACAAGTCTCTGGAAGCGATGTTTTGTTTACGTTCGACATTTTCAAAATGAAAAGAAAGCAGAAGTTCTTAACGCAAGTACTTGAAAGTTTTATTCTGGCAAGATTTCGTTTCCGTAGAATATAGGTTCCGTGAGTGTTATAGTACGGATACTCACGACCGTTAATGATAATTGATTGGAAAAGTTTCTTTTCAAGAAAAGCCTTATGCCTAAAATTATGCATGTCGCTATGATATGAAGATGACTTTTATGTAACGACTGTATTTGTGACTGTAAAATGTAGATTACTGTATGATGTGTACTGAACCCGTATGAATAATATACGTTCTACTTTTTAACAAATAAGTAGCTATAATACTCGACATTATTATGATATTTCTGAGAAACAATTAACTAGACGACATTGATTCTGCATTGATGTGTCCATATTTCGACAAATTTGCTTGAGATGTATCGAATATCATGAAATGCCTAAATATGTAGTCTTGAAATGAAACCCATCAGAAGTTGTACACAGTTGACATTTCACAGTGAGTCAACAAAAGCGAATAAAAATCATCGATTATCATGAAGAAAGATATATATGAATGTTTGACCTGGAGAAAATATGTAACTCCCATATACATGATGTAGCCTTCAACTCTTCACTCTTTCCATCCAATTAAATTTTACTCGAATTCAAAGGTTTCGGTTGTCTAGCCGGCAGCTCAAAATTCAACTTTTTCTGCGATATAGTCATGAATATTAGCAACAAAACCATAGAAATGGACGTACCGTAATGAATGCTTGACACAAGTTCTGTGAATAGTTTTCTGACGTTTGGTCGTTAAAACTTACGAATTTACCTCATTTGATATAAAGAAAGTGGCCGCCGGTGAGACATCAATTTAACTTATAGCTCTCCTCTTCCACTCCTATACGAACGATACTTTCAAATATCGGATACTGTCAGAAAAAGAAGGTTATCTCATTCAGTATATATATATATATATATATATATATATATATATATATATATATATATATATATATATATATATATATATATATATATATATATATATATATATTTATAGGTCTCTATTCGCGATGGCTTTATAATTTATTTTATTCACTCTTAGTTGTGCATCCATCATTTCATTTTTTTGGGCAATTGGTCATTCGATTCATCTGAGATATTTTTGATTTCCTTATCCATTATCGATTATCGTTTCAACATCGAATCAATCGAATACAAAACATTTCAATTCGATACGAATCGAAGTCCCAAAATAACGAATCTATCGAAAATATTGCAATCGAACGGCAATCCTAGTTAATATACGTGAGAGCACAACTTCGCTAGTGACTGGTAGTTAACTCAATCATTGATTCATTATGGATAGAGTCGTTATCCCACTTCCCTTGTTGAACCATCATCAATTGATCAACATTCAACAAATCTGTTTCGTAGATTTCATTCTGAATTAATACCAATTACGCTTGAAATATTCTCAACTCGAAAGTATTTAAGTGCAATATCGTTCCATTGGGTGAGCAAGACAGTATAACGAGAGTCGTCAGTAATTATGTAAAACCAGCAGCTTTAACATCTCCGATTTGATCCAAGTGAAACACATGTTCTTTAATACACGATATACTTTCCTCTTAGTGCAGTGTTCTTAAGTCAGTAGGTTTCTTGCAACACACTGCCGTGGTGCGGGGTGTGGTGCGTCAAGGGGTATATATGCTAATATGTAATCTCATTTCACTTTGTGCAGAAAATCACTTGAATAATCCTTTCGAACTGGTTTGAAACATCGAACGTCAGGATATACGTTTTACAATAAAAACATATTCGATCAGACTCTAAAGTAGAGTTATTCCAGTTTATAACAAGCATCGAGAGACTTTCATACTGTTCTTTTTACGGTGAGAGTGGATAAATAAATCAGGAATCACTAAACCTGTTGCAACTGTACTGAATAAATGAAATGCATTAGAAAAGCTTTCAGAGCCAAGAATATGATATAAAACATTAATTTATTTGTTCATTATGTGAAAACTGTCAAAGAATGTAAATCGGATGTTAATCTCCACTTTTTTGTTTTCAAGATCATGTTTGAGAAGCATGAGTCTCCCCTAACCGGTGTCATGTTGTGCATAACACATTATTGAAATTTGGTGTGAATAATATCGGTATCAGACTCGTCACATCCACCGAAACTGTGAATTTTGTTTCTTACACACTAGATTTTGATACTTCTCCAATGTCAGCCAAATGTGTCATGAACCACTGAGATACAATATACAAATTGAATAGTCATAGATCAGAATGTGCCTGCAAAAAGTAAATGAAACCTACGTATTCCTCTGTGGAAAGATGAAATAAATGCCTACTCATTGTAGGTCATGTTAGTTATCGAAATTAAACAGGAAATAAATACAATTGAATGAAGATTGAAGTGGAGACACTGGAGGTTATCGAAAGAAGTGTAATGATACACAGTAAAGATAAACTATCAAGTATTGATACATAATTGAGAACATAATTGGGATATTTTTTTGCTTATGGAATGGATGGAACTGCAAGCTAGATGAAATATTAACTAGGGAGCGTGATGACCATAGTGTGATTGATAAAGATGGATTTTGTATCGATATAGGTCACATGCATTTTCCACGTTCGAATTATATTCGATCTTTTTCCATAAAACACGGAAATCTTCGGCGCGATATCTTCGAAGATGTATGTGTACGAATTAAGACAGCTGAAGCTATCAAGTCCACATACTTGTTTGACCCATCTCATTACTTTGCCCCTAAATAGCGTTACTGGTATAATCTTTGGGTCGAAGACAACCAGTGAAGAAATTTTCGAAATAATTCAACTATCATTGGCAACAGAACATCTTTATTATCGATCGAGAATCATTCTCAGAAGAACCGATCAAATTCAAGTGACTACGAGATAAGATATAAATATTCCCATCAATACTAGTTGATAAGTGTTGACTCAGAGTTAGTTAACGAATTCATGTGACACTGAATGTGAAATTGGATAGAAAATGTATTCGGTCATAATAATGTGTGAGGCACTGGTTCATAGCTCGGAACGTCTATTTCCCGGCAGAACCGCCTAACGATTGTAGCCGAAGACACACATTTTCTCTTAAACGCTTTTCTCTGTTTTTTATGGGTCATCGCAACTTCGACATACAAGCTATATATTAGTTATATGTGCTAATGATGGAATATTTTTAATTTCAGAAAGTTCAAGATGAACGTTCAGTTTAGTGGGTGTAGTGTTACATTTTTTTCATCATATTGTTTCTCTTGGATCAAATAATATCTTCATGGTGAAGATAAACATTTTACTCTGTTAAAAAGGTTCGAATGAGTACAAAAAAACAGTTGTGTTCGTTTATTTTCGGTAGGGTCAACTCAATTGGTACACATACTATATATTTATATAATAATCTGAGAAACGAATTCATGTGATCTATCTGAGTGTTCAATGAATCTTAAGTGGGAAGCTATGATATTTTCATTGAATAAATATAAAATAGTATATTGTATCTGAATTTTTCTGCAAAAGTTTTTTCACGCTGCATCGGTTAGTTATGATTGTAGAATACCGCTTCCAGCGTGTTATCTCACCCCACATCACCATCAACTACGTCGTTTTTACAGTTCAAGAAACTCGTTACATTGTTTCTCGTTTTAATCACTCTTCACTTCGCCTCCCACCTGTTTCAAGACGCTGTTTCTCGCTCGTAGCATATTAAACACTCATGTTGATCATTACGTCATACTGCATACTAAACCTGCATAGAAACTAATGCTTCATTACCTTCATGACGTAATTGATCAAGGCTCATTAATCAAAATCTACTCAATTACTCGGTAACATTATTAAAAATATACGTAATGTTCCAGTCCGAGAATGTATAAATCTATAATGCAGTCACACGAAATGAATTATAGAGTCGCTTAGGTCAGACTAAAAAAAAATCTTCTCAGATGCATTGTTGTATGCTTACATATTATTGATTAATCTCATAAGTTTTGATGACTTCGATCGTAAGCAATCAAGTCAAGTATTCTGTGGAACAATTGACTTTAATCAACGATTGGTATCTAATAGTTGGTACCAATTAAACGATTAAAGCCGTCTGTAATTATCTCAGCTTCATTAATGTCATCTTCTCTACGACGGCAGTAAGAGACATCGAGCTGGAATCTATTGCTGTGTGACTTTTGAAGGCAACATTTGAGAGCAGTCTAGTGGCGTAAAATGCGTACTTAGAAAAATTGACAGAGAAGTAATTTGTTCAAGGTTCTTCCATTTACGACTCTTCAAAAACCGTTCAGATGATCACAGGCATCTACTAAACATACATGCAGTTTACTCTCATGTTTTTGAAATATTATTAGATGAGCGTAGCGAAGATTTTCACTCAAGTCTTACGGAGCTTTGTCTGTGCGTTTTTTGTTTGTTTGTTTGTTTGTAAACATTGCACAGGTCGCAGGGTTTGACCGATCGACATGAAACTTTTTTTCTATATGCAAACTTATCCAACTTAGAACTGTATAGTTTTGAGGTCTAAACGGTTGGACCATTTTTGAGGAACATCATTTAGAAGTTTCTAAAAACCCCATAAGATTTGGCTGGCCGGAAAAAAATCGAAAAAAAAATCTCTCCAATACGATTCAAATTTTCCACAAATGTGAACACAAAAATAATATACATGAATAAAAATTTGGTTTGATATTCGGACCAGCCGTTTTGGAGAAAATAATATAATAAATGTATTTTATTCATCGAAAAGATAGAAATATTAGTTGAAAAATGTTGCATTGTCGAAGTCACGGCTTTCTAGATTCATTGACATCGGATGAAGTTCATTTCAAATGATCAAGATTTGTAGAGTTTTCGATTATACTTTATATAGACATCTCGCTCATCGTACAACGCACATCCTGCGTTTGCCTAGTTATAATCATTCTGTCATTGATTCTCATGGAATGAGTTAGATTGGATCAGATACAGAATCTTGAAAAAATCAAGCATTAATGCGACTAGGTGCTTGACTCGCTACGCAAATGTCTGATGCCGTCTCGAACACTCTGCGAAGTTTCAAAAATCAAGATTTAAAACTCGGATTTTATCAAAAAACGTCCAGGTATGGTATTTCAACTTATTGCTAGTGGATTAGGCGATAGCTCGTGGATTAAGTTGTTATCACTCTCGGTTATGCAAGCTATTTTCGTAACTCGTATGTGCATCCGTTACAAGTGGAGAGCAACAAGGCGCAACCCCTGAACGCAGCCCGCAGAACATGGGTCGCGCAAGTACTGACAGGCACGGCACTGCCACCCGTACTATTACACACTAACTTACTATCAAAAGGGCTGCATATGCAAATGAATGAAAACGATGTGTAGTCTTGATTGAGATCTCTTCAAGTATCTTGTTCTACTAACACAAATGTCAAGTGATCAAATAAATTCCTGTATCCTAGGATTCCCTTCATTATATATAATATATTATTTCCATTCTTTTTTTGACACATTTTTTATTTAGTATTCTTCAAGACACAATCTTATGTTCACTAGGTCAGTATAGTTCCAAGTTTCATATCGGATCCGATTCGTAAGAAACGTACCGAATCACAGCAAAATTGATGTTTATTCATTTTGAATAATTAAAATGATCGAATTTTGGTATATGATTCCCTCAGAATGAATTATCAAGAATAATGATGCCAGATCAAACAAATTCATACACAGTGAATTTGTGCTGAATACAAATCAATTGTTATTTGATATCGACAATGTTTGATATTTTCATTTTATTCATGATAGGTCTATATTACATCATTGCAATATAATATGAGAAGAATTCACTTCATAATATCGTAAATGTAGCTAGCTCTCTGGTCCTGAGAACTAATGATCGTTCCTATATAATTATTTCAAATTGCATTATAATTGTAATTTATTTCAAGCACTAATTATCTAAGACATGGGAGCAACAAAGTAATTTCAATGAATAATATGAATTACAATGGATTAATATTCCAAGTCACTTCTCCTCCACATATTAATATATGAGCTTGATCATAAACTGAGTGCTAATATACCCATTGTTGTTGCTACGTACGTCTAATGCCAATCAAGTCGGGCGGCAGGTTGTGCGTCGTAGAGATTAAGGCTGAGAGATGGAAACCAACGGACTGGCATTGTTCAACGATCATAGCGTACGAACAGGAGTGAGCCAAGAGTGATTTGAAGTGAGGCTTACAATACAACTCTTGCTTTATGAGCGACGAGAATTACTGGGATTAGATAGAGACACATAGAGTAAAAGAGAGAGATGAAGATATACAGAGAGAGATAGAGAGCGAGAGAGAGAGAGAGAGAGAGAAAGAGAGAGAGAGAGAGAGAGAGAGAGATAGAGAGAGATAGATAGAGATAGGTTAACTGATCTCAATAAATGTCAAGTTCTTTCGTTTAAAACAAAGTGCTTCGTTTGGTGTTGTTCATTTCGTGAGTCAGACTTTGTGAGATTAGCAAAAGGCTTGAGAAGTCTTTTGTAAACTTGAAATAATAATGCTCCTAACGTGAATGATGGAAGGTTAGATCACTTTTCGAAAGCCATTCATGATTATTAAGAATGAAGTTAACCTCAAGATGTACTGAGGGTTGCGTTGGTCGGTCGGTGTCTAGTTTTATGTTACGTCAATGTCCATCCCACTATGATTATGATGTTAACAAATTCATACTTCAAATCTACGCACCTACCGATATCGACTCATGTACTACTGATAAAAAGAAACTGACTTCGTTCACCAACGAACGTGAAACTACGTTTGCGTTGGCTGATCTATCAACAGTCAACGGAATTGTCAATAGTCACGGCCACATTTACACGGTATATTGAAGGCATTGTATAGGTTCAATATATACACTGAGTGGACAGTGATCGGTAAGTTCAAGGACAGTTTTCTTGGAATGGAACTGTTTGGAAATGGCAATTGGAACACCATAGGAGATGGTTGACCAACGTTACCCTCAAAACATATTGGTTTCACTACTGAGGTTAGATAAAAATTCAAGTTGAGCCTAGAATAGAAACAATCAGCAGGGAATCCTATATTTTTATGTTATTGATTTAATTTGAACGAATAGTGAAGGTGTCATGGAATATGTATTTTATATATGAACGATTATGCAAATTCGATACATGTTATATATTCTCTTTGCTGTAGTCGCTATAATAGTATTTTTCAATGTTGTTGAATTGGGGTAATGGGTCTTAAATCGAAAATGAATATTTCTTCGTAGTCAATGACTCGAGAGAATATAGTTGGAGAATATGAAAATCTTATTGATCGAGGGAACCAGACAAAATAACTGGAAATATGAGCCTTCCAATATTGAAATATGAAGTATTCCGATTCTACAAATTATTCACACTGAAACAAAATATATTTTGTCATCATTCGTACCAAAAATACACAGATTGCCATTCGGAATATAACATCCGTGAAATCAATTTCTTTCATACAAGGGGCGGACTGCAAACCTGTAAGATCCTTGACTCTTTTCCACATTTTGACCAAGAAATGTAAAATCATGAATGCTTTCATTTTAATCTCACTTTGATAGTGTTGTACGTCACGTAATCTATAAAACCATCCGAACATTGAACATTTATACCCAGAACATTACTATAATCCTTTTGATATGCAAAAGCATTGTTTTTTTTCTGAAAACATTATCTTTCATTCAACATGGAAATTTAAAGGATTAACAAAATAATTTCTCAGATTATCGCCTGCATGGCCGGGTTATATACATTATTACTGTACGTTAAATAGTGCTTGTACTTTTAGTTAATAAAGCTTAAAACATGGTGAAAATAAAAACTTTATAAGCTGAATGGCGTGCAAACACTAGAGGGGTAAATATATATTAATAAAAGCTCTGAATTGACTTTGAAAGTTTCACAATCACTGTGCAAGTGGTACTTAAAGCTTGGTTGGCAAATACCAGAGATGGAGCTTACCATTTATCGGAACGACTTCTTGTAGAATATAATATTGAAACGAGAATATAATATAATTCTTCTATTTTGTATCCAGTTGCAACGGATGAAATAGAATACAAGCCAGTAAGTCGAGAGGAAACTATTTAGACCGGTTCAATAGAATATGGTACATGTTCAAATATTGGAAAAGAAAGACTGCGATTGTATGTGGGAATATTTGCCACTTCCCCACATGTCATATTGTGAATTAATCGCAATGAAGTTTTGTCACACACACAATTCAATTCGATTACAGAATAGAAATGTGAAGGTTTTCTGAGTGAATATCCTTACATTGTGCAAAATTCTAATTGAAGGATATAAATTAATAAATTTATGTCTGGTTATTCATTTGAAGTTTCGGTGTAATGATCAGCATCGTTTTGAGAAAAATATTTCATCAGATGTTCGCGTGCCTAAAAAAAGCATCTTCTATAACACATGAGGTTGTTATAGTATTCTCTACATAAATAATAACTGGAATACTGAGACGGGTGGATCAGTGACATGGCGAACCATCATTTAGGAGACTGGATTCGATTGTCACTGAGACCGACCATCCTGACACAAGTTTTTCGTGGTTGACCTCCGAATATTGCGATGGCTTCTCAACAAGAGACCTCTACCACTTCCTTCCTTCTATCCGAAACACCCAATGAAATATGCACCCTTTGTCCTGAACTTACTGTTATTATTATTCAGTGACGCCAGTGTATTAGTCATCAGAATAGAAGAGGTTCTTTTATTTTAATTTGAGTTTATCATGGAAAATATGATAAACATCTCTCAAATGATTCTGATTCTAATGGTGACATTGTAGTTAATAGTTTGAATAATCGACCACACTATAATGAGCTTTGTTCAACAAATAAAATGTGATAGATATGTTGAATTGTGACGAATCGGGGGGTTTTATAACTTCTGGTAGATGGTTGAATAGTCTTCTGTATGACTACAAGACACCATCAGCAGTAATCCTTGGCAAGCAGAACTCGTGGGCAATGTCAGCTACACTCCTGGTATTGTAGCAGTTCAGAGAGTAAATATAGCATTATTATTCCAGGTTATGTTTCCCCAACCCCTTCCTTCATGAAGGATTTTATATTTCATTATATTTTCACATCTTTGAGAAAATAGAAATCATGAGCTTGTTGGTGTTTAGTTAGTTCATATTATTATCATCAAGTACGTCTTATCTCTCAGACGATTCTAAAAACGGAGCATATTGTAAAATTCTGATATGATTATTATAAAATAAAATGGAACAATATATTTAAAAAGAACTTCTTGAAGGAAAACATTGAATCTAATCTAGAGGGTAGCAAGACATCAATGCGATGTGAGAGACGCTAAGTCACGATTTGATTCATGTGTACCTTGTAATCTGTCAGTTAGATGGTTACTGCAACTCGGTAGAGATTCACGAAAAAAGTATAAATCACACAGCCAATTTATCAACGTTTCATTAAATGAACTTTCGTTGACTTTGAAAAAGAAAACAACGAGCTCTACTCGGTGAAATGTCGTCGTCATTCGCAGAACGAGATGTTGGAGTCTAACAACTTGACATTAATTTCAAATAAAAGTGTAGTTTAATTTCATTGGCTGGTTTTCAATTATTACTCGCCACTCAAAGCACATAGCAGTAAAAACGAGTGATTCGTTTGCATCATATCTCATCGCGGTGTCAGAAACAGAGTTCATTTGGAAAATCATTGTGGCAAAAACAAACGATAAAGTACACACGCTGTTAGGAAAGCGAGATTAAATTTTCTATTTTATGAAGCATTTATGAAATATGAAGGAAAATCATTAAATTGACAGAACAGAGTAAAGTGAAATACCGGTGTAGCCGTTCATATTTTACAAATTAATAGCATACAACAACCACAGATGAGATAAATATATCAACCAAATGTGAAGATCTGTATACTATATAATTACGTTACTACTGAGAGAAGTGCATCAGTCGCTAGCGCGCTGAACTGCCATTCAGGAGACTGGAGTTTGCTTCTTGCCGTAACCATTCTTACTGAGTTTATTCCTGATTTACCCCCGTCTGCAAATGAAAACCAAGAAGTCACGATACCAGTCGTTATAAAGACTAAAGAGTGGCATTCATTGAATGAATCAATCTCACACTGAATAGGCTACTATGAACTGAAATAATTGAAAGCATTCAAATTAAATAACAATTTATATTGTGTGTTTATGACTATAGGACAATACTCACGTGTGTTCCATGTTTTATTCTGAATTGATTGCATTCAATTGCGTATTACGAGAAGAATACTCTTTCCAATGACTCTGCGAGGACACACGCTTCATTCTACGTTTTTTAATTAACCTTCTTTTCTATATAATAGGAAGAGCTGAATGATTAAAGCAGGAATCGAACCCGGCACTGTGTCGTTTCTCGCATCCAAAGTGGCGGCAATCCATTATTCCCAGCGAGCGCGGCATTGCAAACAGATTCAAAGAGTATACTCGCTTTCTGATGAACAGGGTATTGAAAGTTCGCATATAGCACATTCAAATCTCTCCAACGTTTTCTTTGTATCCGAAATCAACATAGTTTCATCCTAGCGTGATGGACCTACTAACAGCACAAACAATGAAAAATAGTTGAATAGTTTAGTTTCTCGTTTCGATAAGAGGGAAGCACTCACACTAAAAAGTGATTACACACCATCGATTTTTTTAGCATATGAAAATGAGTATTCGCTTGCACACATCCAATGATCCTAGGTACCCCTAGCTTTCGCGCTTTCTCTCGCTCTCTCTCTCTCTCTCTCTCTCTCTCTATCTACCTAACTTTCTTTCACGAGGTCTACAATCCCATATACAACCAAACAAACCACACCGACTATACAAAGTATATAATATATTTGAAATTGGAATCATGGCCGATGAAGCTGTTTAGGGGTTGGTTTAAGATGGCAAACGCGATACGAACGTTATCGAGTGGAAGACGCTAGCGCTTGGTTAAGCCTAGCGCCTCTTATGTGTACTAGTATATACGTACAACATAACTTGGATAGAGAGCATTGGAGGGTAAACGGAGGATTAAGTTAACTCGAGAGGTCAAAGGTTTATAGTTATTGTTTAGGCACGGTTTTAAGATAACAGGACGCATTGTTGTTTTGTTAAACTTGTGATGTTGGTGGGAAATCAAGGAGCCCATCTCGTTTGCTAATTATTTGTAAGTAGAACTAATTGCATTAATACGATCGAGCTATACAGTTGGGAAGTATATAGTGGGTAAATTCTCAATGATATGAAGAGGAAACTACAACTAACTAAGAGTCACTTCTAAATTGAGGAAAATTGAGGAAGAGGGTGTTTCTGAGAAATCGACATTAGTGTCCTTGATGAATAATTGTTGAAGTTTATATTTGGATGAAATGTATCATGACATCCGCACGAATACATTCATAATGATGATTGGAGATTGGAATACGATTACCTTCTCTGAAAGTATATCCAAGTTATAAAATAATTCTAGATTTATCTTGATGAAATAATATTTTCATTCACAGGTAGGCCTATATACTCGATATATTGTTCCAAAGTGAACCAAAGTAGCCTATGTTGTTCAATGTCCTAACGTATCTAACTGAAACCGGGCATCACTCCAACAAGCGCACAAGTACTGATTAGTCGTATCTTAAGAGCAATATTCACCGGCTTAGTTCCACTGGCTCCTCCACTTCACCCTCTTTGGAATACTCATAGAAATCCTCGATAATAATCGACTCCATTGTTATCATTTCCTTCCGTTGACTACTGTGGCGATTGTGGCGGCCGTAATGAACTCTAGCTCGCCGCGCAGCCGGCAACGGTGGCTCAACTGATAATAATTGGCATAGAAGAGGAGTTCGGAGGTCAGGGCGGGATTAGTGCGATGAATAGCCACCGGAACAGGAAGCAGCGGGCGTAAAGACTAATAGACTAATAGCGGCTTAAGTTCGCCAGGAGCGACACTGTAGCTGGAAGAGTGGGGGGAGGGGATGGTTGAAAGATAGCATTGTCATTTTGTTCATGGCTATAGCGAACAGACGAGGATAACGGAAGGTTGGCGTAGGGGGTGGTGATGGTACAAACAGATGGATTTAAGAGAAGATGCTCTTTACCATGTATTGAAAGAAAATCATGTAATTTTCTGGCTAAAGATCAGTACGTATTGAATAATGCTAGAACCAATTCACAAGGCGAACAATTTGTCAAGTCTTTTTTGATCAAATATATGAAGATGGAAATGTTATATATTGTTATACAAATTATATTAATAAGTAATTCCAATCTATAGCTACGAGGAAGAGGATCAAGGAAGAGAGATCCCTTCTGTAGGACACTTATTTCACGGAAATACCATGATAATAAGCCAAGTGAAGAAAGCGTGGTGTAAGACAATGAAGCTGGGGTTCCCTCACATAAAGACGCCATTGTTACTCGATGACGTAGTTTCGTGAACGAACAACGGGAAATCACAAAGCAGATGTTTACAAGGGATGACAGTTTAGTTGTGGTGTTAACATACATCAACCATAACCAGTCACGTGTGAATTTAAGGGTATATTGTAATTTCCTTCGAGATGTAAATGTATAGTAAACAACATCACTACTACACAAGGATAGTGGCTGAATAACATAATAATATATTAAAATGGTTAAATTTAAATTTTTCGACGAATCTTCGAAATCATTGAATCATGAGAAGTTATTGGCAGGACACACAAATCGCACACATAACAACACCCGATTTGTATCCTTCCTCCCAATAATTTAGCTGCTGGTGAGGTCTTTATAAGCGAACATTTGCCATGCATTGATGACGTAGAAATAACCCACTGAAAACCGTGGGATTATACTCATTAGCAATTTATTTAGTATGTTCATTTGAACATACAATTAATATTGTTACGGTACGTCAGGACTTGGTGAAATGTATTAGTTTCTTCCATATATTCTCTCGAAGCAAACACCACTAAAAGTTGAACGATCTAAAATCAACGTTTGTTCGATGTATTCGAATATTTTTGATTATTGAACGTTACTTCAGGACCCCTATTCCTGAGATAAATGAGATGTGAGAAAATAAAAATGAGTGAGAAAACTAGTATCTCACATAAAATATAAGATTAAATATGTCATTATTTTATGAGATAGTTTCCTGAGATAAATGAGATGTGAGAAAAATAAAATTGAGTGAGAAAACGAGTATCTCACATAAAATATGAGATGAAATATGTCATTATTATATGAGATAGTTTTCTCACTGATTTCTCACATCTCATTTATCTCAGGAATAGGGGTCCTGTAGAGCTTAATATTAACTTCAACCTTCAATGATGATATTATACATGTTTCTTCTGTCCAAATTATTCCTCCGACGACTGGGATGTTGATTTCTCTTATCTTTATCAAATTGTCTATAGAATTGAAAGCTTTCCACAATTTTAATCAAGGTATTTTCTCAATTTTCTCAAAGCAACCTTGCTCTCTCAACTCATATTCTTTTATATTTAAATCCATATGATTTTAATATGTTCATTAATTTGTAATTTGTTGTCAATAATTAGCTTCTAATCAAATAGTATTCCCTGTTATAAATATATTTAGGCCGTGATAATTACCATATCTGATATACATAGCTCTTAAACTCACTTATGAAACTCTGTATTTTCGTATATCTATCTTCAAGTGGCTTCAGCGTTTCCCCTAGTTTGTATGTGCATTATATTCTTATATTTGACGAGAACCGGTGGTGAATAGAATGCATAGCTAAGTAAAAGAGTGTTTGAGGGCGGAGAGTTCACAGCAAAGGAATTTAGAAAAAGGATAGTTGACGAGAGGATGGTCCAATATTGAATTGTAACCAGGAAAACGCCATATATGCGTTGTAAGACGAGCGGATGTAAGACGAGCGGATAGTAATAGTATTGGTGAAAATGGGTAAAAACTGCTTCGAGTGGTACCAATTTAGTACATTTTATGTTTTTTCTTCAAAATGGCTGACCCGATCAAGCTGAAATTTTTTAAAAATGTGTACCAAAATGTAATTCAACTCCACGCGAAATTTCATTTCTTTGGAAAATAAAAATATCATCTTTTTTTTCCGTCATGTTATTCTAATGGGAATTATTGAAATATCTTAAATTCATAAAAAAAAAGTTACCCCCCGATAAGGCCACAAAACTATACAGATCTAAGTTAGATAAGGAACCATATTGAAAAAAAGTTTGAGGTTGATAGATGTAGCCGTTTGACCTGTGGAGAACCCACAAAAAAACATAAATGAAAAAAAAAAATGAAAAAAAATAAAAACGAACACCAATTTTCAGTATGTCAAATTGAATTCAAATTGAACTCGCTAAAGCTCGTCTAATTATTACACAATTACAATGTATTACTTTTCTTTGTTTTTTTGGAACTCGCCAATTCGAGGAACTCGAATTTGGCCCCGCATATGTGAAAAATTCTATTCAGGCAAATGGCAATCGTTGCTGCTTCGTTAGTGCAGGTTAGTTCCGCAAATAAAATCGTTACTACTATTATATTGCCCGGCTCCACTTGACCGAATCCATGTGCGGGCCAACTTCAAGCTAGCCCTGCATATGATCGAAAATTGACATTTTCTTGCATGCATCATTCTTGCAGCATCATCATTAGTGCTCGTTAGTGCCTTCCATTTTTTGTTAGTGCTGTACCAGATTCGATCAAAAACGACCGTGGCCATTTGAGGGATATGGGCCAAACATCAATTATCATGGTGTTTTCATATTGTATAAACTCAAGTGTTCGTTAGTGCTGGTTGATGCTGCTAAAAATCATCATATGAATTGGAAATTATCGAAAATCAATTTCTTATTCTGGAACATTGATGCGGACATTTTTTTTACTCATTATAGAATATCCATTAATTCAATTTGAAATATTTTTCAATACCTCAATCATGTATAATCTCCCCCCATCAAAAGCTAAAAGAATATAAATATATATATATATATATATATATATATATATATATATATATATATATATATTCCATGATACTCGTCTATCCCCAATTGAAAGGGTATTAAACTAATACCACGCTATCGGTATGAATGCACAGAACTGTCCGTTATATCCTGCCCCTATGCACCGATGCACCAATGTACTGATGCACCGATGCATCTCGATGACGTACCGACTGCATGCTGAGAGATAGCCGGATAGAGATACTGACTGATCGCCGTCAATAATGTTGACTGGTTGGTTATCGCGAGTGATTAGGTGCTCAAATGAACTCGTTGTTGAGTTATTACCATGTTCAGAGAAACCGACAGAGATTGGTTGGATTCGATATTGTTGTTGGACAAACACAGTGAATATATATTATAGACCTATTATGATCCTTTTCGTCTTTTTTTTAAAAATCTTCGATATCGGGAAGGGTGCTGGAAGATTTATAGGCAATGCGATGTTTTCCAAAATACTTCGAAGTTTTCGAAATGTAATTTCACAATTTCACCCGGGCCCTATTTAGTCCTGTTTGGAGAGTTAGTGAAAACATTCAGCATGGTTTTAACTATGGTGATAGCATAATTGAGGTTGAAATTGAGGAACAATTATTTTGTATCAAGTTCAGATGTTATTAAAGAAAAAAATGCAGTCACGCTCGAGCTTTTGTGAATACCACAACGGATGTTATATATTGCAATACATTCCTAGAATTCGAGTTGATTTGAATTTCTTCATTAATTTGCATTGAGCTTAATAGGGTCTACTCTCTCTCAGTGAAATTGCTTCTGATAATCATCTCCCTAAAAGACATGTACAACGTTTTTGTTTGATCTTCTTATTTTATACGCATTCCTAAGACATTTAAGATGATTTTAATCAAACGAGCGAATAATGAAAATAAAATGAAATTTGAGATAACTTCAACACGCTTATTGACGGAATATTTGTTAGCCAGCTATTTATGAGAATGAAAAGTTAGTTGCTTGAACTAAACACACTGAAGAAATTGGATCTTTATAGTTGAGAATGCATGAATCTATTGAAAAAACTATTCTGATACATCCTAGAATATACACATAAGGCGGCAGTAACTATGTATAAAATGTTGATGATAATGAAATACATCTTAGGAATATATAGGGGATATTCTGATCTTGATTATCGAATTTCCACCTTCACTAGTTTGGTGGACGAATCTATTTGTATGATATTGCAATGAATATCACTGATGTTATCTACACAAAATCACACAGAATGTATGTTTGTATACCAATAAGTACATTTGCATAAATACATGTATACGTATATAATGGAAAAATAAACTTCGGTTAGATTTTGTGATACACTATAGCTACGTTTCTATGTACAGGTCGAATGCAAATATTTCTCATCTGCAATATCTTGAAATTATATATCATGCAGCCTCTAACAACAGACGCAATAGGGCCTATGATGCAATGCAACTCAAGCATTGCAGATGTGTGGGTATATTCGTCTCATAAAGCTTGGAACATCTACTTTAAGGAATTCATCGATGTAAATTGTAATATTTTAATGAATTAGAGTTTAAAGTACAGATGTTTGTATTTGCACTAATAATTTCCTCACAATGAAAATATTCCTTGAGATGTTTTTTTTTAAACATCAATTCTGACGATTTCCAAAGAGGAATGTTCAACAAATGTCTTCATTTTCAACGGTCAACACATTCTTCATAATTACACATAAAAACATCAAACGTTGCAATTCCATCTTCTTATCAACCGTTAGTAGAAGCACGGTTGAACAACAATACCAACAACAACAAGAACAGCAGTAAGTAGATCCTCATTGGAAGTTTCTCTCCTCCAATGCATAAAAAACCCTCCATGGAAGTCGGTATGTTAAGACGTTCGGCGTATCGCCGCGACGCTCGAAGGGTGACGTCGTGTACCACGATGTGACGTCAGACGAAGGTTTTTTGTGGCCACATTTGTAACAGCTTTATTGTACCCAGGGTAATTAGAGAAGAATGAGACGATCGAGCGTAAAACGGACAATTAAATCTAGAGACTGTGCGTAAGTTTCTTATGAGTTGGAAGCGAGCTTATAGGAGCAATCTGGTATACCATGAGCTTGGAAATAAGTGTTTTGTGTTTATTGGACAAATTAATAATAGGCGATGTATAGTCTTACTATCTGAGTGTTGGGCAATTTTCGGATGTGGGACAGCGGATACATTCATTACATCAAAATCGGGTCTTTGTCAGTTTTTTCGAACGTTCCACAAGTCGCCCATCACTCGTATTGAAGTTTGTGATCTCATTTTTTTTGGTTACAATCGATCGGGAATATTGAAAAAAAATCTTATTTCAATTCTGAAAGTACCTACAAGAATGAAATGGTGATAAGAAGTGAAAAATAATCTTATCCGAATAAATATTGATTCTGATCTGTTCTAAAACCAACAGTATGATAAATTTGGACGAGTTCGAGTAATCGGACACCAAGGTGTCCAGATTTAGATTAAATCTGATGCAACCATAGAGCTATGATACAACATACATCCTGCGTTGCCCATTGAGTAGATGAGATGCGCTGTGCACTCACAAACTTTATGTGTAGGATGCACAGGTCGGGCGGACGGTTAAAGTGACCCTTTCAGGACACAAGGGTTTATCGAACTTTGAACTGTATAGTTTTTGAACTGATTCGATTGAATTTATTTGAGAGAAAACTATCAGAATAAGCTAAGAAATAAATGAATCCAACATATAGAGATAAAAGTTTGAAAAATAATAATTCCAAGAGAAGTTTATCAAAAATCAAGAGCGTTTTGTGAATGACTGATATAGGTTGGTTTGAAAGAAACATGAATGGAATACATCTATTTTCTGGATCAAAATATCCATCGAATCGATCAACCGGCCAGTAAAACTAATTTGAGCTACAAATTGAATGCAGTGGGTGACTGGATATATGTCTTCATTTGATTATATATTTCACCAAGAATATTTTATAAGTGCTGTATAGGGAATATAATTCATTCAATTGGAAATACGCAATTGTATGACAAGTAATCAATAACATGGCTGTATAATTTCCAATGTGCATGAAGAGTGAGAAAGAATATAGGAGATCAATAAAATAAAAATAAAAAAAATTACAATAGAAACTTGAGCTCGATTATCAAGGCAATATTCAGGTGGTAGGCCCATGTTAGAAAATCCCAACCTTTTTCATAATTCACCATCTAACGATGGTGCAAATCTGGGTGAATTCTTTCAAACTTGGCTTCTCTCTTAAGCGTTGATGATAAAACATCATAAAACTTATGATCTGTCAATAACAAAATAGGCCTGTTATTAATATACTATTGAACTCGCTCACTATAACGACAATACAAGATAATTTGAAATACAACCATTCACCAAAGATTACCGATCATTTTCAATCTGAGACAATGATTAACCCACCCTTTATGGAGCACAGAATCCCTTCCGGTCATTACACACAACGTCTCGACAAATTCTGACATTCCCGATTTACGTCTCTACAATCTTAAAGCAATAACGATGAGGTGTTTCGAACCGTAGTGATATATTCTGTAGATTTTGACGTTGTTGACGCTTTCCAATGACCGTTTTCTCTATATAATAATTGTAACGGTGGTAAGTTTCGAGCCACCAGTTTCATTTCAGAAAATTTGCATTGTTCCACTATTAATTAAATGTCAAGTGGAGTTAATTAGAAAAGAAAGAGAGTTTAGAAAAACGATACACGCTTTCAGAATGAATGTGTTAGTAGACTGAATATTCAACTACGTATTGTTGATAAAATAAGAAGCGTTATTATTCACATTCTGACAATCGTAAGTTCACGATAGCAATACAATTATAGGCAGGAAGAATATCTCACTCAAACATAAATCACCATCGTGATTCAAAATCGTTTTATTCCGGACATATCAATATTCAACTACAAACTATATAATGATATTAGAAGTAAAGAATGGTGATCCTGAATTATACTCTCAGAAATAGTCACAGTTCAACAAATATGCCTATATGCTCTCTTATGGTTGCTATGATAATACCCACTATATTTTCTAATTTGAAATGAGATGATGAAATAAGATTACTGTAACGATTATGTTTCAGTTATCATATTATTTATAGATCTGATATGGAAAACTGATTACGTTATCATTCTATTGAATCACAAGATTACATAGAACTATAAGATCATAGTGACTGATTTCGTGTCGAATTTATCATTTCAAGCATGGAATAATATATTATTTTTACGTTATTCTGATTGAAAACACTAATGTGTGAGTGATATCGATATTATGCATGAAAAGGAGAATATATATATTTGTTTCTCCTGACAAATTAAGATAATGATGGTAGTATGATAATTTCTGATATCATTTTCGACAGTAGATAATTTCGAATTGATAAATCCTCAAATTTAGCCTGATTAGCTTAATTAACATTTGTTTTGATTTCATTATCCAGCACATCAATACGAAGCGGCAGACAAAGATTGATAATTTTTTCCTCCACTATGAAGTTAAAATGAAAATAATCAACTTGTAATTTTGTATCAATTGTATAAAATATATGGTGTGTTTATCAATAAGATGAGTGTTCACTCACTTTTGCGAATAGCTGACAGTTGAGTTCATTTTCTCTCCCTAGGTTTGGTGCATATCCTAATGTCAGAAATGTGACAATCTATCTCGATTTGGATGAACGAATGAATACATACATATACCATCTATTTTTCAGAGGTATGATCATATTCACTGCAAGCAAAACGGTTATATTTGTTCCTAATCTTCATTAATGCAACGCTTCAGCTCTTATATAATATTAATTGATTGATTTCCATTATTTTCTATTCAGTACTGATTCAGCTTTTCCAAACATGTAGTTCAAACGTTCATATTGAACCATAGAAAACTCATATTCAACATCAAGCAGTCTAATTCAATCAAATGAAGTATATATACTATATATCATATACCTCCATTAATGTACGTAAAGTGGTCGAGTAGTATTTAATAACAAATTAACAACATTGGCTCGTTCTATAAATAGACACCGTATTACGTGCCGGGATATTTGTGATATTAACTTGCGACTAAACCTATAATCTACCAATAACAATTAATTGCCAACAATATTGTGTTACCAACGCAACGCAACGCAACGAAACATAAACATTCAGCTGTAAAAAGCAAACTGTAATGGTATTTTCTGTATCAGTTTCGGTTGTACACTCACGGACACTGAAAGTGGTAGGTTCAAGTGTTCAGATTCATTTCATCATTCATTGAATTATGTTCATAAAAAGGCGAAGACAAACTTTCCAATGAAATATGGTTTTTCTCTGTTTTTGCTACTCTTTCAGAGATTATAAGGCAAAACCGATCTATATGAAACGTTTTCTATAGGATTTACTCAACTTTCAACGAAAAATGTCCCGTGATGAGTAATCGGATGGACATATTCTGAAAAATTGACGATTGAGATTTTGCAAACACCCAAGAGTATAGCATGACGGAAAAAGATAATTACCCCCCCCCCCTCCAAAAGACCTTAATTTCGAGATTTTTGTAAGGACAACAATATTTGTTCTTGACAAGTCCCATGAAGGCGTGTAAATTTTTATTATATTTCATATACACGTTTGTATTATCATATGCCTCATGCGCTGCGTTTTCTTAGTTGATGGAACATAAAATGAACTGAGTGAGAATATGAATAATCAAACTAGTGAACTGATTTGGTGTAGTCTTTTTGAAAAAATCGTTTCTATTTTTCATACAGCATCGGATAATTGAAATTGCCCCATTTCATTCTGTGAATCCTGTTGTTGGTTACAAAAGTGCATTATATTCAAAATACTTTCTTTGAAATATATTCTCTCAGAGATGAGAGTAATTGATATTGCTCTAGTTTTCTTTGTAATAATATGTTGTCTGTCTACTGTTCAAAGAGATCAGAGTGATGTGATGTTCTCTTTTAATAACAGGAGTATCATTCAAAAAAATAAACTGCATTCCAATTTGTATTTTATTTTTCACTCATTCTTTCAATTAATCTGCAGAAAAATGTTGAGTTCTGTACGATTGTGTTCATGTCGAGACTGGAAAACATTATCACAATATCAAACTAGTTGCATTACATGACAGCTACAATTTTTACTCAAATAACCATGGTTAGAGCAGTCTTCTTCTTCACTGTTTGTGTACGCACTGTTGATTAGTTTTCTTTGTCAAGGAGTCTTTCTATTTTCCTTCATACTCAGATTTATGATCGATTTAAGTTAGTTTGTAATATGAGATTTTTTTTTCTCATATATCTCTTAATAGTTTGGCTATTTATTGAACCAGCAATGCATTTTTGTAATCAAAGTAGACAAATTAATAGAAATTCACAACAAAATTCCATCAGCGAGCGAAGTACTCGATATAAGACTACCATACTTCGATACCATCAAAGATTCAAAGCTTTTACTAGAGGTAATGTTCCATTCCTTCACCAATTCCGAATCTCTTCACACATTTTTACATTCATATAAAATTTCCTCCAACATCAAAACAGTAGGCCTATACGTGGGCGCCGAGTGTACCTATGAATGTTCCACTAGTCAGGGTTCTGTTCACCATGGTGTAGGACCATGTGTTGCCTTGCACTGCCAAATGTTCTATTAACGAACAGGTCGGATATTCGAACACATTACTAGATGATTAACCACACACGGCCCAGCACGGCACGGCCCAGCACGGCACGGCAAGGCCTACATGATGTCGCCATACTGCATTGTTTTATTACGCTGATTTATCTTTTCAATTTTATTAATATTGGGTTGAGCGATGCGCTGTACTGAAGACCACGACCAATTTGCGATAAAGATGAATGATATAAGATGATGAAATAAGAGGTTATTCAATCAGGTGTTTTTGGGTAGCGGGAAGGTATCGGTCTCGGGCTGTTGCTGTGGAACCATCCCAGTATTCACCTGAACGACAAAAGGGAACCACGAATAACCCCTATCAGGATGGTCGACCAATGTCGGGAATCGAACACCGGTTTCCTGAATGACGGTGCGATATGCTAGTCACTACCTCCATCGTCAACTCACACTTAAAGTCAGTAAGACATATGAACGAGCGCATGTGACTCTCCTTTTAAAACTACCTGCTACCAAGCAGAGAACTATGTCTTCTAAAATACGTACGTACATATAATAAACACTCACGAGAGGTTGAACCTTATTTGTATGTAACTTTACGCGGTGAGCTGAAAGTGGTTTTCGGAAACATTGAATATCACTGTTACACTCTTATCACCTTTTTCATCATTAAATTTGTGTCCTCAGCATTTTCGACTCAAGTCTGTATCTTATGATGCTTTTGATAATTTTATATCCTGCACTGATGAGGTTTGGGGATATCGGTGAAATCACACTGGCCATTCTTTTCGTTCTATGGTGACTGCATCGCCTTATCGCTGCATCGCCTTTACGCCTTATCGTATTCTCAATCAAGAACACAATAACTTTACTACGATTCATTAGATTTTTTCCCCGATCAAAGTAGAGGTAACTTCATCATATATTGTTATGTGCTCATAGTCTGCCTGGCTATGAATTTATTCATTGGACTTTGGTAAAACTGTGTGTATATACATGAACGATGGACGAAGAAAAACACTGTGTATTCGTTCGTTAGATGTTCGCGAAGCAGTTTCTAATATTGTTGCATAAAATGTCCAGTCATGGTCTTGGTCATAGTACTGCACAATACTTTTGAGTATTCATATGTGAAATGTTGGTAGCGCTGTCGTTCGTTAGGCAGCATATCTCAGCGTTTTAGTTACTCACGTCATAATGTTATTCAACTAAAATCTAGTTCATACTCGTCAAAATATATGTTGAGATTAAGTGTTATTCATAATACAATATAAAAAAGAGATTGTCTACACCATTTTAGTCATTATAAAGAGTGATTTCAACTTTAAACAATATCTACTCTCAAAATCAAATTAAGATCCAAGATGAAAATATACATAACGAAATTTTTGAAAATTACCGAAATCATAAAAGTACTTTTCATCAGACTTTCATCTGGTATTTTCTTTCCTTCAAATTTTCATCAAGTGTTCAAGTTTTCAACATTTTCTTCGCTTGTTTACAATTCGTTCTACGATCTAGTTCCCTTCGAACTATCTGGTACAGTTATGAAATGTTCTATTATTCTGATTTCAATTTGCACCCATTTTCATTTTTCTCATAATCGTAAAGGAACATGTTAAATCATCTGATCTGTGGAGCGCCGAAAAGAAAGAGAAATTAAAAGCAGATTTTCGGAGAAGAGAATGAAAAGTTTTTCATGCGCTCACTCTATAACTAATGTGTTTTCATTGAGTTGAACCATATCATTATGATTTTGTTTGAAAAGTTGGCAACGGAAGCTGGCACCAATGTTAGAACAATCTGGTTCCCCTCGAATTATTTAGTGCGTCAATTTACATCAATTTTTCAACCTTCTCGGTTTCAGAATGTTCAATTTATTTCACGAGGATTAAAAAGTGACGGCTAATTTCCAGTTCAATAAAAATCGATTCGAGCATTCTGTTGAGAAATATTGAAATTATGATTCAACAGATTGAATTATTATAATTATGCTGTTGTATTTTATGGTATACAGAATTTATTTCGCTCGTGGCATACAAAATAATCTATTGAAACTGTTTCTGATTACTTGGTTGCTGCTTCATACATTAAAGAGCATTTTAGCCGAGATGGAATATTCCCAACACTGTTCCCCCCACCCTAACTCCTTAGGTAGTTGGAAGTATGTGCGTTGTTATGTGTACAATAACGGCAACATGGCGCCCAACGTCGAAAGATTTATTTCTCACCGTATCGCGTCAAATCACAACGATAAACTTGATAAATAATAGCCAATCATAATACAAGCAAAGAGCTTAGCTCTCGCAGCTCTCACTTTCAATATCAGCGGTCGATAAAGAAGAATGCTGCGTTATCGACATTTGATATCGCTTTAATGCGGTGTGGGTGTATTGTAGATTCTAAGACCCTCCTATGTTAGTGATACTGCATTGGGTGGATCGCCTATTTGAATTTTCAATTCAGTTGATGTTCATAACTTCATAATTTAAATCATACCATGCATTGTATGAAAGTAGTGAAAAATAGCAGCAGTGGATTTACGTTTCTGATAACTTCATATATATATTCAAAAACTTTGAGTGTGATAACTTTTGAATGATAGCCTGATGAACGACACAATATAAAGTGTACTCTCAACTCTCAACTGGTAGCTCGATCGGTCGTCTCGCATTGAACGGTCTGCCTACTCAGACTTGTCCTGGAGAACATGGACTTTCAGTTCAAATTTTGATCCAAATTCGTTGCAGCTTTCAATTTTCGGCCTTTTGAGTGCATGGCGCAATATTTACTCTCCTGAGTTGCAGTGATTATACCTGCCGTCTCTTGCCAGTACCTTCCCTCCACCCCTCACTCTCCAACTCCATCTATCGTCATCTGTCAAACCATCTGTCAGACGAGTCAACTGATATTATAGGTTTGCTGTCATGTTCATACTATATACAGAGTGAAGATATCATTTTTCAAATTCTGGGGAATTTAAAGAAAGTGATCTGGTAAAAACATGCACACACAAAAAATGTAACAGTTTTTCTAGAATTATGTAAGGCATTACTAATGTGATTGGCCAGTGATCGGGTGTGATGATATTAGATTGTTTACAACTTTTCAAAAATTTTATATACACATTTAAAAGTCCATTTTTGAAATCTGAGAATCTTTTGTTCCTTATATTTTTCAATGATGACAATCTTCAGGCAAATGCTCAGTTGAAACACTATGTAACTATAAGACAATTCATTCTTCCATTAATATTTCGATTGTTATTGTTGGCAAATGGAATTATGCATATCATTTTGAGGACCATCCTCATACCCGATAATTAAAATATAATAATTAATCACCATGAATATGTATTATTATTAATATTTACACTAATGCACTAATGCCCATGTATTTAGTATGTTGCCTAGTTATTAGCCCACTAGATTAGGCTTATGCGCGTTACACAGGTGCGGTTCAACCAATAGCCTTGTCTTACATAATATAGTCCTTGCGTTCTAATAAATATCACCCTGGATTAGTTGAGCTGTATTTTTCCTGCCTCGTTGTTGCTGTTGGACCCAGCTGGCCGTGGAACGTCATTGCAATAGATAGCTCTTAGGGGCTGTGTGTGGTAGATCGATGGAGGGCCACCGCAAACACTGCATAGAGAGGGCGGTGAAATGGGCAGTCCAACCCAATAAAGGAGAAATTTGAAACAAGTAACCGGATGAGTTTTGTTCCCTCGTATTATTTTGAGCAGCAAATGAGCCCATCACCATTGTATAAGACAAAGCAAAATTCAGAATATTCACAGATATGCATTGATAAATCCAAAATTAGTCACCTGTGAAATCGTCCCAAAATAATGGACTATGATCAATAAAATTTGATGAGTGGATGTTTGTGTTTTTATGGTGGGTGAACATCCAGGTCATTTTGTGCTTAAACGGAGAATATAAGGCAAACCTGACAACAATAAGGCAATTGATACATCACCATGTCATCGTTGAAAAGTGCGATTATTTTCACATTGTTTCTATAGAGTCTCACAACTCGCTTAGTTACTTACTCACCATGTAAGCTGTATTTGATGTGGCAGTAGACAGACTTTACATTCTGATCCACGTTTCAGACATGGGCTCCCATCACTTTCTCATTACTTGTTGTCATTTACTGGTCAAAATACCGTCTCATGTATTCCTCATGTAATTATTGTGAGTATGATGTACTGCACTAACTATTACATCAAGTCGCAGGTATATGTAGGCTTCTGACAAGTAATGGCACTTGGTCACTCATTGCATCAATAAAGACATCATCTCAACTCAAAATTGTGTTCTTCAATCACATCACAACTTCCATTTGTGCTTCTTTGATCCCAACTCATGTGGTTGCTATGGTACCCTGACAAACGCTCTAGTTTCCTAAAGGGGGTTCCAGATAATTACATGGTCATTTTAAGCTGTCTAGGTTGTTGCATGCGCTTATTCTGAATTGCCTTTTCTGATTGATATTACACGTGTCATCTGTGCTGTGTGAGGAAGGCAGTGAAATAGAGAAGGCTTATACAATAATTGGGTGAACCTGCAGTGACCACTGACCACTGTACACAATAAGTAGCTTATAGCTTATACCGACCACGTAACGCTACTGGTCAGATTTAACTTCACAGTTGAATGTATACTTGAAATATGATCGCAAGAACTTCCGCAAGTTAA
Source organism: Brachyptera putata (assembly GCA_907164805.1). Lineage (NCBI taxonomy): Eukaryota > Metazoa > Arthropoda > Insecta > Plecoptera > Taeniopterygidae > Brachyptera > Brachyptera putata. The sequence continues at coordinate 24,800,806 of OU015462.1, read as the reverse complement.
AATATCATAAAATCATTGGTATTTTTATTTTCATTTTCTAGCTTTTGTATAATTCTGGTATGAATGTATATCTTGGTCTCAAATTTTGACTCAAAACTCACATATACGAACTTCTGAGAATCATTTGAAGGATATATGAAAAAAATAGGAAAATTACGGAAAAGCAATACACACATCTTATTTTTGAGAGAATGTCAAATCGAAACTTTGGGTAAACAGCCAACATTGTAACACTGGAATTCAACTGGAATTGTTCAGAATGAACTTTTTCTTATTTATACAAACACACGCAGTAACGGACACCCTCTTGCGTCAGAGGCTTCGTCATTATAATGCTTCTCACAAGAGGGTCACTGATGATTTGATATTATATCAGTTTAGTTTTCAATAACTGTATGATGAAAATACACCTCCTTTGGTCGGTTTTGAGAATTCTGAAATTCCAAATTTCCTCAATTATACATTGTTGCAATGCCAATGTAACTTCATTAGTATTTTTCACCATTATGAGACAACATTTCTCCAAAAAAATTCTCGACATAAGTCTTATTCATCCATTTCTTTGTATCTCACAGTCATAGACAATAACTTGAACCGTTCAGTCGGGAAAAGTAATGCACGAACAACTACTTATGACAGTCTATTTTGTAGAATCATCATAATGTGTACAATTTATAGTAGGCCATTAAAAAATAATTTTGAAACACTGTATTGCTGAGTGGTCATTACAAACACGTGCACAATTCAGAAACTAAACGTATACCAAACTTCACATATGTCACATGTCTGTTATCCCAGTATTGTTGACCAGTAGTATTCACCCAGTTCTAACTCTCAATTAAGACACTATCTAATGGTTCCGTTTTGATCACCGTCTCTATAATAACTCACTACTCAGGGATTTTCATATTGTAATAGTATCTCCGTGGTACGATATAATGCTCAGTTGGAATGTGGTTCTTTTGATTTAATGATGTGGGAACTTTTCTGGCGAGTGTAACGGAAGTCAAAATATATCGATGATTTATCCACGATATCATTATGGTTAATCATTTGACTGCAGACGGTTCGACACTCCCGACCGATGGTTCTAAATTATACATGGAAACTTCAGATCGATCCAGTTTATTACGGTTTCAAGCATTATGCACACGATCATAATGGATGATTCACAAACACTTATTTTAGAAAGTTTTCATTACTTCAAGTTGATAATTTATTGAATGTTAACAAAACGGTTTTTCACAAATTGATATCGAAGTGATAAAACCCATATTTAAGTGCATAATGAATTTTGAAATATATAGGTCATGCATATTAATTTCTAATGGGCTGAAAGTTCGAACAATTTTTCATTATGAGTTGTCTGACGCTTTTCCAAAATCGAATGAAGTTCAGAAGTTGGTTTGGGACCTTTTGACGGAATATTACTCTGTGGATTGAGCGATGATTAGCGAATTAAATTGGTATTATCATATACGATTAAGCAGTGCTATAGCTATGGGCATTTCATTGACTCTGTAGTAATATCCTTGATTCTAACTCTGAATTTAATTGAATAATTTGCATTACCATTTTTCAATATGTTGTAAATTGAATTCTAATGGATTGCTTTTTACATGTGAAGCATTTGAAATTCGTCGCCAGCAATAATATTGGACCTCTCGAGAATATGATTGATTGAGCGAATTCGCAACTGAGCTAAATAGCTTTTCCTGAATTGTTTGGTACCACAAACTCATCAATATCTTCAAATTTCAGAAACTGATAGCAACAGTATTTGTTCACTCGTTCAAGATATATTCCACATGAAGTCCGTGCTCAATATTTCCGTGCTTCGTTGACGCAAATATTCCCGTACAGGCTGTCATATATGTACAAAAATATGAAATCCCACGATTAAAAAATAATTGGAGACCAGAGACCTTCAAATTTCAATAGAAATAAAAGTGAAATCTTCAAAAATTCAAGAATACCTAATGGTGTAAGTTCTTCATATTACGAACGCTATCCCATAATAACTGTATTCGAATATTCAAATAACAAAACTTGTGATTATTAGAAGTTCAATAATAAGTATGGAACTTATTTTCATATATTCATTGACTATTTTATATTGTATGCAAATCATCGCATCATTCCATGCATTGATCCCATAAGTACTTATTTGTGTTCATTATATATGACTGTGCTGCTATGTATTCTCCTTATAATGTACACTGTATTCTTTCTTTATTGTTCTACACCGATGATTATTACCTTCTTCATGATACCTCAAGATATATTATATTGCTTCTCTTCACATATTAGAATCACATCATCTCAAAAATGAGAATCTATATTTTGTCGTAATAGTCGTTATAAGACTTTGAAAACTTGTTGTATTTTGATAACTTTCCTTCTTGTTCAGACGTGGTAGAATACTTTTGTGTAGTGCACTTTATTATCGTTACTGTTCTCTCTACCTATCAGTAATACCAACCTATACAGCTTAGAGTTCCTAATTATGCATGAATTTATCCCTAATTGGACGTCTTTGTCTCTCTGCTGGGTGTATTGTTTAAAGCTCAGCGTGATCTGAGGCGGGAGTGGGGTGGGGAGGGGAGGGCGTGAGGGGGTGGCGTCTGCTTCTGAGAGCACTGATCTTGTGCAAGTGAAGGGGTGGCTGAGATGCGACTTGATGCATGCTTTGTATTCCTTCCGCCTTTTAAAGTCTGAGCGAGCGAGTGGGAGAGAAAGAGAGAACGATAGCTAGAAAGAGAGAGAGAGAGAGAGAGAGAGAGAGAGAGAGCTAGAAAAAGAGAGAGATAGTAGTGAAATAACTTCAGACAAGTTGTGTAGGATATTTGCATCTTATGATGGATACAAAATGTAGTTTTCTTCAGTGAATAAAAGGAGGAAGAGTCACAAGGTTAGAAATGAATAAAAGCTCAACCCAGACATCAGAATTCACAAATTCACGACTCGCGACTCTTCTACCATAACATACAATAAAATACCAACTATTATATGAAGTGTATTTTCCACTTGGTTATACCATCATTTGTATCATAAACTTTTCAATATTCAATGACAGACATAATGATACGAGTCACCCGCCGTAGCTCAGTCAACCAACTCACGTCTCAAGTAAGTGCGTCACGTCTGAGTAACTGAAGTCACATTGGGCTTCGGTTCGAGTCCCGCATGAAGCATGAATCGTACTTTCACTTATTATCATCACATATAGTTTCCTAGCTCCCCGCTCGTTCGTGTATCCCGGCCAGCTGTTGATGGGTTCGTTAAGCATCATTAAGAATATGGATAAATTATGATCAGGAATTCTTTACATCAAAATAAATACCCATTTTATAGTTAGATTTGCGGGTGAGCTAAACTAATTTTCACCTAATGAATAAATGTTCATGAAAATGTACCAACCTATTCTATAAACTATACTGAAACCAATAATAACGCTTGATTATTTAGAATTATTTTCCGAATTTCATGTTTAATGGTTTTAGTGAAGTGAACATGTTTCTCTACTTCATCACACTCTCACGATAACAACTTATCATTGGACTCATCAGATGAGCACAACGAATTGTCTTCTATTTCACTGTAACGAGGAGAAGTAAATTAGTGTTATGTTTTTTTGTCCACGGTTTGCAAGACAGATAATGTGGAAAATCTAATCTCTACTTTTCCTGAGATTGGTGTCATACTATGGAATATCCTAAGGTTTCCAGCCAAATCGGTCCGACACTTCAATAGGAGAAATTTGGAAAATCTTGTAGATCCCTCATTAAGAAGCATAGTATCAAATTTATATATCCGATTTGCATTCTATTGATTAAATAGAGTTTTAACATTGTTCTGATGCAAGTGTCACACGTTCGAAAACATTATGGTCTAGCCTTATTCAAACAATAATGAGTTGAAGAAATGGATAATATTGTGTTCACAAATCTATCGAAGCTGCTAAACAATTATCAAAAAATAGGAAGAATCAATCAGACTTTCATATCGGGGCAGTGAGCGACTAGACTCATACTTTCGAAATCAAGATGTGTTTACAACTTTCGAGCATATTATACAAACACCTCACATATAATAAAGCGCATATGCTGCGTTTGCCTATTCAATACAATAGCATTCAATTAACTTTCTCAATTAATCTTTTCGTGTCTAAACGTATTTTTATTGAATTTCTCTTCTGCTTATCCAAGTGAAATATACTATAGTATACGGGGATGAATAATTTTATCGTATTGTTTCTATTTGATACGAATAAGGAATTCCAGTTGTTCGACAAATCGTTCATCTAACATCATATTAAAAACCAACTTCGTGAATATCTTGAATTCCGTCGACTCTACCAGCGCTGTATACTCTAGTGACACTTTTCTAGACTACAGACACTAATTGAATTCTTCCTTGAAGTGAATAAGAGACGGTCGTACACTCGAAACATCCAATTTTCGATGGTTAGTTTGACAAATACATGTGCGGTGAAGAACTTGGAATGATAATCATGCAATTGTATCCACGAAAGAGAAAGATCGTCTGTAAACAAAACACAAATAAATATTACCGCTATATTCGTTCCGGTGTATTTTGAGGATGGATGATTTTTTAGCTGCTACTGGACTCTCACCGTGACTGTCACTTGAAAAATGTACAAAACTCAAGCTAGCTCCAAGAAACTTCAGGAATTTGATTGGATAATTTTGTTCCAGAGGGCTTGATGACAATATGAGATGATAACGGTGTCACGATCTTTTATATCGAAACAAATTGTGACCTGTTTTGTAGCCCACCTGAAGAGCAGGACTAGGATTCTGTGATAACAGCAAGCTGTCCTGGACATGCTGCCATGGTGATTAGCTCTAAAAGTGAAAAGAAACCAATCACAGTCCTCAGTCTCGTGAAACTAGGCCTAGGGTACGTTATTTTATGGGGCAGTCGCGGTGAGAGTCCACTGCAGGTCGCTGTGAACGATTGGGAAAACTGAAACGTCTTCCGGAAGGGTTACATTCTTGAAGCTGCAGTGAATTTATCTACAAGTAGTAATGTTTTTACAGTTATTTGATTGGTAGACAATCTTCTTCTCATGTGTATACAAGACCGCATTTCGCCCTGTCAAATGAACGGAAAGTAAAGACACTACTTTCTATACGGGTAGTGGAAGTAAAGAGATTCATGTTCAACTGTACTCCTAAGGGAGCTGATATTTAATAATTGGATACGTAAGTTTTTAAGTTATTCTTTCCATAGTATAATTATAAATCCAATTAGAATTGAGAGTATAATTGATCTGAAAACTATAGCACAAACCGCTATGTAATTTTCCATTATAATCCAGATTTCAGTAGATTTTAGATTTAGGTCAGGTTGCATGTGGCAGAGGAAAAAAGAAATTTATCTCCAAAAGAATTTTGAACGACATTTGTCAAACTCGAATTCAACAAAAATATGATGCGGGAAAACAAATCTACTTTGATTTCACAATGTCGTACAAGATATTTTTCTAAAAACGTCGTTGAGAACACATTAATTTTAGAAAGTGAAAATTCCATTTCGTCAAAAGCGTCCTGCCTTATCAGTTAAAAGAAACAATTGAAATATCAGATAAAATGAATATGAACAAACAAGAAATATAAACAGTATGCAAGAAAAAGTGATCTTATGAATGACGAGATGAAAATATTTGCTCTTCTACTTTTTCTCTATAACAAGCTTCAATAAACGATTACATCGTTCACGTTCGCATCATTTTATTTTGAAGTTACTATTTTAATGAGCCCTATACAAACAATCCTGTCTATATCTGGGATCTATACCTGTATTCACACTCACCATCTTGTTTGTTCCAGGACAAGTGCAAGTGCCACCACCGGACGTCGAACCTGAGTTCCTAGCACCGTTAGACAACATGACTGTGACGCAGGGCCGTGAGGTGTTTTTCACCTGCGTCGTTAACCATCTGGGACCATACAAGGTGAGGACTATGCTGTGCACAACAAAAGTATGCAATACATTAAATAGTGAACTTAATGTTTGACTTATTGCTTAATGCTTATTGCTCATTGCATGCGCGGTGAAATGGAATTCATCTTCACAATTTTTTTACATGTTCACGAACCGGTGTAATAGAACAATAGGTATAACCACTCTGAAATGATTTTTTGCACTTGAAATTGATAAGACATTGTATTTTTGTGAATTCAATCAATTTGAGATAATTCGTCCATAAATTGCAATATAATTCATTGATTTGGTTGATTTTCGAGGGGTGTCCGTACGGTGCTTCGGACCATGAGCACTCACGGAGTCGGCGCCCCTGAGTGTTTTACATGATGAAATGTGAAATGGATAAAAAGTAACGAATATAATGTTGAGAGAGGGAATGTATATGCACAAACACCTGACATATTTAGAACACTTTATTGTGTTCCGGCTATTGTCAGTAACTTTATACAAAACACCACTGTGTATATTAAAATAGTACTGTATGAACCGACAAGATGGGCGTGTGTGTTTTGTTTCATTTGCAGATTCATGAAATGGTAATAGCTTTTTGCACCTCCTCTTTAACGTACGTTTACAAGCATTGAGGAGTTGAATCATTCCGTCAATATCATATATCCATCTCAGTATCGAATCAAAGCGCTTGGTGTAGTTTCAAATGTTGCATTCAAAGTCAAGTCGCTATAGATGATTATTTTGAATGAATATGTCATGATAATCCAACACATGATTATATAAAGCATGACAACTATTAGAACATTGAGGTGGTGTATGCACGGTGCTTTTAAAAATGGAGAAATTCATCTTCACTATATTTTGTTCTCTTTGTTCACGAACCAGTGTTGCGAATAAATAATAAGTATATCAACTCCAAGACAATGGTATGCTCTTTAATTGATATGACATTCTATTTCCGTGAAATTCATCCGTTCCAAGATGATACGTCAATAAATGCAAATAAATGCAATAAATGTCCTTTCCTGGTATTCATTGACGTTATCTCCAAACTGAATTCACAGAAATAGAATGTCATATTTATTAATGAGCATGAAATTATCTTGGAATATTTACTTTTCAGTCGATGGCACTGGTTCGTGGACATGTAAAAAAAAAGAACATGGATACGTATTCCGCTATTTCAATATGCACCGTGCATGCACCCCCTTAAGGAGTCAATTTAGCAGAATATCAGTTTTTTGGTGATAATTCCTGAATGGGATTAGATATCGAACTCTGAAAACAAGGATACACAGATATTTTCAATACCTTTAGTATGGTGGAATGAATAACTGTTCAACTCAAATCACCTGATTGGCAGGCGTATACGCTTAAAAATACATATTTTTAACCGTATGCACCTGACAATTATGCGATGTGAGACAAATAGCTATAACTCACACAATATTGAAGGTATCAAAAATATATGTGTTTCCTCATCTTCAGAATTTCGATATCTAATCCCATTCAAAAGTTATTACCATAAAACTGATATTCCGCTCAATCGACTTCCACGGACTCTAAACATTGGTGATCGTGAACAATTGAAATCGAATTAAACATAGTAATACGAGCGAGCCTAATTTTTAGTGAATCGTACATATCATCTTCAGGCCACGAATTAATACGAGAAATCAGCGAATTCATATCTGTGTACCGGTCGTCTACCGTATGATGGAAATCACCTGGACGAATTATGCATTACCAAGATCCTCCACTATTATTGCTGAGAAAAAAGAAAATCTGCTACACATCTTTATTTCCCTCGCCAACAGTTGTAATTAGTACCTATCCTGAGTATCCTGATTACCTATCCTGGAAATCTTCAGTACCTAGTACCTATACGAGGGGCGAGTTATACAGTATGTCCGATCATTTATAGTCTAACCCCCAGTCCACAATCCAGTACGATTGTAGCGCTTTCTAGTGATGTGGCGCGTTACTACGGGAAGATGGGTAGAAGAGTGTGGAGAAGGAGCGGTAGAAAAAAGGTACGCCCCTCTCTTAAACGTCAGAACTACGTGACAGTATACGCTATGACAGAATGCACCTCTGAATGCAATATATATATATATATATATATATATATATATATATTGATATACTGATAACAGTAACTGATTGAATGAATTTGTTCAACCCAAATGATCGATGTCGATGTGATTGTCGTTGTTGATGTAAACACGATATATCATAAAAATCTACGGAATTCATGAATTTCCCATCATCGAAACTCAGCAGATTATTCTACAGTTTCTTTCAGAAAGAGACCATAACGGTATCTCTTAAATCCTCGAAAGAAATAATTTCAATATGTGAATTTATAAATTTCAACTTGTTTGAGTGTCCTGAACCATTCAGAATACACATTTATGTTATTTTCCCTTCCATTTTTACTTGAAATGTTTTCGCGACTTCTTCCTGCCACTTTTTCTTGCCACTCATTCACCCACGGAATCAACATTTGAATAAGGACCTCATTTGCTCATATTGCTGTGAATTTGTTTGCCATTTATTAAAAAGGGGTTCTCATTTTCATGATTTTCTACCAGTTTTCAAGTTCTCCCACCGTTTTTCAGTGTGAGCGAGTGAAATAGAATTTTGTCCAAATATCTCCAAGTAAGAAGTGTCCTAGCGGAGTTGTATATTGAATGTGCACTGCGGGCTTGCATCACCAAGTTGGTGACGTCACGCCTGTAGCCGGGTAAAGCTGTCCAATCCTCTTTCAACTTACTGTACGAAGGCAAATAAAAATTCAAATGTGGCTAGGTTGTTTTACGCCCTGAGGGCTGTGAGGGGGTGGCAGGCGAGGGTGGTGGTAGGGTGGTGGGCAATAAGGCGCAATGGGCGACTAGATACGGCCATCACATTTTCCCGACTGTCTTCGACAGATATCACCCATACAGGACTTTAGCAAGCCGTTCTCTGAGTATTGGTGCCGTGATGCGTACGCAACTTGCCATGGTAGTTACAATCACAGACTTCATGGTGTAAAAACTTGTATACCCATGAAAGGAGGAGGTAGTGTATACAAATATCGAGAATGAAAGTATCACTGTTATATTTGTATATATATACGTAGTATTTTGAGAGGCAATGAGGGTTCAGGACGAGATTTTCGATTGGAAACATTACTACGTCTAGTGTATCGAAGGTGTATATAGGGCATTTCTTTACAAATTACATGGCTTCTTACGTATAGGGACACGAACTTCTTCTCTCGTTGATACAAGAATAATAACGTATTGCCGATAAGGCGAAATATTATCAAAGACAGGTGGACTTTTTTTAGCTTCATTAGCTTCATTGTATCATTATTATATAGCTTCGTCATTGGAAAAGTCTGGTTCATGAGGTTTGATTTTGATGAATTTCTCGAAATCACAGATAATAGCCAACGATCAATACTGATGTGTGTGAATGTTTTATACTTCTGATACGCTCGAAAATATAAAAGTGCATATTTGTATCGTCTCAGCGAAGATATTATGAGGCTACCATAAAACTGCACGTTTATCACATTCCAATTAATTAGCGGATTATTTACCTGTAACCACGAAAGAAGAAGTTCGTCTACCAACCGAATAAGTTATTAAAGAACGGTTATTGCATAATCCAACTGCAACTTTGAGAATTTGACGTTTTTCAAAGATGTAGTTGCGACTAACCTGGACAATTTCCTGAAAACTCGTATATAACACTAAAAGTATCACGCCAGCTCTTCAAATTCAGCGTTTATATTTATGTTCGTAATTATGGTAGCTGGACGACATTCTCCTTTCGTGGGTACCAGTATTCAAATGCTACATAAATCTTATACACGTCAAAAGATATTAATCAAATACATGAAAGATTGTATACACTGAAATTTTAATTCGTTCAAGTTGTTGGTCAAATTGTTGATCACGCAAAAAATGATATCTACTCTATTTTAAATTCAACTGCAGTCACTTCAGTTGGTAGCAGGCGAACAGATCAACAGCTTTCTCCATACTTGGATCGAACCTCCCATGGCTAGTTTGTCGACGAAATCGTTAGAAATGAGTTTTAAAACTGCGCCGGGGAAATATAAACAGTATACAATTGGTTTTTTATTTGAAACGATCGGAAAGAACCCCTATATTCGAGACAACTGTGGCGTTAGTGGTAATGGATAGTGCTACATTTCCGATTACGATACTTGGTGGCTCGACACCCTCAATCGTTGGTGGTGAGGAATGGAGAAGACGGTCGATCGTTTACATCCATCGCTGAGAAATGTCGTTAACTACATTGAAATTGAGCGAGAGAGAGAAATAGAGAGAGAGGGAGAGGGGGGAGAGAGAAAGAGAGAGAAGACGCTGCAGTATAGCGTAAGATGTGGAACATGGTTCTTGTTAGACGAGCGTAAAAAAGACTCAATTTCTCCAGCTGGAAAAAAAGCTTACGCTTCCTTTCGTTTCGTTTCGTTATGTATACATGGTAATCGGTATGCAAAATCCGTGAGCCCTCCATAGCTTTGTTAACTAAGGCACCGCTTCATAGTTACGATAACCTGCTTATTCGTACTCCCAAAAACATGGCTGTTAGCAGGGTCGTTAAGCAAACTTCAATCGCTTCCCCGTATTCATTGAAAATCCTAATTTTTGATGTTTTTTCTAAGCAGAATATATTCATTATACCTTCTCAAAATTATGGGCCGAACAATATGACGAGTGACGACCTTCTAAAAATAATCAAATAAAAGGAAAAGGATTTTGAAAATGTGTGAGAACAATCATTGGTATGGGTATCTGAGAATATATTGATGAAATTGATTCATACGATAGCTGTTATAGGAATAAACCATTCGGGCCCAAAATATTACGAAAATGAAGATATTTTGTAAATTTGAACAAAAAACTAGTCAATAATTTTGTTTAATTTCAGTTGCATCTGTTTGCTCTACGTCAGTCATAACGTTGAACGGTTACAGCAATGTATATGTATCTATACTGGAATTATTGGGAACTCCGACTCTTCTGTCCGATTTAGATATCTCTGTCCGACGGAACGTCAGGAAACTAACTTTTTTAATTGCTTAGCGCGTGACGTTTGCTCGTTGAAAACTATATTGGCTCTTACATTCCATATCATGAACACCAATCACGTTTCTCTTATTTGGATGTTTGGATATTTGGATGATTTGGATTTGGAACCAAATGTGGTGAATTTGTGAGAAAAGAAAAAATATTCGTTTATAATATGGATCATTAGTCCTAACATTTTCGAATTTCAATACAATCGAAAGCTCATTACAACGTCACCAATTAAGAATTAAAAGGTGTAGCTCGGTCTACATTATCAAACCGAAGAAAATAATAAGTCACGCATATTTATAATTTAGCTCATTTCACAAACTTCCATTATGATTAGCTAATATAACTTCTGCGAGAGAAAATATAAATCATATGTATGGAAATAATGGTCATGACCTAATTATATTATAGTATACAATTAAGATATGCATAAGCCTGACTGGTATAATAGGTGGACCAAATAATAGGATTTCGAAATTATTGAATTATCAATCATTAGTTGGCCTACTATGAATGAAATGTATAGGTATGTGAGACATATGCTGGTTTTCAATGACAAATTCTTCCACATGAAAATAATCGTGAACCTATCTTGCTTCAACTTACAGAAGACAAGAAACCATGCTCGTATTTGCACACGGTTTTATTACACCCTTCTGCTACAATCGTGATATACGCAATATATGACCCAAACAACCCTCTGTTAGACTTTAACTGCCTATATACCCTCTAGCTTCTTCTTCTGCTCAACTACGTCTTACCCTCTGGCCTCTGATTCCACTATACGATCATAGTGCTATCCAGTGATATTGCCCTTGATGCCTTCATGAGACGCTATAGGCTTAATGCTCTCCAATCATTACATGCACTTTCGGCTTCTGAATAAATAAACTTTAATAGATAATCATTAGAGATAATAGAGCTTCTAGACGATAATATGGGTTATCAAGTGGGTACGCATTATGGTGTATAGTTGCTGGAGTGAGCGTAATAGGTTCTTAGGGTGCAAGCCTCTTCTTTTATTATCTCTCTTCCAGCATTATGATTTGTTTAAAGATTCTCCCAGATTCCCCGCCACTGTAACATCCAAACTCAGTTGTATCAAAATTAACTCGATACACAATTCACATATTCCTCATAAATTATCAAGCTTATGAGTCAAGGTTTTTGAAAATGAAGTAGTGATTGTGCCTTTCCTGAGAATAGTATTCGAACCTGAGAATGAACTAGCTGCATCACAGATATAGACATACTTTGAATTTATTCATACTTTATATAATATTGAACTCTTCAACCAATTTTATGAAATGTATAACTTATTTTTGGTTCTATGACGACCCCTTCGACATTTGTTCATTTGGGGCTACGAATAAAGCCGATGTAGATTGATGTTCAACACAAAACCGCCACCTCATGCGGGACTTGAACCCACACCCGATCCGACTTCGTGTTTCAAAGAAGCGGCTGACTGAAACTGGATGGTGATCGACTGTCTCTCAAAAAATCATGTCGCATTTCACATAGTTTACTATTGAGTATAATATGTATTGTTTCTCTGTCCTTACCTCCTAATTGTATGACTTCCTGATTGTACCTTCATCACCGTTGATTAAAATAAACGTTGACGATTTTCGAAAAACTTTTCTTCGTATATCAGTAAGTTATTTATACACTCAAGATATTGACAACATTAAAAGTGTCGAACCCAATAATGAAAATCTATTGATAAAAGTTTGTGTGATTTAGTTGGCACTATCTTTATTCTCCAAACACGAGCCTCACGCATTTATGTCACGTGTTGATCTTCCCGTTCAACCGTCTTTCCTACTCAGTAGCAGTATCGCGCTGTAGTGTCGAGCCGTGAACAAACTCTTCGCATCCATCACATGGAGACTGCCGAAGCAAGACTTTCACAGAGTGAAATATCTAAAGTGAAATCCCACAATTCCATCTCATTGAAATCTCGGCCCCTTTATCCTTCTCTCCCCCGACCTGCCAGTCCCTGAGAGCAGGAACATGGTAAGTTTCGCAGTTCATTACAAGAATCTGCGGGCGAAAGACTTTGCAATTCACATATACTCTAATGCAAGCGTGTTGGAACTTGGATATCAACGGAATATAGTGAAAATGTCTACAGTTTCAGAATGTATTCTTGTATTCATTTGGGATGATTTTCAGTATGATTTCCGAGAAGTATGCAATTAATGAATCGTGTTGTTTTACCGGTGCTTCAACGACGAGGTTATTCGGTGAGGTTATTGAGGTTATAATTATGCGCTCAAACGTGGAAATGTTTATGGTGAAAAAATAAGTGTGAAATGGCGTTGCGTCTTTGTTAGAGAAAAATATGTGATTATTTGATAATTTTATTTTATTTATCTTCATTTCAATTAATACGCTGATGATATTATCATCGAATAAAAACATTTTTGTTTACCATTTTCATGAACATTTTGAGCAAGTTTATGATTTATATGTCGGTTTGCGCATTCAGGTTTCCATTCAAATAAAACAAAATTCAAACAGAATAACAGTCTTCGCAATTCGTTCGTTTGAAAATAATGGAATCTATCATCTGTCGTATTTGGAGTACGACCGCATGAAATAAATACATCTCGAAACGTCGAGTTGTGTAAGTATATACTCGTATCCACGAAGGAAGCAAATTCCAATTGGCCGTCCCCCTATCCCACAACTCTACCGCATGAGTGGTTAGAGCCTTCATCTTTCGTGGCCACAAGTATATGCACATTGATTGAAGAGAGCGTCGAGACTCGAAATTCTCAAAGTTTGGGCCCTCATACAATTCATTATCAAGTAAACAACTGCTAAGTGGAAGAATGTTATTTGAAAATTCGAACAAAATACATTTCTGATTTCGATGCACGTCAAGACATTCCTGAAAAACTGGGAAGTATTCATTGATACTTTTTCTGTGCGCTCTAGCAGTTTTCCCATAATTTATTTGATATCACAATTGATTTTTATCGATTTTATCAAAAATACAAAAAAAAATGAAAATATTTAAAAAAAATCGTCAAAATTCGTAGACGCTTTTGTTCTTCGATTGTTCAAACAGTTCCTCGAATCCCAACATCTCAATCTTCTACCTATATAAATATAAATACATATAAATATATATATAGCGGTATAGGAATATATATATATATATATATATATATATATATATATATATATATATATTATAAATATATATATACATATATTTATAGAGAGATATAGAGAGATAGAGGGAGAGAAAAATCCATATCTCTTAATCCTATGGTGATAATTTATTGATTGATTCGATAATGGAAACAAATCTATGACTGACCAATGGAACGAATCATTTGAATTTGTACTATTTGTTATTACCTAATTGTTATTCAAAGTTTCACCATCAATCGTTCTATGGATAACATATTTCGACAATTGAAGTTCAAAATTTCACTACGCTTGATTCTGTTTGGTGGCCTAGTGACTAATTAGATGTGTAATCATAAATGTATCAATTGATTTCTTCTCGGATCTCCGATTAGCAGATTCAACCATAGGATCGAAGTGAATATTTATCTGTAATAACGTAGATTATTTTCCATTATAATATTAAATTATTATTGAGGTAGAATGAATATAATACATATAATAGTTCGAAATGTGTAGCAGTTAAATTTTTGGCTGTACTATTACTATTAGGGCCTATACAAAATTGCGCAGTCTGGCATGCACAGTCCAGCATGTTGTTCATAAAAACATCATTATTCAATCCCTTTGCCTATTCGCTCATTATACGAACATGTAACTTTCAAAATTTCAATGTTATATTCACATGTTATGTTTATTTCAGGCTTGTAAAACATTTCAAACCTCATTACATGGGGCTTGTGTCTGCGAGGAGGCGTGGCAGTTGAATTGCAGGCTAGTAGTTCAAATGTGGGGTACAAATAAAGTGTACAATATCAGAAATTAGCGAGCTGGAGGTTTTATGTAGAGTAATAGGGGTACGGAGCTCAACATAGGAACTAGAACGGAAAGGGAGAAAGAGAGCTAGAGAAAGAAAGTAACATCGGCAGACAGAGAGAAAGAGAGCGAGTGAGAAGGGACTATACGAAAGCGATTCAAAGTGACTGTGTGTGAGAGAGAGGAAGAGATGGAAGAGTTGTTCCAATGAATTAGTAAATTAAAGCGTCAACCATGCTGTTAGGGTGAGGCGAGTAGAAAAGCCTAGCACACGCATAGGCGACGTGGTAGATCTGCTTCAATGTTCGTCGGCGGTTGGACTTTTGTTTAATGGCTTGGAAAATGAAGTTCTTGAAGTTGGCGCTCTGAAGACGAATAGTGTTTTTATATATTACTGTTCGTTCCTTTTTTTTATATTCACTCGGCAAGTTTCGAGCTGAAAGAGGCCCCCGCCCTGGTCGCTGTTATATCTGTTACCATGACGATCAATCTGACACAAGCCTTCAGTCCTCAATGAATGTCGGTTTTAATTGAAGCGAACGTTGCAGATAGTTTTATGTTGGAGAGATTATTGGTGTACAGCTTCCTCTAGCGTAGCATTTAATGATCGTATAGAAAGAACACATTCGAGGAAATTCTCATTTAATTTGTGTCATCAATTTCATGAGATGCATCCAACGCCAGATTGTTGACATCGGTTTTGTGTTGTGGTTTGAGAATACATAATGTGATCATGGCATTCAAATATATCCACGAGTACAAAATTGCCATTGTTTAATTCAACGAACTGCACAGTTCAATTTTTCCGGAAGTACATTAGTATCAACCAAGAAAATGTCAAAAGTGTTGTCATATGAGCGAGGTGCTAAATGGCAATGCTACAAATATGTATAATGTATGTTTGACGAGAATAACCTGTGGATTGAACTAAAACGTTGAATTTCATAGTAGGCCCCGTACTAGCAACTTTCATATTCATCTGGTTTTGTTCATTCTTACTTCACCTATTATTTCTGAACATATCAAAAGATATAATACTTCATGAGAGATATTTCCAACGTATAACTTTCACCCAGACTTTAACCCAATTATTTTAGTTTTGAAAAGCTCCATTTCAGTTCTGATCCTCTGATATACTCACACATAGCGACTCATATCTATTGACTAGTTCATAAAAGTAAGGTCGTGTGCACACGTGTGATTACTGGCGTTTGTCACTAGAGCTCGCCACGATTGCCTGTGTTTGTCACCAAAGTGTGCTAGTTGTGTAAGAGGAAACGAAGTTAACCGAATGAATGTAAGGGTTAATGGGACGGAAGGGTATGTTATAAGTACGGTTGGGGAAAAGGGGTGAGTTGCCTGATTGGAACTATTCAATAAAGAAATGTGGGATGAAACCTCATAGAAAATAAATAAATTCACCAACTATGAGACGTATAATAGGATATATATATAGAGCGATCGGGAGAAAATCGTGAGGAAATTACTAAACATCAATGAACTCCGACATTTTATTTTCTGTGTAGTGAAAAGTGTGGTATAGTTATCAATATAATGTGAATATGAGAGTCAACATTATATTCACGTCAGAGTATCAATGTCAATCAAACAGCTTGCCCACTGATGGCCATGGTTAAAACGAAGTGATGACATTATTGTTGCAGGTCGCGTGGATAAAGAGCGATTCCAAGGCCATCCTAGCGATACACACGCACCGTGTGGCTCAGAATCCACGCATTTCGGTCACGCACAATGGCCACAACACGTGGAAATTACACGTGGCCAATGTACAGAAGAACGACTCTGGCACGTACATGTGCCAGATCAACACCGATCCAATGAGAAGTCAGGTAAATCTCATTCCAGCACAACGAAAACTTGATTGGTTAGGCCTATGCGTGGATACAATTTAGTTAGGGTACAATAAGCTTGATTAGTTATCATGGAACACGAGGGGGAAACCAGAACCTTTGAATTGATAATACAATCAACCAATTTGAGCTTTAGTTTAGTAATAAGTACATGAATGCCTATCACTTTTTGAACGGTGGAATTACTTTTCCAACGATTTTATACAATACTACAATATTGATCACAAATAGCTACATAAAGAGGAATCTTTGTGTAGCTGTATTTGTTTTTGTCGTCTACGAACTATAAATAATTGTGAAAACCAGACCGAATGTAAAGAAACTTGCAACACACTTTTAGTGTATGCTACTGAAAGGAGACTCTTGTGTTCTTGTAAGTGAATCTTATCCTGGAGTGATTGCCCATCAGAACACCATTTCACCATGTTGATATTTGTGTTGGTTATTGTGGTAGGCAACCTAATTTTTCGAGTATACATATAAACTTCGAACTTGATATCCATATAGTCAATTTCCCTGTATTTTCTCAATGCTGACCATGTGTGATCTGACCCAACAGATGGGCCACCTGGACGTAGTGATACCGCCAGACATCATGAACGACGACACAGGTATAGATGGCGGTGTAGCACCAGAGGGTGGGTCTGTGCGCCTGCGCTGTCAGGCAACAGGAATCCCAGAGCCTCGAGTCATGTGGCGCCGCGAGGACGGCAGGAACATCACGCTGAGACACGATGGAGCGCGGGAAAAACTGGAAGGTAGGATATTCGAACTGCGCATGTGTGCAGAAGCACTTTTGGCTTACTGTTTAGACTTTTCTTGCATTGTGCTTCACCAAATTCGTGAATAGATTAAATATATTAAATGATGTTACTCACTTTTGTGATACTTCATTTGATTTGAATATAAA
Source organism: Brachyptera putata (assembly GCA_907164805.1). NCBI lineage: Eukaryota > Metazoa > Arthropoda > Insecta > Plecoptera > Taeniopterygidae > Brachyptera > Brachyptera putata. Next base: position 24,783,002 of record OU015462.1, on the reverse strand, counting down.
TACGGCATCTTCTCGTCTATATGCAGACATAACTTCACAATATCGAAACAACCGATTTGATCATTTATACTGATTGCATTTCTACACTTTTCGACAAGTATATGGGAATTTCGACAAGGGAGAAAACCTTAAAAAAAGAGAGGTAGAAAATTTGTCGCTTACCATACATTTCACGAAGATAGAAGCGAACAAACTACTTAATACTGACGTTGTAATTGGCTCGCAGATCACTATTTTGGATAAATTGTTGACATATCATTCACAACAATGTACTGTCACCCAAAATAATCATGAGTAATTACATGATGATATAAAATATAAATGTTACTTCACAAGTTTTATTTGGCATTTCAAGATCTTGACTATTATTGTTTGATATTGTTTGGATATATTGCCAGGCATGTAGCTCATATCACTTTGCATCTCTCCATTCAATATTCACTGAGCATAAGAATACAACTAGCTTGAATGCTGAAACTTATCCAATATAATCTGATATAAACTGAAGAGTTTGAGAGCTAGACGATATTATAGGATTTCGTCTATCAGCCGCGTGAGTGCATCCATTCTCAGCATATCATAATATTCCTTGGTACAACTGTTGAACTTCATGTTGTGTTTGAATCATGACGTTAATTCCAATGTTCTGAAGTTTTTGAGATTCCAATGTTCAAATTTGATGATGCTCATTAAATATTCGACTTGGATTGTTTAAACAGAATTCAAATTCGAACAAGTAATTCTACTCCCGGTTTCGGGTGATTGTTATAAACGGTAATGCGTTTCAGGAACATAATTGATATAATTTTTCACATTCAAGACACAAAGCTTGATAGGTTTGAGAACAAACCCATGATTGAATATAGCAATAACATATATTTCATTGCGTACATGATCATAGTGAGTGGACTGTGACAAAAACTTGGGGCGGCTCAAGTCGCAACGTAAAATTGTCAGAATGTGTATATATTCACCGCTCACATTTGAATATATTGAAGTTTGATTGCTTCATAACACGAAATTTAGTAAGCTGATATTCATCATATTTTTTGTGACATAAGCTTGAATGCAAATATGTGATTGATTGATTATTGTTTGCTCAACGACCCCACCAACAGCTAGGTTATACAAGGGTACGAATGAGTAGATGAATATGAAACTATGGAGTGATGATGAGTGAAAGGACGTTCACAAAAACCCATGCCTTATGCGGGACTCGAACACACGCCCAACGGTTCGCTTTAGTGTATGAAGCGTGCCTCAGCTGACTGAGCTAACGAGGGTGGCTATGCAAATATCAAATACATACAAAAATTCTTTCGAAAATTGTTATTGACTGCATATGAGTCCAAAGTCAGAAGTGACCATTTTACATTCCATCCATTGAATTGGACTTGAAATTTCATATGTCAATCTATTATATGCAGAATGTGATGGCGCATCGTTTGATATGTCATACGTAAAAGAGACATTATGACTGATCTCTGACCTTGAGTCAGGTCATGAGAAGGTCCTAATTGGGCTAATAAACTGATTACATACACCAATGCACTCATACATAATAATACGTATTCCCCCCTCTCCTCACCTAGAAGCCCAGCGCTATTGAATTTTACGATGATCAACCCCTGTAAACTAGATTGATACAACCCGCATTGTACATAATTGAATTCCATTTGTCACGTGTTTATGCCTAGTATAGCAGTATACAGTCTTGCTCCATCATTTTAACTAACCTCCTATTCAGATTGTAATTGGCAAATGGTACTGCTTAATCACTTGAGCCGACCAATTAAGAAAACGATTAGAAAGCGCACATACAGACAAATGCGTCAGCTGAAATTATTGATGTACAACAAATAATGTACTACACATTGAGGAAAATGTAATTACTACAAACGCATGAAGTGAACTTTCATTCAAAATATTTTTTCGATCAAACGAATAATAAAACGGAAATTGGATTCGTGCTCGATTACACTCGATAACAATTGATTTAATTTGTATACAGTGTTTCTATATCCAGTATATTTACACTTTGTTTCAATAAGGACTGATTCCGAGTATTTTGTGTGCTTATTATATTGACATTAGTTCTCTACGTAAAGCAATCAATTGAAAGTAGATAGATCTCAAAAAACGTACTTTTTTTTGTAGCATAAAAACAATTCAGTGAATGTTGAATTCATATACTACAGCCTGTTACATTCACTCTCTACAAAGAAGATGCTAATATTCGAATGAAAGATCAAATAGGATGCAATTTGATCGGTATATTTTTCGATTCATCTTGAAAATAAATACAAGTCAACATACAGGAAAATCATGCGAGTGACTCTGAAAAAAGTTATACAATTGAAAAGGTGTACTTAAGAAGTCATTGTCATAATGAATTCTGGTGGAACAACAAACCGAAACACTGTTGTTTTTGATCAAAATCAATTTTGAGTGCAGACATTACGGCTTTCTTGGATCTGATTCTTCTTCTCTCTTGCAGTATCTTTGACAAAACTGTTGCAAACAGCATTGACATTGTACAGTAGGCCTACTTGCAAATCCTGAATAGGCACCAACGCACTAGCCGGCTGGTCTTGGATGGTAGTAAACATGTAAACATGTAAACATGATTAGGATTGTGTTCGTTTGATTAAATTGTGTGCATAGTCAAATAAATTCGGCACCCTCCTTTGCACCTGAAGGTTGCCAGATCAACCCTTGCTTGATAGTGTTGCAACACACCTTTGTTTCATAAAAACATGGATTTGATAATATTTCATTACTTTGTGTTTTCCAAAATGTCATATTTTTTTTGAATATTACTATGAGTATGGGTAGTCAATTTTGAGGAAGGGTTAGGGAGTATTTTCATCAAATGATAATATGCATCTGTAAAATTTTAGGCGAGTTTAGCTGATACTTTGAGGCCTGTTTGTAATTGGCCAGTCGCATACTGTACCGCTTGTATATTCATATCCACCTGGTCAACCCTAATGTACCTATTCAGTCCTATCCACCCAAATACTGCCTCCTTTCTTCTTCTGGATCTCGATGATATCTAGAGGTCGAATGTATACGAATTTTCCGTCCGGATCTTTCAAACGATTATATTCTAATATCCCCAATGGTGTACCGTCCTTGCCGTCCTTGATTCCTACCAGACTGAGAAAGCCTCCACGGTTTTCTTTAATGCCAAAGAGGTTCGTTATGGGAGCAAGGATGCTGCCTTCTTTGTCGTTGTTGGTGAATAGCCAGACGAGTGGCTGGAGAAGGCCGGTATATTTCTCGAGGACTCCACCTTCCCCAGTGCGCCCCTTCGGTGTAGCAATGTAGTCGAAGAAACCGCGTCTTGAGATTTTCGCGATCTGTTTCTCTTTTGTGACATCCACTTCAACGCAGTTTACATATGCAAGGATAACCAAGACTGTGAAAATACCAATACTGTTAATTCTGGCAGCAATATTTGAACCGCAATATCTCGCCAATGACAAGAGTGGACAAACACGTTTCAGGTACCTAAGAAATCCGGCACATAGAGAGTTCCACTTTGGGCATCTGGTGATGGTGGGAATGACAGAGTACAGTACAATAATTATCCACAATATAAATGTTCCGCTCGTTTGCGGTGGACTCTCCATGGGTCCCGATATCTAAATACTGGCTCGGAAAATCGGCGAGGGGCAACCGAGATCAATTGGGTTAGTGCAACATAGAGCATAGAAACACTCCGGTTCACCCAGCAATATACCGAGTATCTGCTAGCTAGGACTACATTAGGAAACAATGAGATGAAGTAATGAGCTGGAGTTAAATGCGCAATTAACGCCCAGTATTATCAATATTTCTACATTTTTCTTCCATGCGACGGTCATAAGACCAAGTTTGTATTGATGATATACATTTAAAAACAAAACCATCTGTAGGCCTATTCACCCAGATAACGAACTTCACGTTGGATCAATTGTTCAAGACATCAAATCACAGCGATTTTTCACGTTTGTTGCATGGTTCTATCAATTACGTTCCATTAATTTTCGGAGGAATCATTTTGATGTAGTTTACATTGATCTCAGCATTTCGTGTGAGTTCCTTGATTATGCCATTGCTCACATGTGCGCTCAAATATCGCCATAACTTCAAATTATGATTCTGGTAGAGAAAGTACTCACAAATTATTATCGCATATATGATATGAAATTTCGTCTTCAATTTCCTTGGCACAATAATGACTGACATTTCAACAGCTTAACACATCGAGAACTGAAGGGTTAACTCAGATAAACCTAATCAGAAGTAAAGTACCACGACAACGAACAAAGGACAATAAAACTTTGTTTACATCAAATTATAATTATGTTGAACCTTTGCATGTGCATTGTTCTAATTTCTTTCGCTGATAATTTCATACTCCACAGGAAATTCTAAATCTATAATTTATTGTACATGTAAAAGAACGGAACAAGTTTCCGTTAGTTTTTGAAAACTTCTAGAAAATCTCTTTTAGTTGTAGCGTACACCAGTTTTACAAAACAAAAGTCCTGTTTCAGTTTCATCAAGTTGGTCAGTTCGTTGATCGCTTCTTGAACACCTCTCTTATCTCTTCTTGGCTGTCACAGAAACCGTAACAAAGCCAACCAGCGCTATCTAGGGCAAGATTAGGACAATAAAAACATCGAAACAAGGACATTCAGAAGGCTCTAATTGCCATTCAAGATTGCACTTGAGATTAAGGTGGCTGTGGTAGGTTTTATTCCCTACATGCCAAGCAAAAACTTGACAGTTCGTGTATTGTGTGATTTTTTTGATTAGATGAGCGTATAGCGAAGACTTCCACATCACATAACGAAAAAAAATCGTTTCTATACGTGGCATACAGTTCATACAACTCAAGTGGCCAATTGACCTGACACTTTTCTGCACATTTATATCGTACCAGGATGGGGTGGGATTGTTTTTCAGAAAAATCGTTATGACACTCTTCTCAGAAAAAAATTGAAAATTTTGAAAAATCCACGTAAGAGTTACACGGAGAAAGAATATTTCAGAGAAATATTTTTTTTCGGAAGCTCTCAAATTATCACGGAGTTCAAAAACAACCATCATACACATTATTAGTATTTTTACATCAATCGGATGAGAAATAACGAAGAAAACGCAGCGAAAGCAAACATTTTATCGCATATTAGGATCAAAAGGTAGTCGCATTATGAAAACTCAACAGGTTGTAATATGAATGTAAACAGGCAGAGGCAGGGTTTTCAAAGATAAGATTAAGATCGCACTTAAGATTCAGGTGACTGGTTGATTTGAGATTCGAGTTTGTGTGGTGGTGTGGTTTGTGGTTGGTGTTAGATATGAGTGAACATTTGAGTATGCAGATTTAGGATGGACCGACAATATATTTTCCATTGAAGATTTTCATCCTACTGAGCATACTGCCATTGCTCACAACGCATACACTGCGTTTCCCTAGTTTTAGGAAGCAGGAAAGTCACACGGTCATTATTTCCTTACATAGAAATGTCGATTATTATTGTTTGCTAAGCGACCCCACTAAATCTAGCACATGAGTTGATTGGGAGAACGAATGAGCAGGTGATGATGTAACTTTGAGGATATGATAACTGAAATGACATTAAAAAAAAACATCCCTTGAGGGACCCGAACCCACGCCCATTGGCGACTTCAGTTCCTATTCCTATAGCGTTGGCTCAGTTGACTGCGCTACGTAGGGCGGTCATTATTATGTGTTTTCTATCCATTATTGTTCACTAACGATTCGACCAACAATTAAGTTATTTGAGGTTTCCTTTTGAAAGTCTTGACAAATATACATAAGTATTTTATATTTTGTTTTGGTCTGACTAATGAATGATTTGTTTCATGTAGGCCTATAGCAGCTTGAAGAATGAATAGTTTAACAAATGTTTGACACTCGAACAGAACAAGAATGTTAATTCAGGTATAACGGCACCTCAACGACGAGGTAGATTTTTAATAATGCAGAGACGCGTACAAAAAATGACCCACTTTCATTTGAACCAGAAAAACGAGCAACATAGGTATAAAATTGAGTAACTCAGATTTGAAAATAACAAGTTTTAACTTGTTATATATCATCCAATCTTGATAATGTATGAATCATTCTGTATCTCACTCATTGTGTTGAACTATATTTAGTGAGGCATCATTTGTTTCGCTTGAAAACACATATCTGTAACTATTCTCAATTGAAATATATTTATATATATATATATATATATATATATATATATATATATATATATATATATATATTTATATATTGAGCGAAGTTGAAAGATGATCTGAAATAATTAATATTATAATAAAATCGTAATATTTTCCGTAGGTTTTTGGAAATGCATGCCCAACTTCTGTTTGAATCTAGAAATAAGAAATTCTCTTTTATATATACTCCTCAAATTAAAAACAATAATTCATATTTATTTCAGCATTCACTTCAACGAGCATTGTTATTGCATCTCGCAAAAAGGATGTACTTAAAAGCTACATTTGCTCTCTCTCGTGGAAAACTTGAAATATATCAATGATTAAGAGGGTCTCTCACTTTAAAACAACGACAACAACAACATCAACAACAGAAGTAAACTTCAACGAAAAGTGTTACTTTGCATTCACAGTTTTATTTACAATACCCGAAAGAAAGTTTTCGAAATAAACTAAAGCAATTGTCGCATAAAAGAGAGAGGTATTATAGCATAGTATTAGAGGAGTTAAAACCGAATGAGCAAGAGGTTTCTAGTTGGTTCTGAGTTGAAATACGCATAGAGAACTCGTATATAGAGAGAAGTAAATGAAGCTAAAGCCTTTTAAACAGGTTTCTACTTTATCGATCAGATAGTGAAGAGGAGAGGGAGGAGGTGAGGAAGTGTTGTTTCAAAGTCTGAATCTAAACGAGGATCAAGAAGATCAAACTCTGTATTATTCTCGGAATTGTTTGAAGTTAACGATCGACTTTCTTTCCTATTGAATAAGGCTAACAAACATTGATTTAGATCATCTAAATATGTTTGAACTAACGCACAGTAAAGTAAAATACTAATACAGATTGTTTCTTTTCTTTCATTTTATTGTCAAATGATCGTACTACCATATTTGAGAATGAATATTAATTATATTTTGATCTTCACGCAGGTCTAACAAGAAATATGATTTTCATCAAACTAAGAATGCAAATTCATGATTATTTGAAAAAATGTTGTTCATTTTGTCGGTTGGACCATTCATGAAAAGAAGATTTGACTAACCTCAAACGCATGCACAGTTCACATAATTACGTAATTGTACGTCAATAGAACCAGTTGTTTGTAAGAACAAGGTGGAAAATATTAGATCAATTCAAATTCATTGAAATAATCAACAGGGCCACCCACGTGGCTCAGACAATTATCAATAGCAGAAGAAACTGAAGTTAGGTCGGGCGTGGGTTCGAGTATGGGTTTAGGCATGGGCTTTTGTAAATGACCAACGCAACCCACAATGCATCTTGGGTCATATTAATGTGGTTGGATAGTTTGTGGTGCTTCAGATTTTCAAGAATCGCATCAACGGATGAATAGGGTAATATGGGTTGAAGGTCCTATAAAAACAGAATAGAATATCTAACAGCTGATACAGCGAAGAACATGCAAAATATAAAGCCTTCGCTTTGCATGTCCTAGAACCATGTCTTCCTATTCGTTTTGGCCAACTAAGAAACCTCACAAGAAAAATATCTGTGAAAGTTCATGTTCACTTTTCAATTTCCTATCCTATTTAGAGTTAAGATCCTCACAATGGCATTCGACCGCCCGTCCCACATCATCATCTATAGCTATATCGAGCATGAGTTTCGAGCGGTCAGTACATAACATTGTGAGCATTAATATTCAGGAGACACAATTACAGTTCAAGAGACAGAGAGGAAGAAAGAGAGAGAAAGAGAGAGAGAGAAAGATAGGGAGAGGAAGAGATAGAGAGAGGGAGAGAGAGAAAGAGAGAAAGAGGGGGGGGGGGGGGGGAGAGCTTGTTTCGTTTAGATATGACTAGACTTTGTCCCATAAAATTACACTATAGTCCCGCTTCAATGTTTTGTGAGATATTTGAGTATTAGAAGGGTGGATTCAATGAAGAGAAACTATTAATTTATTCTAATTAAACTATTTATATTCTCGTCAAAAGTTGAACTCCGAGAGTATGAAAGTTGTATCCATCGTACCTAATCTTTATGGTCATTATATATTGTATGTACGTAAATGTGATGTTCAATAAGTTCGACTATGAGGCCAAATGTTCAACTGCAATTTATAGGGAAGCCAATGAGAATTGCTTTCATTCATTTATAATTGTGTAAGAATGAATATTTCCACTCTTGTTTTCACTCATATTTTGATATCAATCCGTTATCAAATTCACAACGTTCAGAAAATGATGGAAGATGGTTGTTAATAGTTATCAATAACGAACTCAAACTCAATGTCGATCTAATTATCACACATACCAACTCAAAATTGATTGATATATAATTGGCATCATCAAATATTACTCTATTATCTATCATTATATAGTACCTATGAACAAGTATAATATCACTGGGGCCTTCAAAAACCATTCAATTGATTCAGCAATTGATCAAAAGATTTTCTCTTCCATGAGAATTACATACTTGACATGATACGATGGTTTTTCTAACAGAAATAAAACTATACATACACTCAGTTAGCCTTTACATAAACTTTAACGACGGAGATTCTAAGTAGTCTCGAATTCAAAAAGGAATTAAATTCTCACGAGCATTTTTTTCCACGCAATAACACTTTAATTGGAGCTACTTGTTCTTTTTCCCTATTATTTCAAAGAACCAAATTGGTAATGTGCATAATTTCCGTTCGCCCGCCCCTTTACAGTATTCAGATAGAATTAGCTCCATTTTGCCATTATTCCATTTTGCCATCATGAGGCTGTAAAATGTGAAATCCAGCGCTTCATGAATATGCATATAAGAAACAAAAGACTTCCAATGCCACCTGGAGGCAAAATGCACTGGGTTTTCTAGATTTTATAGAATCTGCATTCACTAAGCTCTTTGCTTGAACAAGTGTTCAGATAGCGGAGATAAAAAAAAGTCTTGGAAAGTCTTACAACGCTTTCCGACTTATTTCAACTTCAAGTTCAAGCACTAATTCCTTCTTTGTTCTTGAATGTCAATTAACAAAGCGGTTAAATATACTGTAAGTATCTTTAAGACGTATAAAGCACGCTCATTAATTAAAGAGTCAATACCTTGTTACTTCTGGCGTACAAACAATTTGTGTTTAAAAATATATAACTGGATTCAAGTAGGGTTGACTTTGCATGTGCAAAAAATGTGTATAGCCAAATTGAGACGTGTGTGAATCTTAGGTTAGTGCGTTGAATTGTAATTTGGGGACTAGGGTTCAATTTCCGCTATAGGCTCTCATCCTCATCGAGCTTTTCCGAAGTTCCGCTCATTCGTTAAAGTCACGTTATAGCCTACGCTTCGCGGATTTTTGAAGTACAGTCCAAAACCGATGCCTCTACGTTTTGCTGATTTTCGAAGTACAGTTCGGAACCGATGTATCTTCACTTTCCACTGTCCACTGTAATGTAATCACCTTTCATCTTATCATCTTTTCATCACAATCATCATTCACCGACGCCAACAAATCCTGATCATCATCATATTACGTCGCAGAACCAAATATGATTCAAACCAATTGAAATATGAAATAACCCAATCTTCCACATTTGAACATCTATAACCTTTTTTTTTCCAACAGTAGAGTTTTGAATATTGAAATGTATATATGTATATACTTGGAATAATGATGTACACATGGAGTGAATGCACAGTTTTTTCAAGTGAAACTTGAAAAAAAAACGTAGCATATGCGTTGTAAGATGAGCGATATAAACATACTCATATGAAATGTAACGGCAAGCTATATACACATTGATTTTTAAACTATAAAACAACTGCCTTGCAGTTTTACTTATTCGTTCATTCGTTCGTTCAACGGCACAACTGGTTTGACGTGTTGGTCTTACATCTCAATGGCTTTAATTGATGTGAACATATATATTAAAGATGATTTTTAAGAAACGGTCGGTCCAATATATCGAAGACTCGAGAATGATGTATATCATCCTTGTGCAGCTGCGTGAAAATCTAAATTTATTCGGAGAAAATATTTTCCCAACATTTTCTGGCCTGGGTTATTCTTATGAGCGTTTAAAAATTTCGAAATGATTTATCTTAAGAGTGATTGAACCGATATAAACTCAGAAATGTACAGTATCGAGTTCGACAATGAAGTAGGTAGATGACAAGTTTCATCAAAATGTCAGCATTTCTCTAACCTGTGAAGCAGATACATATATATGTATACATACATATATATATATATATATATATATATATATATATATATATATATATATATATATATATATATATATATATATATATATATATATATATATATATATATATATATATATATATATATATATATATATATATATACACAAACCTCTGCCTTTTTCAAATACTCTTGGTGAATTGAGTCTAGGCTTCGCTCATCCAAAAATTATTGAGTTATTTGTTACCTCCATTTTAAGTCAACCATTTTTCAAGGAGAATTCAAGAAGGAAACAATATAAAGAATAGGGAAACATTCATATAATATGTCTCTGACAGAATGTTATGATTGAAGTTTTTGTTTTATCAGTCCGAGTAACGCAAAATGGGCCCTGTGCATCGTAAGTTTAGCGTTCCACATCCATATGGATTGTATTGGGAAGTTATATACACAACTCGATTTTGAAACTACCATCTAACAGGCGTCCTGTTCTATCAATTGCATATTTCAATCGTTTCACTATTTAATTGGTTCACCATGCTATCAAGCTATTATAATTGTAATAAGTTCATCATTTATGAGAATGAATTATTACATTATGATTGAAAACAGCTGAACCGATTCATGTGAAATTTTGGAATACGTGTATCATGCGTGTGCTTGAATGCCTTCGCACGCATAATATATTCTGTGAAAATATGCTCTCCTCATTTGTTTTTATAGGTTATTCATATTGAAATTTTCGAAATTTTGAAATAGTTTCTCTCAGAATAGGTTGAACTGATTGCGCCTCTAAACATTCCCTTATGGAGTTAGATGATGGCATAGATTCATGTCAAGTTTCATCAAAATGTGTGCTATCTATCGATCTTTCAAGCGCAAAAAAGAACGAATCCGAGTTCGTTGAAGTTACGTTTTCGCTTTGCTCATCCAATTAATTTATTAACACCTTATGTAGACAGAGACAACAGTACTATCTATATCAGTTATTCTTGAATACTGCTGTATCAAAACTCTCGACCTCTTTGTCAATGAATAGGTCAAACACACGTTCGTTACCAGCTCACTATGTCCAATCAATCCAAACGTAATTATTGTATCCATTTGGAGGTTAAGAGCGCAAGGTAGTCGATGTATCCAACTACTAGTTTCTGGTAGTTGTGTTGGAACGACATGTGATAATGTGATAATTACAGGGTATAGAACAATCACATGCGAAATAAATGACTTCCTATTGATACCCATTGAAAATATTAGCCTTGAATCCTATCATTTTTACATGCAGACATCGAGTGGAACAATTATGTGTTTTAGCTTTATGTACTCGTATCCACGGAAGGAGATGGTCGTATACCAACGAAACGAATAGTCGTAAAGCTGTTGTAGTTTCCAGCGTTTTATGATTTTGCATATAACTCTCTCCGAAGCGTAATCTCCAAAGCTGTAGTATTCGTAGCGATTCTGAGTAATGATCAATGAGTTCACAATTCAATGTAATGAGTATATAGACGTCTTAATCATTGTGTGGATAAAGTACACACGGGAAAATCATACGATACAACTCAAAAAGTTTGTACACACTATATTGTTGTCATTGAAACAAGATCTGTGTTTCTCTTGTTCAGAGATTTTGATTTCTTTCATCATATTTCAAAGTTGGGCCATCAAAAAACTGATATTTCGCTAAATCGACTCTCATGTGCTCTTAAAGAAGACATTTCCTTTTCATGCTCGACATCCTCTCCGATAGCACGTCGGTCGACCGTCCCAACGTAACTCTCAGCATCATCGAACTATTGTTCCGAACCGGCGTGTCAGTTGTATTGTGGGAAAGTGTTTGATTGTTGGTTGCTTGGGACGTGACGTCAGATGCCAATAACAGACGCACACATTCGAGTGACGTCACTATCAGTCTTACTTTAATACGTCACAGATAGACACAGCGGAGGTTCTTAGTACTAAACAATGCAACATAAGGGAGGGAGGAAGCAGACAATTGTTGGACGTGTTGCTGGCAAAGAAGAAGAGGAAGTCGTGATTCTTTTATGGGAGGAAAACGCAATATGTGTGACGTGAAATGAGGGAAAAAGAGAATAAAGAACTGAAATTGTGAATTTCTAAAGGAACAGCTTGGAAATTGAGAGATTATAATGAAAGTTCCAGAAGATGAAGTACGTTCAATTGATAACCATATAGTGGTTCAATTGACAGGTATTATATCAGTGTGTGATATGGAAGGTCTATAGGCCCACTCATGAATAATCCTGTTACTAAGCTCGGACGGGGTGCTTTGAGTTTATCATCATTATATTTTGGTCACTCATTAAATTATATAATATATTTTGAAGCAAATCTCATAAATCAGACGATTTTAGTTTGACAATATTTTTTTACAGCAACAATAAGTGTATTAACTTTTTATTATGGCAATGACTATTCGTATAGTGACACATAAGTTGTGAACAGTCGTTTGAATGAGAAATTGAATGAAATGAATGAATGAAGAGCTTGTGACCTCATGGAACCATCATGCAAATGATGCAAATAAACATCAACATAAACTTGTGGAGTAGAATAGGTATAGATTTGGAAGCGTTAAAGGCCATCACAACCATGAAACTAGATTCTAACGAATAATAACGATATTTATTCACCTAATTTCAGACAAAACTAGAAATCCTCGTCTCAATTTCGGAAATTATAATTCAATTCATTTATCCTGTGAGATCGGTTCTTTTTTCTGAGTCGTGACGTGGACATTACTCTTTGTGTTTATGTTGCTATGCAGAGTTGGTAATGTTTACGTCATGACTTATGATCTCTGAAAGACTTTTTCCTTGAAATGTCTGAAATCGAGATGTTGATTTCTAGTTTTTCTCTAAAATTAGGGAGATACACATCGTTGTTAATCGCTAAAATCTAGTTTCAGGGTTGTGTACTGTCCTTCAAGAACAATGGCATTCCATCAACCTGCTAATAGTAGCTGTGAAAATGATGACTTTTCGAAAATGCAATGGTTCAGAGAATAATGTATTGAACGGAGTAACTTGAAAGCTTATTTGCTGTATTAGTTGAGACAGTGAGGCAGTCAAGGAAAGTGGACTATACCTCGATAAGAGCGACTCGCCGCCCCCAGTGGCTCAGTCAGCTGAGGCACCGCTCCAGAAACTGAAGTTGAGTCCCGCATAATGCATGGGTTTTTGTGAACGTCCTTCCGCTCATCATCACTTTATAGTTTCATAATCATCAGCTCATTCGTACCCCGTATAACCTAGCTGTTGGTGGGGTCGTTAAGCAAACAATAATCGTCATCATCAGGAGCGACTCGACTGTACTTGTACCAACGAAACAAAATGCGCGAACCACACAGGCGTTAGCTCTTCAGCTCTTAGGGATAGGGAGGACGGTCGCCTCTCGGTATCTTCTTCTTACGTGGATCTTACGTGGAGGTATGGTCCACTTTCTTTTACTTCCTCACTGTCTCAACTAATGCAAGTATGTTAATTTCAAAAAATTAACTCCTCCAGTTCCACTATTTTAGGAGGAGGACCAAATTTTTCTTCTTAGATAGTTAGTCTCCAGCAGGAAAATGAAAAGAACGGACAAACATGTGTTATTTCACTTTTCGTGATTCGCGATCACGAAAGATCATACGTGGAAATTTCTACCCCATTCTCATAAATCCATATTTTTTGTGACCGTGATTTTATTTGTCCAATATAACTATACACAGTAGAAAAAACGCTGAATTCACAACATTTGTTGCATGCATTTTGAGATTAGAACGTTTTTCTCCTAGCGCAGTTGTCTGTTTCACGATGTTTTTATAAGAGTTTCCTCCGAGTTTGCGACAGCCGCGAGTTTGATTGTTTCTACCAACAAAACTAATGTTATTTCTGCGTTTTTTGTTTCAAACTCACGTCGCTGACGTGCAAGATGTAGGGCAGTCACGTGACATCCTATGTGAGAGTAGTTTTTCTATAATATTGTCATGACCGGTCAGAGGACTCTTAATTAGATAATAATCAGTATTACTTAAGGTACTAAAATGATGTAACCAGGGGTGGTAGCAAGTTAATTGAAGAATTATTGTCCTTAATTCACTCATTATCAGTTCGTCCAACCGGTACTTTGTTCAGTGTAGTTTACTGACGGAAGTATTTTCTTGACATTCAACATCGACGTACGATATTTGAAACAAATTTTGATATAGAATTGGATTCAATCAAATTTACAGTCTGGCGATCCATCGGAACACTTTCATATTTCGATTGATTAAATTTGTAGGCCCATCTCTAAGTTATGACTGCCTACGGATCAATTAAGTTTGAATACGTGAGGTGTTGCCACCATCTGTAGTTCATTCAACAAAGGTACTGCATTAGGAACCGAAGTCACCGTTGGGAGGGTTCCATTCCTGCGTGAGGCATCAGACATGAGTATTTGTAATTTGTACTTCCATTAATCACCACTTCATAATTACATTGTGACTTTTTAACTTTTACCCCCAAACAACCCAGCTGTTGGTGGGGTCGTCAAGCAAACACTTACAATTATAGGTTGCACTAATATCAAACAACACATCAGATCCTATACTACATAGTGCAAAGTTGCCGTATTGGTATTGAATATTATAAGTAATACATTTTATTACTTATAATCATGATCGATGTTGAAATAACTATTCGTCACAATTGGGCCCACTTCAATTCTCTGTTGATGTGAGTGAATGTACTACATGGATTATTACCTTGAAACCATCTTATCAATGACCAATCATAGTTATTTATATTCATATGTGAATAATCAATATTCAACATACTAATAAACTAATTAATATACTAATTAAGAAAACGTAATACACTAATTAGGAAAACGTGATATACTAATTAGGAAAACGTATAGAATTGAGATTCAACCATTGACTTCTATTCGCAGGCCATAAAGTGTTCCATGGAGAAACGCTGCTCCTGAGCAGCATCCAACGCTACGACATGGGATCTTACCTGTGTATAGCTAGCAACGGAGTTCCACCGTCAGTCAGCAAGCGGTTTGATGTGCAAGTACACTGTAAGTATAGTCATGCACATATAGCATTACACAGACTATTCATTGAAATGATTGGAAATAAATAATGGATGTGATAAGGAATTGAAAATAATGAGTGATGAAATTCAAAAATATTGAATTTGAACTTGAATTTGAATTGGACGAATTACATTACAGTTATAAATCTTCGACAATCTACGCGTAGAATATGAACATTTTCCAGCTCCAAAACATCCGTTAGCTTCTACATAAGGTTGAATAATCCATAGTGCCAAAAGATAACTGTACAGTTCTCAACTCCCCTCCCCCCCCCTCCCCTCCACCACGTATACAAGACAGACTTTGGGAGAAATCAGTTTGATCTATTGAAAATCAAACTGCTAATGCTTCCAATAGGAAACATTCGAAATAACTTATCATGGTGATTTCGAAAATCCATTCTGTAGCGATTTGTTTCGGAAAAATTACTCATGCGATTCTCACACACCCTCCATGTATATCTTACAAAAGTATTTTTCTCGTTTCCTTCACGTATACATCAATTAGATTTTCGCTTCATTCTCAGAAGCTATAATCTCCTGTGATCCCTATACTCCAGTGTTTACCTCTACATATCAAACTCATATCAAATACCTGACAATAAACATAGCTAGCTTGCCCTAGTTAAGTTTCATCCCCCTCCCACTAGATAAGAGCAAGTGATTGGTTTTAATCTTATTACTTGCCTCTAATGAACGGCTGCTGACTTAATTAGCGTAGAGAGGCCAATTAGCGTGATTTACAACAAGGTTGGCTCCGAGGCATCATGAAGTACTTGAGTTGTACTTGTAATTGATTGTTTTTGTATTATAGTAACGGATAATTTACAGTAGGACACAGATTTCTGTCGTATTGGCGTGCTTGGTTCATTCACAATAGTCTGTAGAAACTCTCACTAAACTCTAGTGTAGTGAGTCTACTAGCTCTTTAGTTATTAGAAAGTTATGTTTCTAATATTATTAAATTGATTTTTTTGTGTGAAGATGAATGATATAATATTTGATAAACCACATGTTGAACGGTATAGGCATACCGTACACGTATACCGTATATGGTATGGGGATCGAAAAGACCATAACATTGTTGGTCAATATTCACTAAACGAGCTATGAGCCGATAATAATTCCATGATCACTTGGACTGGAATTGTCTATCCCATTCCGTAACTCACCCAATAGCAACACACCTCATGAGTGCACCCCAATTTCTATTCTCACAACAATGGAAGTATAGAAATACTTGACTTGTCCAGTGAATATAACTTTATTATTAAACATGAGCAAAATCAAACTTCTACTTTCTTGGAGCCATATGAAGACCTATGGATAGGACGTAATTCTGAGTGGTCATCTCGGTAAGAGTTCAAAAATCATGAGACGATGAAACGATTTTTCTTCTGGATGCGACAATTTCTGCAAACCAATAATTAGAAAAAAAAATACATCTTTAGGAGATGGGAAAATTGAAATGAAAGAAGAATGTTACAAGCGTTACGATAGCAAAGTGATTGAATATAATGATTTTTACTCCAACCCCCCCTCACACCTCTCGATGCCTCATCACCATTCAACCACTGATTCATGTGTGAGAAATAGTCCATTTGAATTCCATGTTGGGTAAGGGTACCGGACGGATAATTTCGATGAGTACTTCAAATTTACCACAAACATCATCTAGGTTATTATCCCTCCCTACAAGTATTCATGACAAATTTATAAAGAGAGTATGAATGGAATTGATTGCCACAAATTGGTGGTCCCGAATGACCGTTTGTGTATAAATTAGCTTTGACTTTGGGTAGTTTCGACGTACCAGCTTGGTGACGTATTATATCAGCTCAATAAGCATGAAATAAAAGCAGGAATAGCCGAATGTGGAGTAATTACCATGTGATAATGAATTGACCAATCAGTGAGCTGCCTTCCTACATCCGTTACACGCATAATCCCGCACTCCATGTTCGCGTTAATCTAACTAACAGAGCTTGAATACGGAAATCATGCAATATTTTGATCGATTTGATTCGATTATAAACTGCCTGCTCATTTGATCATTGAGGGTTGTTAATATTACCATCATCCTGGTTGTAGAAGATAATTATTGGTTGTGAAAATGTAATTAAAAAAGAGTGGTAAGTCTGCTATTTATTTCAGAGATTGTACACATATGATATGGGTTATATGGGATATATATATATATATATATATATATATATATATATATATATATATATATATATATATATATATATATATATATATATATATATATATATATATATATAATAGTCTGATATAATAATTCATTGGTGACACTTGTTGCTCACATTTAATAGTTCCTTAATTGCTTTCTTAATTGCTTTTATTGATGTGTAAAAAAGTACATTGAAAATGCGTTTTCTTCCTTATTTCACATCCGATTGTTCCATAAGTCGCTTAAAATGTGTATGATAGTTCTTCCCACATTCAGTATGAATTTGAGAGCTTTTGAAAAAAAAATTCCAAGTATTTCTCCCCTGGCCTATTCTTATGGGGAATTTCCATATTTTCCATTTTTTTTCCGGAAAAATCGTTCGACCGATTTCCCTGGAAAACAATCCCAACGTATTCTTGTATAACACCAATTTGTAAAAAAAGTTTCGAGTTGATTGAAACTTTTTCCTGACCTGTATGCCGCGTACAAAATTACATACAAAAAAAAAAAAAAAAAAAAAACAAGCCCAAAATTTTTCGGTATATGGAATGAAAATCTTCGCTACGCTCATCTAAATATGGAAATGTAGAATTAAGAACATCTGGTCAGCTCAATGTACATATACAGGCCATGGATCACTTCAAATGTTTAAGAACCGCGGCTGTCTGTTGGTATATAAACCTTGGTTTCCAAACGATTATACCAGTGCCTTCTTGATATCCATCACAGATTTTAACCGTTTTAATTCATTGGTGACACTTGTTGCTCACATTTAATAGTTCCTTAATTGCTTTCTTAATTGCTTTTATTGATGTGTAAAAAAGTACATTGAAAATGCGTTTTCTTCCTTATTTCACATCCGATTGTTCCATAAGTCGCTTAAAATGTGTATGATAGTTCTTCCCACATTCAGTATAAATTTGAGAGCTTTTGAAAAAAAAAATCCAAGTATTTCTCCCCTGGCCTATTCTTATGGGGAATTTCCATACTTTCCAATTTTTTTCCGGAAAAAACCGGTCGACCGATTTTTCTGTAAAACAATCCCAACCTATTCTGGTATAACACCAATTTGTAAAAAAAGTTTCGAGTTGATTGAACCTTTTTCCTGACCTGTATGCCGCGTACAAAATTACACAAAAAAAAAAAAAAAAAAAAAAAAAAAAAAAAAAAACAAGCCCAAAATTTTTCGGTATATGGAATGAAAATCTTCGCTACGCTCATCTAAATATGGAAATGTAGAATTAAGAACATCTGGTCAGCTCAATGTACATATACAGGCCATGGATCACTTCAAATGTTTAAGAACCGCGGCTGTCTGTTGGTATATAAACCTTGGTTTCCAACAATGTATACCAGTGCCTTCTTGCATATCCATCACAGATTTCAAACGTTTTAATTCATTGGTGACACTTGTTGCTCACATTTAATAGTTCCTTAATTGCTTTCTTAATTGCTTTTATTGATGTGTAAAAAGTACATTGAAAATGCGTTTTCTTCCTTATTTCACATCCGATTGTTTCCATAAGTCGCTTTAAATGTGTATGATAGTTCTTCCCACATTCAGTATAAATTTGAGAGCTTTTGAAAAAAAAAAATCCAAGTATTTCTCCCCTGGCCTATTCTTATGGGGAATTTCCATACTTCCCAATTTTTTTCCGGAAAAACCGGTCGACCGATTTTTCTGAAAAACAATCCCAACCTATTCTGGTATAACACCAATTCGTAAAAAAAGTTTCGAGTTGATTGAACCTTTTTCCTGACCTGTATGCCGCGTACAAAATTACACAAAAAAAAAAACAAAAAAAAAAAAACATAAAAACCAAGCCCAAAATTTTTCGGTATATGGAATGAAAATCTTCGCTACGCTCATCTAAATATGGAAATGTAGAATTAAGAACATTTTGTCAGCTCAATGTACATATACAGGCCATGGATCACTTCAAATGTCTAAGAACCGCGGCTGTCTGTTGGTATATAAACCTTGGTTTCCAAACGATTATACCAGTGCCTTCTTGATATCCATCACAGATTTTAACCGTTTTAATTCATTGGTGTCACTTGTTGCTCACATTTAATAGTTCCTTAATTGCTATCTTAATTGCTTTTATTGATGTGTAAAAAAAGTACATTAAAAATGCGTTTTCTCCGTTATTTCACATTCGATTGTTTCGCAAATCGCTTAAAATATGTATGATAGATCTTTCCACATTCAGTATAAATTTGAGAGCTTTTGGAAAATTTTGGTTTTCCAAGTATTTCTCCCCGGCCTATTCTTATGGGGAATTTCCATACTTTCCAATTTTTTTCCGGAGACACCGTATGACCGATTTTTCTGAAAAACAATCTCAACTCATTCTGGTATAACACCAATTTGGGGAAAAAGTTTCGAGTTGATTGAAACTTTTTCCTGACCTGTATGCCGCGTACAAAATTACACAAAAAAAAAAAAAAAAAAAAAAAAAAAAAAAAAACCAAGCCCAAAATTATTCGGTATATGGAATGAAAATCTCCGCTACGCTCATCTAATAATTCATGATATATGAAATATTGTAGCTCTTGATGCTCTTGATATCTTCTTTACAGTTCATCCTCTAATCAAGGTGTCAAATCAACTTGTGGCAGCTCCGGTAGAGAGCGCTGTCGACATTCAGTGCTATGTTGAAGCGTCGCCCAAGGCCATGAACAGCTGGTTCAAAGACACTGGTAAGTCAAGCAACTTCATATCACCTTTCCAGAGACATCATCATTAGAAAAACACTTTACTCAATGCATAGCACCGCTTTCAAGGGGACTGATCTTAGCAAATGGCGTCTTTCAAGCGACGTAATACATTGGTTTATCAAGGGGACCATATCCAATTAATGTACCATTATCAAGTGGCTCCATATTGCATGTGTTCACGAAATGACTCAGATTTCGAAGAGCCGTGAGACCCCAAAATTGATTGATTGATTCATTATAATTGCACTCTACTCTAGCAGCATCGATTCAGCATCGATTTGTTTGCTACCAAATTATCAAATTCTAGTTGTTATGGTCACATAACAAACATGCTATTGAATATAATATATTATCAGAATCTCAGAATATATTATACAATTGAGTGACGATTAAGATGGTCCCGAACCTAGCGGCAACGCGTGCGACCACCAGAGCACGTGACGAAAGGAAACCAGTGCGCAACAAGAAGGCGCAATCGTTTCTAGTTCGTCTGATTAGAATGTCCGTTGTTTTTATAGGAATTCTCAGTCTCCTAGATGTGAGAATATATTTTATATTCCCAGTTTTTATTTAAAGTTTTACTGCACATCACCCACGCAATCGACTTGGTAGTCATTTCCTTCTTGAAAACCATGATACACGTTTTGCCGCTACATGGTGCGTAAGAGCCTAATATATTCCAATAGCTAGTATATTATTTGATCTCATCTCCCTAAACTTTAGTCTGTCAGTGTGTATACATATATTTGTATATATATATATATATATATATATATATATATATATATATATATATATATATATATATATATATTAAACCACATACATGGTACGGACAGTGTCTATGGATATATCTTCAAAATAATCATGTGTGTGATTGGCAAGACTCCGCGTGTTGTATTAAATCGATTCGATAATAGGGCCTAATGTGAATGAAACCTATATCTAGATATATGAGTAATATGAGATAGAAGAATGCCTAATATGTCTGCTGAAATGAAGAATAGACAGCTACAATTAATTTAGTTCAAGAATCAGTAGAATTATGATTGGTTGAATCATAAAATATTATCCCCATTTTTGTTTCTGGTTATTTCATTTCCCATATTTTCTACGTCTCGCATCAAGGCTTCTACTCGCGTGGCTGGATAAAGCACGGCGTCCAGCAAATCAGAGTCTATATTTGCCGCCATCACCTCGGGGATTCTCCTGACCACCAGGGATCGAACCTGGGTCACTGGATCTCTAAGCACTAAACATACCCTCACGTCACCCTCGGGAATACCAGGGATTTAGTCGCGGGTGGTTTACCGCTATGCACGGCGCACGTAGCGGGATTTAAGAAACTTTACTTTTGCACAAATGGCGAATGAAAGGGTTTTATTTATTTCAGTGTTTGGTCGAGAGTGCTATGTATTTAGGTATCTTATGTCGCTGTTATCAGAATAACTACCAAAAATTGATATTCCTCTCTCTTGGAATTAAATCACCATGTTTTTGATTCAATAATGATACCCCGTAGACAAGAATGTCAGTATTATAAGAGGAAATAAAATATGTGATTCCCATACAAATGCAGAGAAATATGTATGCTTCTGAAGAATTTTTAGAAAACCTCATCTGTATTACGATAATCAGTGTAAAAATATGTAAATGATCAACTAAAAGATAATAGCCAGTATCGCCGTGATGATCGCTCACCAATCATGCTATAAACACGGCACCTCCACCCAGCTTAAACGCCATCAGAACAACTTGGATTTCTGCAAGATATGCACTCGTCGTATCCAAGCCAATGATCATGCGGGAGATTAATTCTTGGCTCACCGCCAACGCTTACACTTGTCGTCACATACACAAGAGACTAACTCAATATTGACAGTACCGATCGACCGTTTCCGCTATCATTTAGCATTATCGAACGGTAGTCACGGCCCAGCAACACAGAAATAATGTTTTTGCCCTCTCTTGACGACATCTGTTAACCCCAAATTCGACGTAATGCGTGTAGTCTACCTGGCACTTCTTACAGACCCTGTGTATACTAGGGGAGATTATTGATGGTCAAAACGATAAATAACAGAGATAAGTTTCTAGTTGGCCAAACAGATGGCGTTGCGTGTCATAACTAGTTATATGTGAAGAAACTCTCGGTGGATGAAACTTATTTATGTCAAATGTTGAGTTAAGGAACATGTGAACTTGGTTGTTTGGGCGCTTCTACGCATCAATAAAATTGAGGATATTGGAAGACATAAACATTGGGTTATAGGGCCTAAAAAGACCGCATGGTGACGAAATATATTTAATGATAAAACTATAATATGGGATTTGATTTATTTCTTCCAACATGCATAGAAACTTTGATCATAGCAATATGGCTATGCAATTCATACTAATGCATGATGCAGACTCACTCTAGAGCTAAAAAACATGAGGATGAATTGTTGAATCTTTCAGTTTTGCACGGTGAATCAACCTCATATTGTGAATCGGATAATTAATTGTGTTTTTCGACGTTTTCTTGATCGACTAGTAATTGAACATTTATAGTTTATCTTCTGTTTCTATAAACATATAAATAGATTATGAAGCATTTTTGGTGTATAGTATTATGAAATTACCCTATATACTATTATACAGTCGTGATGTATAACTAGGAAAACGCCATATGCGTTGTCAGACGAGCGGATAGTAATAGTATGGGTAGTAATGTTTAAGAACAGCTTCGAGTGGTACCAATTTAGCACATTTTATTTTTTTTCTTCAAAATGGCTCACCCAATCAAGCTGAAAATTCTTAGAAATGTGTATCAAAATGTAATTCAACTTCACGCCAAATTTCATTTTTTTGGGGAAAAAAAATATTTTCTTTTCTTTCCGCCATGTTATTCTAATGAGTATTTTTGAAATTTCTAGAATTCATAAAACAAAAAGTTACCCCCCGATAATTCCACAAAACTACATAGATCTAAGTTAGATGAGGAACCATATTGAAAAAAAGTTTGAAGTTGATAGCTGTGGCCGTTTGACCTGTAGCGAACCGACAAAAAAACATAAAAAAAAATATATATATGAAAACGAAAACCAATTTATTTCAGTATGTCAAATTGAATCCTCGCTAAAGCTCGTCTAATGATATAGTGAATCCTGGATGTAAGCACAAACATATCAGCTACAAAAATGGGAATTTTGTTTTTATTCATTGAAGTTTAAGTTTTTCTGAGGCAGTTTCGCTGAAATATCACGATGGAAAGTTCATATTTCAACATTTAATTTCTATATTCGCAAGATCAAATTTCCATATGTAAACACATAAAACTTGCATTGTATGAATAACTATCACTTAAATGTAACAACTTGAAGAACATTTCAAAGAAATGATTTCTGACAAGCTGTTATACTTTCACAATTTCTCTTTATACCCGCTCAAACATCCCCCTCGATCTTAATGAGCCACCAAATACTTCATGAATCATTTACTGACAAGAGAGCTCAACTTTCAATGGCAAGTTTCTGAGGTAAACTCTCGCTTACGACATTTAACAAGGGCAAGGAGAGAGAGGGGGTAGGGATAAAACGGGTTGAAGATCTGGATTTGAGAAGGAAAGAGAGGGGGATGGAAAGGAATTCAGATCTTATATATATAGTTTCAGACTTGATTTGACAGGAGGAATCTGAAGTCACGTTCCTCTCTACCCTCCTCCTTCACCTCACTCGCGTGCCTTCTAGGATTTGATCATTTCTTGCAAGCAACTGGCAGTACAGTCTATGATATCAACGACGATAATACCATATGAATATAGAACAATTGGTTCGAGCCCGATGTTTATAACTCCTGACTCGTGATGAGATGGTCTGTACATTTTCGTATTTTATTACTTAGATAATGAAAATCCAATATATATATATATATATATATATATATATATATTAGTGATGCCTTCAGGTAACAAATTAGGAACCGGGTACCCGCCGAAATTACCCGGGTATTACCCGGGTAATTTAAAAAACTATACAAAACTAAAAACTAGAAACTAAATGACTATACATGCTTCTCAGTTCTCGGCAAAGAATAGTATTTGGCATGGCAACTAGAGAGCGGTTGACAGGAGAGGGATTCAGTACACTGCACGTGTGACCACAGATAACGGTAGGTGGTGCGACTAGATTTGACGAGCGCATTATGACAAGTTGAGGGAGGTCTGGGAAGATAGGTGAAAAAACTTATGTTGAATGCGAAGTTGAATTTCTCTCGGTAGCTTGAATGATTTATAAAAGTTATTTTCTATATTATAGGTATTGGTTAGCACAATTACCCGGAACCTAGACGGGTACCCGGGTACCCAGGTAACAGAATATTACCCGGGTGATGCATTAACCGTACCCGACCCGGGTACCCGGGTACCCGAAGGCATCACTAATATATATATATATATATATATATATATATATATATATATACATATATGTGTGGGAGAAATGAATATTTTTGATATTTAAATTGTGGGTCACACATAGGCCCACGTGCTATTTTTTAAAATCACTTTCATCGACGCTCCAGCCTGTTTTCATTTGTCGTTATTGCACAGAATATATGATCTGATTGGTAAACTCCCATATATATTATATAATATCTTGTCAACAAGATTGTTGACGACAATAATAGGAATTTAATATGAATATAAAACTATTGATCCGAGGCTGATATTCCTAACTCCTGACTTGTGATGAAATGATCTGTACATTACCGTTTTTCATTACTTGGAGAATAGAAATTCAATATCAAAATTTATTTGATGTTTATATATATAAATATATATGGAAGGAATGAATCATTGATATTAACATTATTCTCGTTCAGGGTATGCCGTCCTGAAAACCACTATTGACCAATCTTGTCGAATCCTTATAGAACAGTAATCACTATCCTACGCATAAATATGGGCCAAAGTCGAGAAGCGTTGGTGAATGATGATGGATACATTCAATTTTTGACATAGTAGGCTATAATTCTCCAGAATATGAATTCACTTCATCTTTGATTATAATGGAAAATAGTACCCCCAGGCAAACTTTATATATCAAGTATTGAGTTTTCGTTATAACCAACAAAAACAAAAATTATTATTGTACACCAACTATATCGAATGAATTATTGCGTCATAAACTTCTGGTACGATTATGTCTACACACGTGAAGTTGAGCGTATGCTTTCGAAACCGACTTGTTCGATATCTTCCGTTAGTTTATCGCAATTTATCCTAAATTGTCAGCCCTGACCTTAATTGGAAAACAAATAATTCGTGTCTAATTTTCAATATAAATAGCAAAAATATCATCCTTCATCTTTTTTATACATATCTGTGATGGTGGATCTATAATTTGCAGGGGAGAAGCTACTGGAGAGTGACAAGTATATCATGGTGGAGGAGCCCATCAACGAGTACGCCTTGTGGCTGAGCTTGACAATAAAGCGATTGGATAAAAGGGACTTTGGCACTTACGTCTGCGCTTCAGTGAATGCCCTGGGCAAAGTCGAAGGCAGTGTTCGACTACAAGGTACAGTATATAAATATATATAAATGTATATATATATATATATATATATATATATATATATATATATATATATATATATATATATATAATATTCATGCCTTTTCAATAGTATACTCGTATCCACGAAAGTGAAAAATCGTCTACCAACATGTAAAACGAACATACATGCCAACAATGCATGAGAAATATTGTTGCTACATCCAGTGTGATTGTCGACGTGACGTTGAACCCAAACATTCATTCATTAAAGCGTGAACAATGATTAGACACCCAAATACAGCTTTTAGAAACATCAAGTCTGTACATCTGCATATATGCTAGTCTCTTCAAAGTATCGACTATATTACAGTTTCCATTTATTGAGTAGATAATGTTCTCCTTACGTGAATACAAGTCACTGAATTACATGCTTTTCCACGTAAGATGTATAATTTGGAAGTGAAAAAATTTGTAACAAGGCGAATATATAAAGGAAAAACCTCCACATTTTCTATACATCCATGGAATCGATCGTAATACATGGCAAGACGCTGTATTCACGAAATAGACAATCACTGGCAGTAATAACTATACACTCGTCTCTCTCTGACACACGTCTCCAAAGCCGAGAGCGAGTATTCTAAATGTTCAATAACTGTCTTGTGACGTCACTTTGTCCACATTCCCCACATTCCTCGTGTGCGTCTTACAGAAGCATTGTTGTCTCAGCGTTCTAAGCGGATCCCCAGACCAATCACGCAACGTCGTATGACGCATGACTACACGCATGCTGCAAACATCATTGGATGATCGTGTAATTCATCACTTCTCCAATGTTCATTGTTTTCACGGATCAAAAACTATTCTTGTATTCACGATTTCAACCAATTACTTCATACAGCTGGATAACTTCAGGAACTTTTTTGAATCCATATTCTAGCTGTAACTTTACGAATTTACCGCGTTTGAAATGAGTAGCAGTGTTTCTACGCGTAATCCTCATACTGGAAATCGCGTTTACTTTGAAAAAATGCCTCAGCTATACACATCTAACTGTGTATACGTTTGTCATGTTTATGATTTGGTTCGTTGGTTTGGATTTGGTTCGTTTGTTTATGATTTCATTCCGGGAATACAGGAATATAAATAATATGCTAATTGTTCACATTGTTCACACTACAATTTCGTATGGTATTGAACTGAATAGTTTTGAGACATAGTTGGTTTGACAGTTTTAGAAATAGATTACGAAGAATAGTTGAAAATAAAACATTCATTATTTGAGAAAAAATATCGAGGGAAATTGGAATATTTTGTTCATGGAAGAGATCTGCATAGTAGAATATTCCAGAAACTCTGAACCGAGGACAAAATTACTGATTAAAGTTGGAGTCTCTGAAATTCAGTCAAGTTATGTATCCAATCAGGTGCAAACTCTGCCACGAACATAGGTCCAACATTATTACGGAAAGATTTCGAGGATAATAAGAGGAGTGAAGAAAAGAGGGATGAGGCTGATTTCATTTTTCATAAGAGATTATTAAAATGGTTTTCTTTTTCATTTTCTTGGAAAGGAATGTTTCCGTTAGCCAAGCCAATATAGAATTTTTCTACTTCATGCAAATTTGATCAAAAATGTATGAGACTA
Source organism: Brachyptera putata (assembly GCA_907164805.1). NCBI lineage: Eukaryota > Metazoa > Arthropoda > Insecta > Plecoptera > Taeniopterygidae > Brachyptera > Brachyptera putata. Next base: position 24,755,412 of record OU015462.1, on the reverse strand, counting down.
TTGAAGTCAATTTGGAAAATATGTGACGTAAAGTGAATACTTAATTATACTGAGAAACACGGCTTTAGTAGGTCTATATTGTGAGTAAGGTAGCTATGAAGTGGCAGGGTGTATAGTCTATTAGATAGATTAGTAGAAGCGTATCATATCATGATTTTGCTTGCTTTTAAATGGAATAATCAGAAGCAGCCGTTACTCTTTTTGATAATTATAATTCTCGAAATTCACTCCTCAAGTTTTTCTCCTCACAATTGTTCTGTTTACTCTACAGAACTCCACCTAGCGCCCAAGCTAACAACCATTCCCGCACCTTCACGACCGGAAGTGAAACCCCCGCGCAAGAAAGTAGCCTCCAACCAGCACAAGAACCGGAAACGGAAACGCCCGAAAGACGACCTCGACTCCGACGAAGATGACGACGACAATATGTACGACGTTGTCACCACGGTATCTTGGCTGATGGAGCCGAAGACGACGTTAACGATTCCTCCGAGTCGTCCGCCATCGTATTGGGTACCGCATCGAAACGACGTAGCACTAAACAGAGCAAACAAAGCTGGTCACAGTCTTCCAATCGCAGTCGTCACTACCTTTTTATTCGTGTTGAGAAGAGCGTTTGAGGTCATATGAACTATGTACGGGTTGTAACAGAAAATTGACGGTGGGGGGGGGGGGGGGGGGGGGGGGAGGAGTGTTGACTGAACTATGACTTACGGCACATACAATAATTATTGCCTGAAGATACTTCTGGTGTGAAGAACATTAGTGTTTAAAATTTGATTGGTTTCTCTGACTCATTCGAAAAAAAATCATTTCAGGATTGACGATTCATTTGTTTCATCCAAAATTGATCAGTTCGATTACCACAACATCCAATGAATTACTCTTCCAAATGATCGTCTTTCTATGAAAATCATTTAAATTTCTTATATATAATATTCTGCATTCCACATATGACAGCCAAAAAAAAAAACAGTCGAAGGCTCCATATAACTCGCTCTATCAAATATGATCGTTATGTAAGATGGACCATCTGTGAAACAGAGAGGGAAAATGTGTATCGAAGTAGCTGGAATGGAAGAGCTGAAAATAGAAGACAAGGACAAACAGAGATTTGCTGAGGAGAATCGACATGATGGAAGAGAAGCTTGGAACTAATATTGCCGAATCGATCATGATTTTCTCCAACATAGTCGAAAATACTTGACCAAAGTTTGTTGGAGTAAAATTCATGGAAATGAAATAATTATCATGTTCAAATAAACCACCCTTCTTTTAGCGAGTAACATAATGTATGTGCTGCCAGCAAAGTCAAGTCTTCCACACAATATGTTGACATTAATGAGCTACTCTCTCTATCACTCTGTTGCATGTATCTCCATATGGGTGAACCACAAGTCAGAGCGAGAGGTCCGAGTCTATCATGACAAGATGAAATAACAATCTACAACAATAAAATGTATAAAATAATTCATATCGCATTTTTCGTACTGGGATAGAAAACACTGTCATGTGACTGTTATGTAATAAAAGAGCCGGATCACGTGGTACGTGGTATGACGTAATATTGTTGAAGGAGATTGTTGAAATAGTTAATGAATACATGATGAGAATATCTGGAATCAAGATTGAATCGAAGTTGTGTAGGGTTTTATCATTGGAAGTCATTTATGGATACCCGATTGGATATCTCAAATTTTCTACAGGTAGACACCTTTCTTGATTGAATTTCTTCATTAGAAGGAGGGGAAACGGAACTAATTAATTGAAATGTGAAATTGGACATTTCTGCAATAATTTATAATGCTGATCAACGATTTCGGAAACAGCTAGTTTATGTGTGGGTATGAATCAGCTGGCGATGTTGTAGCGATAGAGTGTTGACGGGTAAAATGATCTTGACAAAAACTCATGCATAGGGCGGAACTCGAACCCTCGCACTTCTGGCTTTATATTTCAGAGCGGTGTCTTGACTGTCTGATCCAAAGATACGTCTGAATCTGCAACTCTTCAGTGGAGTTGTGACGACTGTGTGAAATAAGTAGAAGAATGATTGGTGCAATTGTTATCTTGTTTTACGGTATGAAAGTGACAGTATCAGTCTGATTCAACACTATTATAAGTCTATTACCACTGTAGCCAACTTCTTAGTTCAAGTCTAGCTGAATCTTAGGTAACAAATTATAGCCATATGTTGTGAACAAACGGGTATACTGAAATCCATGGGTGTTGACAGCTTAATACCAAAATGACGTGCCAATACGAATCAACGACGCATCCATGATGGTGCGATGTGTGGACTTCTTTTTTTCCTTTTCTACGAGAACATTTCTGAAACGTAAGAAAGTATCAGAAAAATAATTTATATTCCGGCACTGTATACATATTCGAACACTGTACACATATTCAAACATTACGTTTGTTATGTTGGTAAAGACAACTGTCAACACTTGAAAACAAAGTGTGTAACCAACTCATAATATTTCCTGTATCTGTGGTGACGTTTCATATCTTCTACACATGTTATTTATTTAGCGAATGCATCATTATTAGGAAACTTCAATGGTAGTTACACATCTTTACGAATTATTTATTGTAGTTGACTATTCATTAAAGTTTGTAAAATTGTTGAAAGTTGAAGAATTTGATGTTATATGATTTCAATCTGTTTCGACCAAGTTGAGAATACATTACATTATCCGTCGTAGTTTGCCCTAACTGTATTCGAGTGACTGGTATATCGTTATTTCGATACGTCTTGAATAATTTCGTATAGGATATTCTAGTACATTTCCAAATTACATATTTTAATTCATATATAATTGTCTTTCGTTTCGACATCAACCGAAGAGGATTTTCAATGATTTCGATTCCCATATTCCTTCATGATATTTTATGGTGAGGAAAATAGAAAACTTACATTCTTTCAAATATTTGCCGAGTAGACATTATTTTCAATAATGATTCGTTGAAGCGGTTGAAGGTGATAGATCTGGAAAAAAAACTTATCAGTATCTTTTTCTTCTCAACTTCTGTCTGTAGTAAGAGATTTCAATTGTAATGGATTTGAAAACAGGGTTTCACAAACAAATAATAAGAGATTGAACAATTAATAAAAACGAACCAATTGGAAAGTAATTTAATGAGTGAATCAAAGAGAATTGATTTTCTCAGAGTCGATAATAAGTCTTAATTAAACCTCACCCATGATATCGCTCGAAGAGAGGACTAATATAATCAATAATGATATTCTTATCTGTATACTGTTCAGCATAATCTAAACCTTCTGTTAGCAATCACTCAATCATCAATCATCAATCATTGTATACTAAAACCATGTGAGATGAATCCCTTCTTTGTCCAATCAAATATCTGAAACGGATAGAAAATATCTTGAAAACGGCAATTTTCATATCGAATTAATGTTAATGTTTAATAATAATAATAATAAATAATAATAATAATGAATGATATTAATATAGTTATATCAGATAATGACAAAAAGATGACAATACAATGAGATTAATTAATGTTTCTGTTAATTGTTATTATACCACATACCGTTTTTCGTTTATTTTATACAAAAGGGGTATAACAGAGTTTCAAGAAGTATAAATATAACATTAAATAGTTGTGTTAGATTTATCTATGTATTGATATTATGGTAAACATGTGTGATTATTTAACATTCCATTGTGTAAATAAAAACAGATATTAAATACTATTTTATCCTCAATAACATGACTACAATTGAATTATAATTTGTGGGAAATATGAGCACATTACAGTTCAAATTTGAACCGACACTAGGTACAACCGTATTGATTGATTAATCAAATTATATTGGGTTGAACGCCGCACTATGATGACAACCAAGATGTGTCGAATGTATTTCCAGTGATGAGATGTGAAGGTGATATGCAGATTTTCCATAGGTAGTGATGAGGTAGGTAGTGAGGTCGTAGCCCAAATTCCGTCGTTCACATGGGCTCTTGAAGGCTAGAATCATGAGAGAAATCGGATGAATACATCAACATAAACATTTCTCTCTCGTTGTGTATATATATATATATATATATATATATATATATATATATACAGATATGATCATTAAACTTCTTGGATGATCACATTATTCATCGACCTCATGCCTAGGTGAAGGTAGAAAAGAGTTCACAAATCACAAGGACCTGTGGTAACGTGTAATCGTTACACCTTGGGTGAATCTAAGCCCTCTACAGGGCTTATGCTAGCCCCAGGAAGTGTCGTCACTCTAAGTGAAGCCACAAGAGTAATATCTGGTAGCTCAGTGGGAGAGCATCTGGAATCTGACCGGCAATCTGAAGGTCCCGGGTTCGATTCCCGATCGAGAGGTATCTTTTATGACATGGCTAAAATATCCCATATATATATATATATATATATATATATATATATATTGTCACGTCCGTGAGTGAGTTTGACCTTACCCCCTTCCCATCTCGCTCTTTACTAGTAGTGGACTAGTATGAGGACACGTCATGCGACCGAAGGTAGATATAGCGAGGGTTTTCAGTTTCACTAGAGTTTGGTTATTTGAGATGGTCGGATCTCGGATCTCCCTCGAGAAAGTGTATGTCGCGAGTAGTTTGAGTGTGCGATTGGTTTCGAACATTGATAATCTGTGTGATTTTCGGGTTTTTATTCTCCATTCATAATAATTATTATTTGATTCGTGAACTTTTGTTTTTTGGTCAATTCTTTGTTTATTTTGATATCGTTGAATTCCGATCTTGATTTCCCCCCAGCCTACCAAAGTGAGGAGCTATGCCGAACGGTAGTACGACGAAGCACGGCGATTCACGGCGAAGCCGAGGTAAGTCGTGACAATATAATATGTAAATGTATTTATATATATATATATATATATATATATATATATATATATATATATGCTATAAATTAATATTTTTGGATGAAGTTGTGTAATAATGATGAAATAAAAGAACTTTTTAAATTTAAATTTGAAATAATAAGTTTTTATTTCAGAAAACTCATCGTTTCATGACCTTTATCGGTCACTTCTTCAGGAGCACTTCAGGATTCATTGCTCCTGAAGAAGTGACCGATAAAAGTCATGAAACGTTGAGTTTTCTAAAATAAAAACTTATCATTTTAAATATAAATTCAAAAAGTTATTTTATTTTATCATTATTACACAACTTCATCTAAAAATATTCATTTATAGCACATAATGAGTTGTGAAAGCTTAATTTCGAACATAATATATATATATATATATATATATATATATATATATATATATATATATATATATATATATATATATATATATATATATATATATATTTATATATTCACTGGCGCATGCAGTGCAGTGGTTAACTCGCTCGCTTCATGTGATCCGGGGGACGAGGGGAATTTCGAACCCAGTTCGATCTCCGCCGCCGACCATCTTTACAGGGATTTCTCATGGTTTCTCTCTGTAGCTTAGGCTAATTACCGGGATGGTTCCTACAATAAGTCGGCCATGACCGCTTCCTTCCCACCATCCTTCCCACTACCTGAGAACCTTCAATTATCATCCCATCATCTCATTAATCATCCATCCGACGCCATTATATCTGCACTTTCATAACAGTGCGTCGTTAAACCCATTATATATATATATATATATATATATATATATATATATATATATATATATATATATATATATATATATATATATATATATATATATAGTGAGGGGGGGGGGAAGAATTTGGTGAGATACAGATATGGATGGAGGGAAAACATTGATTATTTCTGGTCATTCAATCTTTCCACAGTTCTCATTCTTTTTGAAGTTTGGGTGTCTCAAAATGTGAGTAAATCAGAGTGTATGCAGTTGAATAAGATAATAATGGTTTGCATTTATACGCTACCCGGCACCTACACCAATAACGGAGCATGCACTTGAAGCCGGCACAACCACTTATATCAATACAGAGCAGACACGTTCTTTTCACTCTCCATCAACTTCACCCTTCGAAGTTGCTAGCTATTAACGTAACTTTTACACCTTGTTGAGTGTTTACCCCTGCTTGCGGAAAGAACTTGACGTAAAGCAGCTACAGGTGGCTACTTGTAAAGTTCAGGAATTATTCAGTGTCTTTGATATTGCCTCTTTGGTCACGATGTACGACGCGACCACTAACGACATCTGTAGGCACAGGACGGAACTGTATGGCTTCTATATGTATTTGATGGCGTCGTCGCTAGGTGGAGTAAACACCTCATAGACGCGAGGTGATAGATACATTTACATGTATTATTATATATTTTAATTACGTCCACTCGAAACACCTTGACATCTCGATTGAGATACTCAGAATGTCTACTCACCATGGTGAAAACTGTCATGTATACAGATTCGTGAATCACAATGATCGCAATCGCATGATACAGAAAAAAGATTAATCACTATTCGGGTTAGCGATAGTCAAGACTTCCATTCCACTCGTTTGGAACCAAGTCATAATTGAGAATACCAGAACTGGCACCTCCACATATGTTTATTACTCGATACATGCAGTGTATAAATGATACCAATGAATACCGGGCAACAAACTCACTCAACGGTCTCACTATCAAAATTATTTCTTGATGAGTGTTTGCCTCTAGTTATGAAAAAACATACGATTCTCAGCTGTTACAAAATATCCTATACTCATTATATTGTATCGCTAAAAGTAATTATTCAATGTCTTTGATATTGGCTCTTCGGTAATTATATATGACGCGTCATACAACTAGCGCCATCTGCAGAGAAAAGGAAGTACTATATAGCGTCGATAAGTAGTTATCTGTACCAACGCTAGGTGGAGTAGACGACTCGACGGCAACGTCGGTGAGGTGGTGATAGTCGAGAGAAAAATAGGAGAAAGTAAATTGTGTAATGTGGAAGGTACTCCTAGTATATCTTAATGCTGAAATTCTGACTGAAAATGTATGAATTGCCAATAACTTATAGATAAAGCTATGGCTTATCTTCTCAGACTCCAAGTAGGAACAGCAATATGCTAGAATTATTTTGCTAGAAGCACGTACAGCTTGAAGCAAAAGTAAAAGTCTGTTTTCTGACGACTGGTGGGTAGGCAACTTGTCAGTCAAACCGGCCAAACGCTAGAAACCGGTGTGGGGGGTAAGGCCAGGATCAAAAGCCCATATGCAGGTATACTGATGAAATAGGAATAGCATTGATAAATGTATCACAGTTCGAAATATGAAGTAAAATATTAGTATAGTTTCTGCTACTGAGATAATGCAATACTTGCAGAACATTGGACAAGACGCGATAGCAAATTCACACTCAATTCAATTACAATTTCGAATAACTTTATTCTGTACAAAAAATTGCAGTTACGTTGATACATCTGGGATAGGCTATCTGTTAAATATGGTGATTGATTAGAAATAGTATATACATATATATATATATATATATATATATATATATATATAGGGCCTATATATATATATATATATTTATAAATATATATATATATATATATATATATATATATATATATATATATATATATATATATATATATATATATATATATATATATATATATATATATATATATATAAATATATATATATATATATATATATATATATATATATATATATATATATATATATAAATATATGTATATATGTATACATTATTCATAAATACAAACTCGATGAGAAACAATTTTTTAAATTCAAACTCAATCGATCAAGCGTGCCATTTTAGAAATATGACAAAATGGTTCTCTTTCGCACTTTTAAATCGATTATTATCTATCTTAAATATATCACCCAATTGGATAATATATTTGAGGCTTTTTTTGTTAGTCAAGAGCAACGACTGTGTTTTTTCATCAGAGTAAAATGCATGCTACTCACCCACACACAAACACGCTATTCCTCCTCCATCATTTCTTTCCCAATTTAGCGGAACATCTGATGTGCCTATCATAAGTTCTATTTTAACGAATAATTTGTATCAGGAATTTTCGATGAATTTTGCGCAAGTATATTTTTATCATATTTGTTAATTGTGCATTCAGTTTTTGAATTGTTTCGGGTGACCGGGTCCTTTGTAGCCTGATTGACAGGCTGAAATATACACTATCTGTGCAAGTATGAAAATCATCTACCAACCTGTAAGAATTTTAGTACCAAATACTTGGCTCTGATTATTTATCGAATCTATTACAAAAAAATGGTAATCGAAAAAGTAGGAAACTCACTATATATATGTAAAAGCTCGATATTAATATGCATATAGGCCTACTGTTTCAAATTTGAAGTCATCACTTTTGAAATTGAATGGGAATCTACACACCTACGTCAGATCTTCAATGAACATTTCTTATCGTCCTTCAACGACCCAAATTTCACTTTTTTCAATGAACTAGGCAAAGGCAGAATATGCGTTGTGTGATAATAAGGTAATAATTTTGTAAAAAAATTTGGAAATAAAGCTATTATTATTATTATTATTATTGATGAGCGAGATATCTAGAAAGTGAAATCTAAAACTCTACATACCTTGATCATATAAAATATACTTCATTCGATACCAGCGAATCTAGAGAGCCGTGAATTAACAATGCAACATTTTCGTGCTATTATTATTATCTATATTCAATGAATAAAAAACATGTATTACACTCTTTTCTTCGAAACGGCCGGTCCGAATTGCATACAAATTTTCAATTATTTGTATAATTTCCGTGTTCACATTTGAGGAAAATTTGAATTGAAATGGAGAGATTTTATTTATCAATTTTTTCTGCCCGGCCTGATCTGATGGGGTTTTTAGAAACTTTGAGATAAGTTTTCTTAAAAAATGGTCCAACTAATTGGACCCCAAAACTATAGCGTTCCAAGTTGGATAAGTTTGCGTATAAAAACAAGTTTCATGTCGATCGGTCAAACCCTGCGACCTGTGCAGTGCCCACAAACAAACGAACAAATAAAAAGAAACAGACAGACAGAGATCCGTGAGACTTGAGTGTAAACCTTCGCTAACGCTCATCTAAAAATATATTCCAATTTTGTCCGTGTGTTATTCACATTGTAATTTTTGAATTTCGAAACGGTAGTTTCTCCATATCCACTTAACCACTTTTTACCAAAAGTAGACAATTCCGAGAACTCTTGAAATATAATTATCAATAAATGAAAAATCAATCAATTGATTAATTGTTCAATTCATCTAAGGGCCCATAATACCAATAATAAAAATGTGTTAATTAGGCTAATTAATCAATTGCAGTACAAAAATAACATTAGTAACCAAGGGTAATAACAAGCTAATCCACTAATTATCGCTTAATCAACAAATTTATCAGCCGTAATACCGGGCCTAAATAAAATGGAAACAACAATGTCCAGTTTCATGTTAAATAGGAGAGAAAAGAAGATTTGAAAAAAAATGAAAAGAAGAATCGACGAGAGAAAATTAGTTTGGAGAGAACTTTTTATTCATGAAAAATAGAAATTATTTCAAGCTGTTTTATTTTTCACAAGTATACAATTTATACACATTTTTTAGACCCACAAAGTCATGACAGATGACTTGTCTGTGTGTTTGTTATGGTTTCAATACAGCTAGATCGCGGACACGGAATAAAAAATCAAATATAAATGAGTGACAAATCATGTGGAGTATATTGATAATTCAGAATTATAAGACATGGGAGACAACAATATTTAAAATCGTTGATAAATAACTAACAATAAGAAATATGATTATGACAATCAATTACAAGAATGTGTGGGTCAAATAAGTTTTTTCTCAATTTGGCCAACTCGATTTGGACTGATGGATGATGGTTTTGAAATCGCTCATCCAACTATTGTATTCTGAAAAACTAGACAAACGCAGCATTTGCGTGGTAGGATGAGCGAGATATTTGTATGAAATATAGTCGAAAACTCTAGACACCTTGACTGGTCTTCGGTATCGCTCATTCAATTATTTGAAATTTCACAGATCAAATTACACAATAATTCTATCCATGCTTTTAAAATATTATGATTAATGAATACAAATCATAGAGTCCAACTATGAAAATATTCCCTAGAAATTCCTTTTAATTTTCTTTTTTCTGTATTTTTCTTCATATCAAACTAGTTTCACGTTCATAATCATATTGTTCTTCTCTCACCAAGTTATGAAAGATGTAGCTTTCCATACAAAATTGGGCTTAAATAAGGAAATAAATTCATATTCTTTCACATGCCATGTGATGAAAATATAACTATATTGTATTTTATTCCATACTAGATTTATTTTCGAAAACAATCTACTATTTCAAAGTGAGATTCTCAAAATCAACTAAGCAGTTGAATCGAATCGTGAATCAAATTGTCAGAAACTATGCACTCATAAAACCTTGATTCGATTATTTGTTCAGAGTTTTTCATAAACAATTTCGCCTCAAACAAAAAAAAATGGTCATATGAGCATTTAAGAATTTGCGTTTCTGACCATTTGAGAGCAAAATGTTCTTTTCTTCTACTTCGTAATGAAATAATTTCAACTCACATTATGAATTGACAACAATGGCAACAACCCTTAAAACCTGTTTAACTAGTTATATGGCAACATTGCTTGATAATACGATGATTTACAAGTACGCAGATCAAACTACATGTTAGCTTCAAACAGAATCGTTCAAATCAGTCAGTATACCTGTGATGAGACTTTGCACCCTGACCCTCACCGGTTTCTAGAGTGTATGACAAGTTGCCTACCCCCCAGACCTCAGAAAAAAAGAGACTTTTACTTTTGCTTCAAGCTGTACTATAGACGTATTTTGCTAGATACGTGCATCAGATAGAAAAAGAACGGGCATTCAAATCGAACGAAAAATTTGTCAGATATTTCACATGATTGTATTTGATGGAAACATTTCCAGCTTCGTTGTGAAAATATAATTCGAAATTCTGTGTTTTGAGTTTTTTCAGATTTTTATATTTCACTTCAATGAAAAAAAGGAATTTTTTCGAGTATATTTCTGATTTGTTCAAAAGTGTTCAGCCGGAGATTCATAATACATTCTTGTTTGCATATTTTAATTCAATTTGAAATAACTAAATCATTCAGTATGATACCAACTCCTGCAATAATGTAGGCGTATTAAATTTGATATGAATGAATATCTCCAGGTGCAGATTGAACAAGCGCTATGAAAATTACTTCAACACGATAGTTTGAATATTCAAAATTCCGTTCAAACCCTGATTTTTGAATTGAAATTTATTGTAGAAGTATAGAATAGGAAAAAAATGTGAAATGATACGAGATTGAATTAATAAGAAATGAACACGAGAAAAAGTGCAGAAATGAAGAAGAGATGTCAACAATGATGGTTAACCGAATAAGTGATATTTGTAATGAAAAAGTATATTAATTAAAATTACATTGTCTGCAATTCTTAAAATTCATGATCAATCATCTCAACACAATGCACAATGTATGTCGATGTGTCTTCTTTCTTCTCTTTCATTGGATTTGATGACGTTCACTTGATGTATCAATCATTCAATGCCATCACTGGGATTTATTGGCTTTGGTTGATAAATGACAATGAATTAGGTGATGCAACGATGAGATGAAAAATTGTATTTTTCAAATTATTGGAAATGATTTGAAAGTATTTGTGAAATTGGTATTTCTTGAATTCTTAGAATATCTATCTTTTCTCTTCAGAGAAGCATGCCAGTATTCACCTCCACACTGCAAGCCACCCCGATCGGATAGTTGACGTTGTCGAGAATCATCTTCTGGTCTGCTGAATAACGCTTCAGCGAGCTAGTGACTGGTCTACACTCCTCGGTTTTCGGTCCATCTCTATCGTATAAGAATCGATTCCATACAATCAAATCGGAGTGATCAATTACAAACAAGTTTCAAAATAACTTGAATCATTTCGATTATGTCATCCATGCATCATAACATTATTTTCACTTTTCACAATGAGATTGTTTAGTAACGCCGACATTTTTATGAAAATTATAGCAGACATTTCTTCGAATAAGAGCCGGTTGTACCAAGTGATGATTAGTGAATTGAACAAAAAATTAGTAAATTAACTTGTTATCACCCTTGGATACATATGCTATTTTGGTACTTTGAGTAATGATTAACTAATTAATATTTAATCATCAGTTGGTACAATCGGCTCTAGAGTAATAAAAATGAATCTTTGTCACTTTCGCAGCACAAACTCATATTCGTGTGAGTCAATTACTTATTGACTCATATTTCTCGTGCGTCATGTTACAATGGAGTCAGTAATGTTTCATGATCAAATTGATAACCATATAACTATAACCGTTCTCATGAAGAAACGACCTATCCGAATCGTTATGAACTTGCAGATTGTAGTATAGGCCCATGTGGTTTTGCAGCGACCTGATTCCAAAAGTCGCATATTTAAACATCACTGCATCACTATTCTTCTAGTTCAATCATGAATTCTATCTTGTTCACTCATTTCTTCATTTGATTGGCTACCCAGCGAGTGACTTCTCAATCGATATAGATACCTATATCGATAGCAATTTCAGCGATAACGATCAATCCAATTATAAGTAACAGTTTTCTTTCAATTAACAGGAATAATTTGTATCTGATACAACCGTGTATGCCGAATAAACATGTGACGTCACTCCAATTCTACAGCTGATTGGGGTTACACATTAATTAAAACGTCGGTATACAACATAAAGTTGAAAGTTATATTATACACATGCGAAACATGATGGTAGGTATAAGATTTCAATATTCGTATTTATAATTTAATGATGTCGTGATCAAAGTTGTGGAGTGAAATGAGGATGTTATCACAATCATATTGAGTTGCATCCAATATGGAGCTAGACTTCCTACAATTACTGTTGATCATTGTTGTTTGCCGTCAAGAGTGCCGTGGACCGTTTCAGGTTCATCAAGAAAGCCAATGCCTATACAGTGAGGTTTTTTCACAAAACATGGTAGCCGCTCTCTTAATATATATTCTCTACCACATATAGAAAAGTGTGTGTGCTATTCACCATGCGAATGATATAGGCATATCATTATCGACTAATATAATTTTGAGCTAAGAATGAGCTATCACAATGAGTCATAATTTGAGTATAGAAAAGCTTAATTGGCAAAACATGACTGCAGCAGCCCAGAAGACCGCTTCCTTCCATAAAAAGGCTCTCTTATGAGTTAACCACAGAGACGAATAATTCACCTACAGATGCATGTTCGTATGGACGGTATTCCGAAGCATGTATACCTGAAATAACGGATAGTTCTTAGTCATCTGCTTGTCCTCCATACTAATGTATTATGATGATCTCATGTTTCCAAAGTTGCTTAATAATTAAGAGTTTATATAGGCCTAGCTCCACACTTCGAATTGGAAAATAAATAACGAAGTAATAGGTCACTCTGTGAGACACAAATAGATTCAATAGCATGTGCAGCTATGGATTTGATTATGATAGAATATAACCATTGAACATTTTGTATTTACTGTATACAAAATGTATTCGCTCTTTATACTATAGGCCTACTTGTACTCACACAAAATATATCCCCGTGTAATGAAGACAAATATCGCGATCCTTTCTGTCCAACTATACTATTTCCAGGGTATGATTAAATCATAAGAATAATGTTCATGATAAAAAAAAGCAACTGCATCTTCCAGAAGCATTAGATCCATCGAAAATATATAATTACACCGAACAGTCTACATTTATTCTTTTGGTGAACGTCCGTCCTCTTTCATGCATATACGTTACGTGTATAATTAGTTGAGCGAAGTGACAGCTCAATATTACCGAACTCGGAAAAATAGCATTTTATTTTTCTTCTGCGCGCTCTGTGTTCATACGAAAGAAAGATTTTCGATGGAACTTGGCATGCACCTATTAGATTATCCAACTCGATACTATGATTTTTTCCATCGGGTATATTTTTGAGGTGCAATAGATCAACCCACTTAAAATAAAATGGTTTCTAAATTTTGAAAACTTCATCAGAATTATCAGGGAGAGAAAATGTGTTGAAAACGTTTCCGGATGAATCAAAATTCCCATGGAGTTCAGGTAGAGGAATCATACCCATATTTCTAAAGTTCCACACGAATAAACAATAGATATGAACATTGTATTATATTTTCTCAAAATCATTTCATAGAAGCTATTATTAAAAAAATCAAGTAGATCAACAAGAAGAATCAGTTAGACCATCATCGATGATTCCTACTAAAGTGTCTTAATACATCGTGTAGGCATATATAGTTTGATATCCACTGCGATTCAGTATTTTTGTGCTCTATATAACGATGCTTAATTAATTTCCATTCCAATCCCGAGGGCCGATTCAAACTCGCGATAATATTCACATGCAGCAAACGTACAAATTTAATCGGAATTAAAAATTCAAATTGTGTAATTGAAGTTGGAAAAATGTTAGGAAATTGACCTCAAAATGGTAACATAAATTATTATCAGTGTTTTCGAGAAAACCTAACAAAAATTTGAAAGCTATTGTTTGATGAGTCCAGGAATTCCGGAGCATACTTTACAAATTTGTTCATCTTGATTGTTAATATCACGAATCTCATCATCATCTAATCTCTCCTCGAAGACTGGAGATGTTCACTTCATTACTAGCTTACCCGCTATAGGTTCCCTAACTTCCCACCCCTCTTCATCCTCGTACCCCACTCTATCCTATATCTACAGCTCCTCAACATACCCTATAGCTACGTATAATATACGACAAGAGTTTTCGTATCAATTTCAGAACGTTCACATCTGATTAGGTTTCAATTTGTGAGCTTATTGTCTAGTGATGCTTCGAGGCATTTATACAAACTGTGAGCTACGCGACGTATTGATGGTTACGATCGACCGTTTTCTCTATGTTTTAGTATTGGCAATTGGGCGATTCGATGATGTATTCACCATGCAGCCACTTCTTTCCAGGAATTTCTTGAGAAAACAATGGACGAGGGGGAATCTATTATATAAGGAAAAGGGTAACCAAAATTATGCCAATAGTTTACGTTATAGAAAATGTGTATATGAAGGGAATTCGAGACAAGATGTTTTGATCTTGATCAAAACGAGCAACACAACAAAATGAAGTCTTACAGAGATATGATATATGAATTGAGTAAATAGAATGATTTGTAATGATTATTTTTCTCTCACTCCTCCTTTCAACCTAGATGCAGAATAACACCGAACATTTTCAATTTTGACTTCAATGTGGGAGACCTATACTATTTACACACCACTACTTCTGAATATCCCTCAATTTCTTGTCTGGTGGCATCCACACCGATATATACTGAACCCCCTCCCTTCTTGACTAATTAATAAACCCTTCACCCTCCCCTCCCTCCCCTTACCCCTTGGCGTGATCTTATCCGAAATTCCTTAGTTTTGAGACTTCCAGTCTCCAAGATATCACTATATACATTCAACATGTCGCTTGTCTGCAGGTTCGGAACTTGTGACCGTTCGAGGTGGAATATGTCATAGACGTACGATCGACACTGATGCTATGGACAGAATTAAATTAGAATGAAATAACTCGTTCAAAGGTCAATTGCGTTGACATTTAATTAATTTCTCCGAGGAATGGTCGAGATTATGTGAGTTTTGGAGGTGTAGGTAGGGAAGAGCTAATTGAGTGAATGTGAAGTTCGAGCTTGCTGTATCAGTGCATTCGTTATATGACGAACAATCCAATTTAAAAATAATATGTGTGACCATAATATTGAGAATGCCAATTTATTGTGGTTGAATGAATGTGTAGATTTAATTGAATGAATAATTGTTCTTCTATTGAACGATAACTGGTTCACACATATTTCAAGATACATATGACTCTTACAATACACACTTGAGCAAATGAAATGAATATAAAACACGATGAAAAAAAATACTATGACAACAATCAAGATGTATGGGAATAAACAAATGAGAATTGAATAAAAACAATTTAAATATGGCCGGAAGTGAAAAGAGATACTCACACATTTGATGCTGTAATTTGTATTACACTAATATCAGACTCTTGAAAATGAAGGAAGAAACTTCTCGAACATGTTCAATATTATCAAATATGAAGCGAATATCCTGAATATAGCACGGATAATATATTCATCCATATGCATTATTCAGTGCATTTAGAGAGTTGAATTATACAAACATGATTTCAAAAATGTGACTCATTTAGATATGAGGACAAGATAAAATCATTCAAAACATCCATAAGCTGCAACTTTCTACATTATTGGAACTAATAAAATTCCGTGTATTTTGTTGTTTAAAATTTCAAGGAGTCAATGAAATTATATTTCAAACATTAACATAGTTTGCGAAAAACAATATTGCTCTATACCTGGACACCCTTCTCTACTCTAAGTAACCTCAACTTTTATACTTGAAAACGATAAATGTATCTTCATAACAACATAATTGGAGCTCAAAAAACTTTAAAATACAAATCCAAATCTCCCAAAATTGTGTATGTTTAGAAGCCAAACTCTATAGAGCTACTTCGGGCCTATAATCTGAAAAATTGAAAAATAGTTCCAGACGATTCGTGTTATGAAACATGTACTAGTAATTAATTTATAGAACTGCATCGTGCTTAAACATAGTTCCATGATCGACCGCCAGAACGCGTCACATACCACCATTTTAATCTAAAATGCAATATCAAAATTACACCGTAAATAATCCTGTAGCATTTCATTAGAGTCAACAGGCGTAGTCTATGTTAACACGTACCTAAGTGTGCCTAAAACGTGCCTAAATTTGCCTAAGTGAATGACGAATAGACTTCAACAGTTTATAACAACTCCCGCTTAATATATCTCTTTTAATATAGCATCCAATAGTACCAACTTCCCCAGCTGTTTATCATCCGCATGGTACCAACATAGTAGCTGTTTATCATTCAACAGAGAATAATGCGATTCTGAATTAAATATTCCGTAACTACAAGTCTGTTATGCGTCTTGCTACGATCGGTTGTCTTTCCTGAGCCTCAACATTACCGATCGGGAGATTCGAGCCGCCAAAAAGACATGGGATATGTATGACGGTGAGATAAAAATTGTGCTACAAATAAAATACAACTGGCAGTTTAAGTAGCGAAGATAAATTGTTTTTTGAGAATAACTTTTATAAACAAGTTTCATATGAAAAATACGATCTACATTTGGCAACATGGCATTTCTTTGTGATTCTGTCGTAAAAATGTTTTACACAGACCCGTGTTACACTATTTTCACATTTTTGTTTAATATTAACATAAAAAAAAACTTCAAACAGAAGTCATTGTTTCCTAGTTATGATTATGACCAAGATGACAAGGTAGGACTGATCGGACGGAGTGTCACAAGAACAATTTTATCACCACAAAAACTCAAATTGAAATCAATACGACTTGAAATTGAGAACATTGATCCGAGTGCATCTCTTACATTTGAGAGTTGCCAAGTTGTGAGATGATGCAGTATAATGATATATTAATGCAGAGTGAAGATAAAAAATTTACTAACGATTTAAAGTATGAAAACAATTATTCTACTGACTCGGTCCAGACAGAAACCCGTTTTACGACCCGACGTTATGTCTACCACAAAGTCGTCAAGTCTAAACGCGCACGACGGTGATAATTACGACAACATTACCAGACTATACAGTTGATATCGATATCATCCTCATCAAAACATGTTCAAGTCGTAAGATCCTCATTGCGTCTTGCTTTCGAAATCGTTCATATTACTATAACACGTGTGACACCACGTGTGTGCCTGTTTGGCTGTGGAAAACGTGAACGTGTCACCATAGCAACTATACTAATTGTGGGTGTAAACACACTAATATACTGAAGTTGTGAACAGAGAACACATTTTCGAGAACATTGTTGTCCATTTACAACAACAATGTCTACCATCACTCGTAGAAACGTTTATTATTCTCATTATACGATAAATATAATTATGACGGGGATATTGATCTCATTATTCACAACAACGGTATCCTTAATTGGATTATTGCTGTATCAAAGAAAGTGTTTAGAGAACGCTATAATACCATTTAGCGGCATGATTGACCTTTCGCAATATATAACTATAGGTATACTAGCCAATTACGTTCTCCTGCTGGAAATAAAATTACCTTCGTTTCCATAGCAACGCGATAATGTCTGTATGCGATTCAACTCTTACATGCGAAACAATTAGACTATAATACAGTACACTTTACTCACCTCTATACAACCGCCGAGAAGAGAGACGAAGAGGCGAAACTATAAACAAAGTAATTGACAAATAAGAGTGTAATGTGTAATGATTTGTCTACCGATCTTGTTTGTCGGTGTGATGACCCGTTACGTGCTACGTGCATTACAATTGTACGTGCTACGTGTCGGATAGAAAGGGCTGTCTACTGATTTCAGTCCGGCGCTTGAAAACTTCTACGACGAACAAAAGACGATTGTCTTTGTTGAGTGAATGTGTGTGTGTGTTGAACGAATACACGCACACCGATACAGAATCTCTTACACAGACGGGCACTCACACAAAGACAGCAGCGATTACAATCAAGCAGGCTGATCAGGAGGGTGAGAGAAGGGAGGGGAAGGGAAGAGAGAGGAAGTTTATACTCAAGTCGTCACACGTGTGAAATAGCTCAAGGAGAGGTAAAAGCGGTATTAGGAAGTGAATGGTTACTGATTGAAAGTGGAAAATGAAAATACTAATATAGACCCATAGACCCATTTGTGCTAATCAATCATGGCTCCCAGAATACGTTTTATTGATTATTTCCAAACCGATACTCTCAGTGGTGTGATTGAAGATAGATGTCACTGATTACATGTCTCAACACGTAATTAAAAATGAAAACTCCCGTTATTTGATGAATGAAATAACATTTCACGCAATTCGGTGGAGGTGCCGGGTTTCAGAAAAATACTGAAACTCGTCATTGCTTAAGTCTCATCATATTTGTATGACTCCGACTATATGAAAATACTATAACTCTGAATAATCATCACATTGATGCTCTTTATTTCATCAAGTTATAAGCTACTTTCAATTTAATTTTCAACCAACTCAAATAATACATTCCGTTTCATATTTGAATCCCTAACTACACTTCATAAGTGATGGCCGGCTGTGAACGGTTCATATTATATTATTTCCATGAATATATTAACATTTTTACTACAAGTAAACTATTCAATTTATCGTATGAATATATTCACAGGAATCAGGGGTGTATGGAGCAGGGGAATAATGACTGCAATTAAACGCTAATCCGCGCATAACTCTAGAAGGGAGGAGGTCCGGGGGCGCAGTCCAGGGGCGCAGTCCGGGACACAAGTCGAGCTGCTCGCTTGACCAACCAATGCATTTCATCAATTATTCAACTTAATGAACCCTATAAACACACAGTCCATAATAATTAAACAGTCACGTTTTTAACGTGTCCACGTTTCTACGTTCTTTCCTATTCAAAACTGAAAAATAAATGAATTAAATTAAAAGCTGGGTTACATTTTTAATGGGTTAGTGTGAAATTGTTTTTTCCGGATGATTGTCTCTCTGTTAATTAAGTCGTTCCATTCTAGTGCCAGAAAACAAATATTTTTAGGGTCATGGCATTATTTGAGGAATTATGAGGAGAGGTCATGGGTTCGTATTCAGCTCTAGTGTCGTTACATTTGTTCTGGTTGATTTCTCCTGACTAATCTGAGTCATACTTGCGAATTTTTGTGAGCCAATATAATATTATAACTCACTCTTTATTAGACGAGCTTTAGCGAGGATTCAATTCGACATACTGAAAAAAATTGGTGTTCGTTTTTATGTTTTTTTTTTCATGTTTTTTATCGATTCGCCACAGGTCAAACGGCTACATCTATCAACTTCAAACTTTTTTTCAATATGGTTCCTCATCTAACTTAGATCTGTATAGTTTTGTGGCGTTATCGAGCGGTAACTTTTTGTTTTATGAATTTAAGAAATTTCAATAATTCCCATTAGAATAACATGGCGGAAAAAAAAGAAAATATTTTTATTTTCTAAAAAAATGAAATTTCGCGTGAAGTTGAATTACATTTTGGTACACATTTCTAAAAATTTTCATTCTGATCGGGTGATCCATTTTAAAGAAATAACATAAAATGTGCTAAATTGGTACCACTCGAAGCAGTTTTTACCCATTTTCACCCATACTATTACTATCCGCTCGTCTTACAACGCATATATGGCGTTTTCCTAGTGTAAAATCATGGAACGAATATCAAAACTGAAATATTTTCGAATAAAATCTAGCTGTTAAACTTTCAAACCTTCTATACCTTGAATGAAAAAAAATCGAATTGAGAATATTTGTGGGGTCTCATTCTATTTCTAGAATCTCTCAGCGATAACTCTTGTAGAAAATAATGTGTTGTTTCCAAACAAATTGAAACTCAGAACTAATGATTTGAATAATTTTTTGCAATATCCATTCTGATTTTTTTTTCCATTCTTTCCCAATATTACTTTTTTAGTATGTGATTGGGAATTTGATGTGATGGAATCACTTCTGAAACCAGTCATTCGTCAGAGTTATCGATCTTCGAAAGAATCAATTCATATCATAATAAGACCATTGACTAAAGAGATACTCAAGACGTCCCACGTAAGTTACTCCGCGATATTCAAAACCCTTTCATTATTACCTGAAGTTACTTCAATGATCGTTACACATTCCTAGAGCGCTTCTAGCAGTCACGCTGAATACTTGGCAGTCAAGCCGGGCAAGTATCCATCTAACCGTCGACTGAAGCACAATCGATGCTGAACACTCTTAGCGAAAGAGTGGGTATGACTCTCAATTCAACGTCGAGTGAACTGTCTTTGTATCTCTTCAGTCTATGATAAGACGTATCATAAAATGAAATTATCAATCTTCGTTTTATAATTCATGGGTGCGCGTGAGCCACTATATAAGCTACAGTCTTTGTGACCCTACCAATTCCATGACAGTGAAATTCATTATTTTCGGCTCATTATGACAATGAATGAAATTCGAAATACAATGTGTATTATCTGTTCTAATGACTGCAAGCTGGCACGTTATACCATTAATAGTCCATGCACAATTGAATATTGCTCATCAATTGCTCATCACATTGCTCATCACAGACAGCGTAGACCTGGTGTGAAAGTTCGTTGCTTTTATTTTAAAATTATAATAAAATGGGATGATGAGGTCGCTCTTGTGGTGCCCCGTCCAACAATCCTACTTTCATCCTTAGCCTCAATTGGGGAACAATGATTTTATCTGAAGTTTCGATGTTGTTGAAAAAAAAAATATTTCCACGTGTGCGTACTCTTACTGGATGTTTATTCCAAATCATCATGTAAAAACATTCATATTTGTTCAAGTATCCGCCGAAAATGTATGCGAATATATTTTGATGAAATAATGCGCATAGGCCTAGACATGTTGTCATGATAATACTACAGAAGGAAAGCTAAAACCGGTATTTTGTGTTCTTGTTGATCAGGTGATGTTCCAGTTTTTTCTGTATACTGGACTATAGAAGTCTGTGACTTATGAAGGAGGATACTTTGCATGTCGTTATTCAAGTCTCAACTGAGCAAATATTTGTGCAATGTATTATACTAGGAAAACGCCATATATACGTTGTAAGACGAGCGGATAGTAATAGTATGGGTAAAAATGGGTAAAAACTGCTTCGAGTGGTACCAATTTAGCACATTTTATGTTTTTTCTTCAAAATGGCTGACCCGATTAAGCTGAGAATGTTTGGAAATGTGTACCAAAATGTAATTCAACTTCACGCGAAATTTCATTTTTTTGGAAAATATATATTTTTTTTTTTTCGTCATGTTATTCTAATGGGAATTTTTGAAATTTCTTGAATTCATAAAAAAAAAAGTTACCCCCCGATAATGCCACAAAACTATACAGATCTAAGTTAGATGAGGAACCATATTGAAAAAAAGTTTGAAGTTGATAAATGTAGCCGTTTGACCTGTGGAGAACCGACAAAAAAACATAAAAAAACACATAAAAACGATCACCAATTTTTTTCAGTATGTCAAATTGAATCCTCGCTGAAGCTCGTCTTACAAAGCTATGAAACAGTATAAAATAGAATATCAGAGTGTATGAAATCTTCAACATGGGCAATATTTATGAAATGATACATTATTGGATGTGTATTTCTTTTCCGTGTAGTTCATGTAAGAAGGGATGTATGGAAACCAACAAAACGATTATTAAGGTGTAGAGGAAATATCCTTCTCTTTCCTCGTCAATAACATCATCTCAATGACTTCTCGTATAAACTTCTTGATATTTAGTACTTGACATCCCCGCCTTGTCGCTGCCATCACTCAACACCTCCTGTAAGCCTATAGGTGTATGCAGTTCCACAACTCACCGCCGTTTCAATTAGCGCTACAGGATTGAATTAATACTCTGACATGTAGTTGATCTTGCTCAAGCTCTCGAGTCACGTGGTTGGTGGGTGAGGGGTATGGAGACAAGTGGGAGTCGGTGAATAAAACCAGGGGTGACAACTTGAAAAGAAGAATTGATATAACTTTCGAAAGGGAAAGGCGAGAAGTGGAGAAGTTTTTTTGTTTTCGGGAAAAGTTTTGTAATGAATTTGATATTCTCGTATGTACTATTACTCTTTGTGTATGCGTGCGTAATGGTCGCGGGTGGATATCAAGATGAATGGAATTTGTCGCCGAATGAAAAAAGAAAGAAGGTTTATTTATCGAGTGGAAAGATATTCACACTGGTCACCCGGGATCTATCAATATGAAGGAATTTATTGCAATATTCTCTTTGTTTTTTCTGTCTTTTTTCGATAAAGGGAGCTGCAGAAAAATACATTCACTTCCAAGTGTGAGACGACGCAGTCGTAGGAAAAGCCATTCATTGAAATATCATAATGTAGGCTTTTAACTTCAAACGGTTTGAGAATTCAAATACTATTGTAAACACTCCCATAATTTGTATATGTAGGAAAACTCAATGACGGTTTTTAATGCTATGATGAAATATAGTTGTGTTTATAATCGCCAATCTCTCCGGAAAAATCATTGGACTTCAATTTTACTACTTGACTAAACTATAACGGTGAAATCATAATTGTGATATTTGTGTTTGTTATGTTGGTAGATGACCTCCTTCTATCGGGATACAAGTAAATTAAAGGCTTTTTTTAATCTTCAAAGTCTTTATAATTGCTAACAATCAAGCCATTACCAAATTTACTTCTGCCAAGGTTTTACAAGCTGATGATCATCAAATGTTTGATCTTGGTGAGCACTGTCATCGTTTCAAATGGCTATTCCTCTAATCATCACTATAGAAAACCAAGCCTTAAGATCAATGCGATAACCCTGATATCCAGCTAAGAACCGAGAGTTAAATAAAAGACAGAAAGTAAACGTCTAGTATAATTTGATACCTCACATCTTGTTTTGTTCCATTGGAGAACTTGACACCCGCAGTTCATGAGTTTAGTATGGCGTCACTAATGAGCGCCAGGCGTGCTTGTTCTCGGTACTAAATACACCTTAATAAGGCCTCAATTAAGATATTCGGTGTCAACTATGCTTTTATCATGGACAAAATTTGGTCCACACTTGTTTTCACGAGAGACAAAGAAGTATGCATATTTCCAATGAACTTCTGAAGAAACGAGGTCAATCGCACAAACAAACACAATCATCACCGTTCTGAATCATCACAGTTTGATGATCAAGGTTTGATGATTTTCAGTACTAAAATCACGGACATGAATCAAAACTACCTATTTTGAAAGCGTAACTTGTTCTATGTTGCGGTGAGCTTTTCTAGACCACACCCAGTTACCAATAGGTTACGAATTGTTTATATCTTATTTAGATGATCTCCATCACACTTGTGGAAACGCTTCGCCCAATGGATGAACAGAAATCAGATGAATATAAGGCCAAAATCATCGGAAATAATTGCATAAGTAATTCAAATGAGAAGTAGAAAAATTTGATGATGATTCGTTTTTATTGTGATCCTGAAAAGACTAGTTAGAAATTAACATCGACATTCCATCGAAATTCAAGATATTTTGAATACATTTTCAGAAGCGTCTTGCAAACCAAATAAGTTAAAATGCTCCAAATACATATTCACTACTACGGATGAGTCTACGTTATGACTGATTATATAATTGTGATGATAGTGACCCCTGAATAAAATTGTTTTTACGGGATCGATTGCGAATGATAATAATAGTGACAGCTCAGCATCTATTTCGGGGACTTTGAAATCCTCAAGTTAATTTGGTCGAAAATGAATGAGCCGCTATTTCATAAAAGTCTCCATTTATGCCATAGAATAGAGATTTCTATTTCATGTTTATACTCTACCTGAGTTCTTTAGCAACGTGTTTCAAAGAATGTTCAATTACACTTTGAGAGGTCTCACTTAATATGACCAGCTGGAAATCAATTCCTTTCCTTCAACTCTCTCACTCTCTCATCTCTACCCCAGTGCATTTCTCCCATCTAGCCGTTGTAATCACTTATCCAGGCTTCCTAGTTCCCTTGGTATTATTCCAATGTTGGATCCGCATTATGATCTCTATCCCCGCTTCTCTATCCCCGCTTCTCTCTCCCCGCTTCTCTCTCTCTCTCTCTCTCTCTCTCTCTCTCTCTCTCTCTCTCTCTCTCTCTCTCTCTCTCTCCATTTCTTGCTTTCTGTCTCTCTTCTTCCTCAATTTCTCTATTTCTCTATTTCTCTATTCAACTCTCTCTTCCTCTCTCCCTCCCTCCCTCTCTCTCTCTCTCTCTCTCTCTCTCTCTCTCTCTCTCTCTCTCTCTCTCTCTCTCTCTCTCTCTCTCTCTCTCTCTCTCTCCCTCTCTCTCTCCTCTCGCTCTCGCTCTCTCTCCCTCGCTCTTCACGTCAATTCGTTCCAGATCTCGTCGTTTCTGTAGCTCGTCAGTGATCGCGGGTTCATATCCCATGCAAGTCACGCATCGTACGAATTGCACTTTCCCTCATTAAGGCGTGAGCGACACTCGAGTGTATTCCGTGCCGTGAGTTGTTGGAGGCTCCGATCGACAGTCTCTCCTATCTGTTAGCTGTAAAAGTTTGGAGTTTCGATCTGGACTACTGTTGTGAAACAAGGCGATAAGTTTCACACCCGACGTGGAGTGAACGTTGCCATGGAGAAGGGCAAGGAGGTTGTAGTGAATGTAAGATATAAGACATGTATCAGTGACATGTATCAAGGATAGAAGAAAAAGGAAGGATCAAGGATAAAAATATCCTGAAATGACGAATTCAGATGAAAATGTATAGACTATAATACAAATCAGGCTGAGCATGAGAGTGAAATTCATTATAATGCTCCGAACAAATGCTGCATGATAACTAATTTATTTCTTTAAGGATGTGAAAAAACGCTTTACTTGGTCAACCATAGGAGAACACTAAACATATACAGCACATGAATAATCACGATTGAAAATTCAATAGCACACAAATAATGATCCTATGATTTTTCTCAATTTAGTGTACATTATTTATGCAGTTTGAAAATACAAATCTCCTAGTCGTGTCTCCACAATAAAAAGAACACGTCGCACCCGCTCATCTGTGAGTGGTATATATGTACATCGTTTCCCCAGTCTGTACGAAAGACGAAATAATTGATGGACTCTCCACAATTGTGTTACTTTTCCCGAAGAAATGTTCTGAAGAAAGCTACGCGCCTCGACGTACGTGTCGATAAAGCAGACAATTACTATTCTTAGCGTGGTGTTTCAAGGCGCAGTCGAAACCAGACACAAATGAACTTCCTTCATCAAAATAAAACCCCACTCAAAACCCCTTACCGCCATAACTAACTTACACTTTGGGTCACCCGATCGAGCCTCCATAAAAAAACTGATCGTTATTCTTTCGATGGTTTCTTTTAAAACACGAATTCAATTATCGCCGACAGGGAATTTGCTTAATGTCATCGTGGTGTACCGCACCCTTGTTAATAATCCTGAGGGAACGCTGCGTTTATATTCAGGAAGAAACGACGGTATTGCGTGTTCAACACATTGTTACAGGAAGCAGACAGGAAGATTGATTGAATAGAATCACATAATGTATTAAATAGATTAACATTTTTTTCTAGCTAGCTAATTGATTTTATTTATAAAGGGGATGGACAATAATTATTCTAGTTCGAAAAAATACACCCTGATTTAGATTTTGTGAGAAGTAATCACAGGTCTCATAACATTGCATATATATCTGTAATGATCTCATTTTTTAAAAGTGGTTCATAGGTTGGATATTTAACATTCTGATTCACAATAATCATCAACTGACGGTAACTAGTACTGTCAACATAAATAGTCATTTGCTCGCCAAGTACATCTCGAATATACGTAGGGTCATCATAGTGCTCCTAGCTTTCAGTGCAATTATATTCCAAGCAATAGATTTTGAGTGTATCCATTTTTAGTACACAGTAAGACACAGGGTATGCATGCTACATGGAACTAAAAATATTTTCCCCCCACAACAAAACTTGATCCAACATAAAATTGATCATTCTTCATAGTGATATTTTTTTTATTCCACATTGTGTAGCATATTGAAAATTCATATGGAAATGATATATCATTGAATTATTTGTAAAAATGAAAGAATCTCAAGAGAAACCCCCTTACCAAATAAATGTTTGTCTCTCGGCTGGAACTATAATTATCATAGTGCTCTCCATTAAAGATGAGATTATTACTGAGAATGAACACAGATTGGTTGCTTTTCTTAGTTGGAGTAGAAAAAAAATTGTTCGACTAATTTCTCTTTCATTGGAGAATACTCTCCGGATATTCAAATGAAATGAAATCTTGTATGTTCAGCCATGTTGATTTTAGTATTCAATTCTCATTTTATTCGTTCAATTGTGGTAAAAAAAAACAAGATATATACTATATATAATTATGTGAGTATGCATTTCATCTTGACTCACCTTTGAGAGTTCTCTGCTGCGATGCATCCTGCGTTGATTCGAAGCTGAAATACCTGACTGAATAAGTAAAACTACATTATAGCATGAATGAATTGTGCCGCGATATTTTTCTCACAAAATTTTGCAGTCATCAGAAGAAAAGACCCAAATTTAATGTATGATTTAAATAACCAAAACTTGACTTTTCGAACTTCAAAAACCTTCCAGTTGAGAATCTTGGATTTTTTACTTGTTCGAGTTCTGACATTCGTAAATTTCTGCTCATCAATTGATGATTTTTTCATTTCACATGAAAGTTATACCATGTATTTCCACAGTTCAGTCGATAAGATGCTCAACGTAGAAGGATATTTTCATTTGACAGAGAGGTTTATCTAAATATTTTTTTTAGATTCTGACGAAAATCGAAATCCGGTTTTTCTATTGTGAGCTCATAGTGTTCCAAACACTGCATCAATGAGGCAATAGCTTCAAGTCAGCTGGTATCACGATGACTTTCTATTAGAAGTAGAGACCTGGGTTCGAACGTTGGCTACAGTTCCGTTTCATAATTTCTCAAAACATTATCTGTAGATATTATGCTCATCTGGGATCAGTTGGAAGTATAACAATAGTAAGTTTCCGATATCCATTTAAAATATTTATTGATACAACGTTAACGCAAATAACTCTAATATCATATTATCTTACACTAACTTTGTTTGACGCCATCTTGTTTTGAAATTGTATTACGTAATAAACATCCAAATATATCTAGCAACATTTTCACAATATTGTTATATTTTATGCGTCACACGATATCTAGATCAAGTGTATAAATTCAATTACGTCATTTCCATACACACTTCCAAATGATATAGATAAATACAGAAATGAAATCTATAAAATCATCGAGTTCTTTCAATGATAGCATATTTAAGTTTCATTTAACGTGTTATAATGAGTGCCATTAACATGTTGCCAAACCAAAAATGGAGATCAGTTACAGCAGATCTAGACAACTGTAACAACTGTAAAATACGATACCGTGATGACTGATTGGTTACAACCAATCTTAGTGAACACCAATAAATAGATGATGCAACAACATAGTGACGTCAGCTATTTTTACTTTATAAATTTTCGAACATTCTGGTAAAATATAATATTGCTGTATTCACTTATCAGGACTGATAATACTTATAATATTCGAGATAGTTTTCAGAAAATTAATAATCACTCGAATACCATTAAAATGTCCCACATCTCTTGGAGAGAATGATAGGAGTGTAATACATAATATGGCTGTTACTTTTCACATCAGATCGAGAAGTCATTAATTGAATAATTAAGTATCCATATAAAATATAAACAAGACAATTTACACCTTTGATCTAGACCTGTTCGCCACACATCCATATTGTCATTAATTGCAAGACTTGAAAACGCTGTACACAACTGTAATCTCTTTCTCGTTGTCGATCTCTGTCTAACACACTCTCACGCATCTTCTCGTTTCACTCGCACTTATTGATATGTTCACAGGCGGAAAGAGTTCACCAGTGGGCTGCAGTTTGGCACATTGATAATGACGTAATGACCACGTGAGTCAGTCGTAGAACTTAAGTTCGTTATATTGGGGCCTCGATTGAGGCTAGATTAGCTTATTTACAAGAGGAAGAACGTATTTTCGATAACCACGTGACACGGTTCGGGAGTTTTTTTTTAGTTTCGTAACAAAAGAGGTAAAATAATAATATTTCAATACAAAGATTCTTATTAATAACGTCGGTATTTGGAATTAGGTCTGGAAAGATGAAAATGTAGGTACCATGTTGGCAATTGTGTGAACGAATAATATTAATTATTATTCTGTGTAGATTATAAGAGTTTGAATAATTGAGACACACAGAAAAAATGTTTTGATTTCAATTCTACCTCAAGTCGATTAAAGCCAAGGAACATTCATTTCTCATTCTCACGATATGGCACGTGAAAAGGTAAATATGAAACATAATAATAACATAAGGTCGTATGACAAAAAAAATGTTAAATACTATCAAACGAATCATTTTTACATTTAGATTGAATATACCGGTATCGATTTTGATGAACTTCCAATCAATCTAGGACCTATGCAACATAGTAGGAATTACATAGTAGACCTAGACAAATTCTACAACCCCCCCCCCCCTCCCCTACTCCAGATTTAACAATGCGTATTACACTTGCGTTTATTTACGTACAGCTACTGTAAATGTCACATTTCACTTTCACTTCCATTAAGACAATTGTCTTTCTCATGCAAATGTCGCTTTGATTTCACACTTCAACCCTTTGCTCCGACCCCATTTACACGCAATATTGTCCTGGAGGCTACGATAGGACGTCTCCCCCAACCTTCAGCACTAACGCTTGGTTGTGTTGAAACATTAGGTAGAACCGACACGGTCGTTAAACGTGTAAATGTGACACTTTATATGTGAGAAGAAATCTGTTTCGTGTAACTGTTTATATTACAGTTAGTTAAATGAGTGGAGAACAACAGAGGAGGCTTACAGAGATATGTTCTCAGTCGAGAATACTTCAGTGGAGAATTACATTATATTAAATGAAGAAGAATGAGCCTGAAGGGTTCAATTAACGATATAACGATATTAAAATATGCCTATAATATCATATTCAAACAGTTAACAAAACATCATAGAAAACATTATCCTTCTAGCATACATTTTTTTCAATTTTATATTCTTTCAACTTTCAAATATTTAAATAATTTTGAATATTTAAAATATTATACACATCCATCATTGTTGATGGAAAATCTTTTTGTACCATGGTTCCGAAATAATGGAGATGTCAACCAATCCATGAACAAATCTTTCTACAATAACAATTATAATTCAATTATATTTTATTTATATTTTGACGGTTATATTTTGATTTTGTTGTTGGCATTTGACACCCTCACTATATAATCATCTTCATTTTGAATCGTATATAATATTTGAAGTTGGTTCAACACTCTCATTCTTCTCTCTCTCTTTCTCTCTCTCTCTCTTATTCCTAAGAAAATATTCCTAATGATAATTATTCCTAAAAATTGTCTCGACTGGAAATTCATCAAAATTGTCTCATTGTTTCTTGAAAATGTATCGAAATCAAACAAAAACTTTCGAAAGTGGAACTAATTTAAATTCAGACTGGGAAGTATAACTGATGTATTATTATTATTGTCCATCTTGTATTGGTAGTTTAGAGTAGCGCATGTAGCGCGTGTAGCGCACACAGTAGACAGAGTAGCGGTTGTTGCAGGGAGTTGGGTGTAGCGGTAGAAATAGTGGCCAGACCGCCGCCTACTCCCGACGAGCCGCCCGAGTCGCCTGGTTCCCGTAGAGAATCCTGGAAGAGATGTTGGCCTGGTTCGTCAGAGTCCAGTCCACTGTCGTCGATCACGTTCTTGATGCGATTAGGCAAGTCCATTTCTGGAATAGATAATAACATGAATGAATGAATGAATATTAGGGTTTTTCGGCGCGTCAATGACGGGGTTATTTTGGGCCGGTCTTTTTTTTCAAATGTTGTTCAACGACCCCACCAACAGCTAGGTTATAAGAGGGTACGAATGAGCGAATGATAATCAAACGATGGAGTGATGATACCTTATGCGGGACTCGAACCCAACCCCAACAGTGACTTCAGTTTCTACCGTGCGCCGGTCTATAATAGCAATAACATAATTACAAATGATCACATTAGGATAATTTTTGTATACTCATCATGGAACAACGCTACATTTTCAAATCTTTTTTTAATATAAACCGATGCTGTGTGAGGATTTTGGGATATTTCATATGATTTTGATAGCAGTTGAGAAAAATTTCAGTGAAATCGATATATGAATCGTAGGAGCGTGTTGAAGTTGAATGTTGAATATACAAATATAACATCCGGTAGTAGGCTAATCCATAGTCACGTTCCGTTATTAAAACCCAAATGTTTTTCATTGCACTTATCAAATAAAGGATAAAATGAAGGAAATATAATGTGTGTATTGTTAGTAAGAGCAAGACATCCGAATCGATATATGTTCCTATAGAACACATAACACAAACGCTAAAATAAATCCGTTTCTTACTGGTTCGGTTAAAACGGTATTATTTAAACCAGAAGCCGATACTGCGTTGACGCAAACCAATAACAATTGCGTTAACAGTTCAGCCACCCACGATGTTCAGCCATTCCAAGATGGCGGTCGTGCATAATAAAGACTTTCGAAAAGACTTACAAAAGTCTGATTCGTCGAAACCAATCTCATTTTACGACACTACTAGAGTCAACCGTTTCTCTATATTCAAGATTCGAGGAAAGAAGTGGAACTTTTGACTCTTTGATCGAATTACTTTATATATCGTGTGGCTGTGTCTAAAATTAAACAATAAAGCAATATTATTCGTATGGATGTTCTCGACACGTAAAGATGGTTGTCGTTACGAGGAGAAAGTTTCTATGTTTTGAGTCGATACGGATTAGGGCTCAAGTCGAGTTTGCCTATTATGTCAAGGTAGGTATAGGGAGAAACACTGCCTCCAAGAAATATGGTAATAGAAGTGTGAGGAAAGTGAAAACTCTGGCAGTATAAAGTGTAGGTAGGCGGAAAGGGGTGCGAGGATGGGGGAGATTCATAGATCTTACTTTCTCACGTGACAGAGTGCCGTTATTATAGAATTGCCATTCTCATTTCATATTATTTATAGGACCCTACTTGGTAATAGTTATAAATTGTGACAAAATATATCAGGTAGTTTTTCCTTCGTGATAGATCTAAAATGGAACCATGACTATAAAATGTAATTACCTTTGGTATTTCCACATATGGTGATTTCTAGATCGATTCGTCCCGTATTATAGCGTATGTATTCCTAATCATTATTATTAGCTCAGATATAGTTAATGTATTTGTTCTTACTATTAGTATTCATTTTGACTATTGAAATCAAGTGGGCCTGGAATGAATTGAGGTACATATCATATACGTGAGAGTATAATCATATGTGATTGTATCCACGCGAATAGAAGGTTCTCTACCAACTGAATAACTATGAAAATCATCGCATTGGACAGAATCTTACTGCAACTTAAGGTACCTATATACACTGCATGGAGAAGTCAATTTGAACAAAAATGTCATTTTCCAGATTATCAAGTAGTATCAGTAATTATAATTCTATCCTCTTTCAGAATATTTTAGTTGCATTGAGATATCACTTCTAGTTATTAAAAAAAATCGTTCACGCACTGTGCACCCATAAAAAAACAGAATTCATAGTATATCTAGAGATTGGGTCGTGCGACTTCCTTTCCTTTGACTCTCGATTACTCGAAACTAGTTCTCACTGTGCAGAAGAAAGTTCTAACGAACGGATGTAATAGTAATTTTGGAGATAGTTTTTGGAAATGCTAGCTAATGATTGAGAGAAAGTTCTGGTCGTTCGGAATTCACAAATTCCTTCTCCTTCCTAATTAACATACAATTCATAATTATTTTCAACCTACTTTTTTGGAATAAAAATTATAACATTCCTCAAAAATTGAAATAAAAGAATGTAATAATTTTTTTCAAAAAGTGAACGGCCAGAACTTGCTTTCATATCTTCTAATCATAATGGAAAAAGATTCAACTCTATGGGGTACTCTCAGCATAATAAAATCCTTGTTAAAAATGTCATTGTTTTAACAATGAACATTCATTTTAAAATTCGATTGTTGATATTTTTTATTGTTGAACATTTTTTTCATCTACCTAAATCAGGATTAATCAAATTGAAAAATAATGTAAAAAGTCTGAAACTAGTAGTTTTTTATGTTATGGGTACCTCAAACAATGAACGTATAGTAGTAGTAGTTTTGAAGAATGTATAGTACGTTTCTAATCGTGAATTTCTTCAATATATTCTAAAGCTCGGTATTACCACAATTAAGTCCAGTTGGACTAATTCTGAGCGTTGGTCAAAACAAAATGTATTATGGGTAAGCATGGCGAATAGAAAAAGACTGACCGTTAGAACCACTCCCACGTTAGTAATTCCTGTAAATGCATATCACTTATTGTTCTTGTTATCGATATGTATGGGCTTTTCAGTGATTCGTTTTACTTATCATTTTAATAATTATCCATATAGTTATCCATATATATATATATATATATGTACCAAGGTTACTATATCGTTTCATAAGTAATAAGAATAATTTCGATTTGACTGATTTATCCTAATTTCATATCAATTAATCTATACGTTCTTTGAATGTATCATTATTTTTTGTTGTATTACTAATTGTTTGATACGTACTGTAATCACTGATTTATTGATAACTTATAAATGATGGCTTACTTCCATACTCAAGCATAGAATATTATTCATAAGTTATGTTGTAAAATATGTAATGTGTTTACCGATCTCCTCGAAACAGGAAAAAAAACACTACAGGCCCTACTAAAATAAGGCATTATTTATCTCAGGGATGAGTTTAGGTTCAACACAACTGTGCGGACTTACCGTAGAGTCTTATGGTGCCTTCCGCATCTCCAATCGAGTTCTTGGAGATACATTTGTAGCCCCCGAAGTCAGTCTGTCGAAACTTGCGTATCGTAAGACGCATGTGTACCGAGTAATACGCAGAACTAACTTCACTCATATTGTATTTATCGTTTCCGATAATCATTTCACCTGGTGGACAAATACAAAAACATTAGATGTAGTTAATCAATTGAAAATATTGTACTGGACTTGGTGTACTCAAACATTCTTTAGAAATTAGTAAAATGGAACATATACGCGATGTTGAATGAGCGATATAGCTATAGCCATCAACAATGGATACGCAACATGGACTTCTCCCATGTTCTCCCAGCTCACGATTATCTCCAGTGCTAAGAAACCTTCGACGCCACCTAGATCACTTATATAAGCTCTCTGATTACTGCTCTGATGGCCTGAGTAGTCTACCACAGATCTTTGATCGGTTTCATAGATTCAGATAGCTATAATCCTAGGGAAAACGCAACATATGAGTTGGATAAGCTATAGGCATAATTTATGAAATTTAATGGAAAAGCAAACCATATATGCACATTGAGTTCGAAACAATTATGTCTCTACCTTCCCGTTTTATTCATTACTCATTCTAATTGTTCTACAGTCAACAATCAATAATCAGATCCACTAATACAAAACCCGAAACGCCTGTGAAGTACACATGAACATTATCACCTGACCCAAAAATTAGACAAACAATATAAAACACTATGGATTTTAGCCGTGTACAGCAACATATTGGATGGAATGAAGAAACTTGGTCGAGCCAGCTTCAAAAGAGAGGTAAGAAAATCCCTGCTTGAAGTCGACCTGGCCAACCATTTTCCGTCAAGCAAACATGTATGCAGATGTATAACTGAACGGAGAAAGACATTTCACACAAACGAATACAATACTTTCATCATGTGAAGTTCAAGTCTTCCTCTACGCCAAACATAGAAAATAAATTATATCATCAATTTGTTCCATACTGATTATTGAGCGAGCGTTGTATAGCGTTTGAATCAAATGCACATTCAGTACACATTAAAATCCAGCTGAATTGTCTATGATTTCTTCTGATTGGATAACGGTATTTAACTGCTGAAGTTTACTCAATCGACTCGATCAAGTTGATATTTTCCATATCTACGTATATCAGTCTATATTCGATAAACGGGCATTTTTAACAAATATGTTCATGAATGGTGAAGTTATTTACGTTTGAACTGTGCTTGACAAAATATTAGGTCGTACGCAAATTGTATACGCAGATCTATATGAATGTCTAGAAAAGAATAAGACGTTTGAGATACAGATGGCTTTTCTGTAGCTTGATGCTGTTCGACATACATTGGGTCCATCGAGGAAAAGTGGTGTTTTTAATTCAAATGGACTTTCAAAGCGATTCCTAACATTTTCTGCAGCATAACGATATAAGCTCAAACTCAAAATAACGTGTTTCACAAGGCGTGTCCCTACTTTTTCAAAACTAATAATTTCACTCTGAATTCTGTAAATGTCCTGCATTTTATCATTTGTCAGTGATAACTGACGACTGTAATACCATCTATTTACATAGAATACCAATGTATTTCCACTTTTCCAAAATGAAATACTAGCTAGCCAAATATTATCTACAATAAACTAGGAGAGCCATCACCTTATCGCGTATCTAAACCACTGAAAACCAGAGAGAGAAAAAAACGGAGGAAATAATAAAAAATGAAATTGCATTCACGTAGAAAATTCCCATTCAAATGTAATTTAATTGAATGAATTTCTAGTTTTATCGCCTCGGTTTCGACTGCACCTGAGCACCACCTATCGGCCACTTTATGAACCTACTAGCCGAATGAGATGGAAGACAATCCGCGAGAAGAAATGGTTTACATTTTAAATTAAATTAGTGTTCCAATGTAATGGTATAAATGGAAACCATTCTACTTCTGCATGCTGCGGTAGTTTATTCAAGTACGGACTTGGCCATAACCTGATTATATACGCTCCTACTGGTAGGGGTAAGAACTAAGCGAGAGTGCTTCATTTTATATTAAACATTTTATATTTCGAAGAATAGATTTATTCCAACTCTAGGAGTGAATTAATTTGTGTTACAATAGCCATTGTGGTGCATCGTCCAAGCAATCCTATACTTGTCATTCCTAGGCTAAACTGAGAAACAATTACTTTCGGCCAAGGTTCAATATCTACAACAAGATAAATGTGCACCACATTATATTTCTCGAGAGGGAATCCATTATGATTCTTCATTACAAACACGATTACATCTTCCAGAATTTTTTGGAATTATTCCCCATTTTCTCAATACTAGGAAAACGCCTTATATGCGTTGTGAGATGAGCTTACAAGTATGGAAATGTAGAATTAGGAACATTAGGGTCAGCTCAATGTACATATACAGGCCATGGATCACTTCAAAGGTTTAAGAACCGCGGCTGTCTGTTGGTATATAAACCTTGGTTTCCAAACAATTATACCAGTGCCTTCTTCATATCCATCACAGATTTTAAACGTTTTAATTTATTGGTGACACTTGTTGCTCACATTTAATAGTTTCTTAATTGCTTTTTTAATTGCTTTTATTGATGTGTAAAAAAGTACATTAAAAATGCGTTTTCTTTGTTATTTCACATCCGATTGTTCCATGAGTCGCTCAAAATGTGTATGTTAGTTCTTCCCACATTCAGTATAAATTTGAGAGCTTTTGAAAAAAAAATTCCAAGTATTTCTCCCCTGGCCTATTCTTATGGGGAATTTCCATACTTTCCAATTTTTTTCCGGAAAAACCGTCCGACCGATTTTTCTGAAAAACAATCCCAACCTATTCTGGTATAACACCAATTCGTAACGAAAGTTTCGAGTTGATTGAAACTTCTTCCTGACCTGTATGCCGCGTACAAAATTACACACAAAAAAAAAAAAAAAAAAACAAGCCCAAATTTTTCCGGTATATGGAATGAAAATCTTCGCTACGCTCATCTGAAAATGATACCTATTTATACCTATGACTAGCAATAACGTAACGGGATAAGCAACATGGCGTAAGTTATATACTTTCAACATTGGACGTCTTCTCACCATGATGGAAGCAAAAAATGTGACGCGCTGAAGTGTACATTTTTGAGATTCGCAATTTCAAATCAAAACGTACGCATTCGGCTCGTATTTCAATGTAAAGTACATAGTTGAGTATTTGCATTGTTTCTGTTCTTTCTCGTAGATGTCAAGTAATTATCCAGTTATCAATTGGTAAATGTAGCAGTAAGGCTCTTGACTAGGGGTCCAATGCTTTTACACACGTATTTAAAATTTAGATTGGCTAATTCAAATGAAACGTATTCCAACGTTGCTTAATACAGTTGGGAAGAGCTGGATTCACAGAGTGCATTACACGTATTACTTTTATGAATCAATATATAATACTACCAGTAAATTGAGTATGACGGCATCCCTTTGATTCCCGCATGGTGCGAAAGGAAATGGCCATGTTGCTTATCCCGTTACGTTAGTGGTAGTCATAGTTTATACGTATAATTACAGGTACATAAAGTTGAATATATGTATTGGTTACAATTTTTTACGAATCGTCTCGATGTTGTCCAATTGGCTTTGTGAGAGTCATTATTCCGAAAAATTGTACAGTCAATTTTCATCAATCCCTTGTATGAGCTCATATATTTATTGGTAAGATCCATTCCGAAATGTACCAATAACGTACGATTTTAATATGTGTATTGTAAATTTGTATTATTCCATTAAAACAATGCGAGAATCTGAGATGATTTTTTGACAATTTAGAATGATAATATGAATTTGTGGGAAATGTATATCGTATTCATTTTTGATACATACAAATGCATATTATTTTGTATAGGTTGAGTACACTTGGGTGAGCAAAGCGAAATCTCAATTTTACCGTGCATATTTTTTTTTGATTCGTACTTTACAGGTCAAATGAAAAGACGGATATTGATAAAACTTGGCGTGCACGTATGTCATCATCTAACGCGTTACCATATAGTTTTGATACGTGATCAGTTTAACCACTTTTCAGCGAACCCATTTCAAAAAATCCTCATAAGAATAACCCAGAAGAGAACATTTGGAAAACATATTTTTTTCGAATGAATACAAATTGGCACGTGATTTGAGGATATGGTGCACATTATTTCGGAATCCTACATAAAATCGGATGATCAGTTTGCGAATAATAATAATTACTAGGAAAACGCCTTATATGCGTTGTGAGATGAGCTTAGAAGTATGGAAATGAAGAATTAAGAATATTTGGTCGGCTCAATGTACATATACAGGCCATGGATCACTTCAAAGGTTTAAAAACCGCGGCTGTCTGTTGGTATATGGACCTTGGTTTCCAAACAATTATACCAGTGCCTTCTTCATATCCATCACAGATTTTAAACGTTTTAATTTATTGGTGACACTTGTTGCTCACATTCAATAGTTTCTTAATTGCTTTTCTTAATTGCCTTTATTGATGTGTAAAAAAGTACATTAAAAATGAGTTTTCTTCGTTGTTTCACATCCGATTGTTCCATAAGTCGCTTAAAATGTGTATAATAGTTATTCCCACACTCAGTATGAATTTGAGAGCTTTTGAAAAAAATAAAATTCCAAGTATTTCTCCCCTGGCCTATTCTTATGGGGAATTTCCATACTTTCCGATTTTTTTCCGGAAAATCCGTTCGACCGATTTTTCTGAAAAACAATCCCAACCTATTCTGGTATAACACCAATTTGTAAAAAAAGTTTCGAGTTGATTGAAACTTTTTCCTGACCTGTATGCCGCGTACAAAATAACACACAAAAAAAAAAAAAAAATAAAATAAAAAATAAAAACCAAGCCCAAAATTTTTCGGTATATGGAATGAAAATCTTCGCTACGCTCATCTAACTAGGAAAACGCCTTATATGCGTTGTGAGATGAGCTTAGAAGTATGGAAATGTAGAATTAAGAACATTTTGTCAGCTCAATGTACATATACAGGCCATGGATCACTTCAAAGGTTTAAGAACTGCGGCTGTCTGTTGGTATATAAACCTTGGTTTCCAAACAATTATACCAGTGCCTTCTTCATATCCATCACAGATTTTAAACGTTTTAATTCATTGGTGACACTTGTTGCTCACATTTAATAGTTTCTTAATTGCTTTCTTAATTGCTTTTATTGATGTGTAAAAAAGTACATTAAAAATGCGTTTTCTTCGTTATTTCACATCCGATTGTTCCATAAGTCGCTTAAAATGTGTATGATAGTTCTTCCCACATTCAGTATAAACTTGAGAGCTTTTGAAAAAAAAAAATATTTCAAGTATTTCTCCCCCGGCCTATTCTTATGGGGAATTTCCATACTTTCCAATTTTTTTCTGGAAAAACCGTCCGACCGATTTTTCTGAAAAACAATCCCAACCTATTCTGGTATAACACCAATTTGTAAAAAAAGTTTTGAGTTGATTGAAACTTTTTCCTGACCTGTATGCCGCGTACAAAATTACACACAAAAAAACAAAAAAAACAAACAAAAAACAAACATAAAAACCAAGCCCAAAATTTTTCGGTATATGGAATGAAAATCTTCGCTACGCTCATCTAATAATGTAGTGTTTTCAGAAAGGTTCAACCAGTTATCATAGAGCGATTTAGAGAAATGAGCAACAAGTAGAAAGCCGTGACTTGGTGGTTTCAAAACCAAGTTGTGGTTATGGATTGTCATTACATTTCACACAAATAGGTCTATATCACTCATCTTACAACGCATATGCTGATTTTTTTTCACTCATGATAATGTGAGCTTAATGACTGTAGATAACGGCAGCGAATATTCGTAATTTTGTTTTATAAGTAGGCCTAATTGGTTGTATGAAATAGTATCAAATATTGAAATGCAAATCATTCAGCAATATAACATTTGGTATGATCCATCCGAATTTTCAGTATAGAGCATACACATTGCTCGACATGTTTGAACATGGAGATGTAACCTTTTTTTCTTTGTTTGTACTACTATTCGTCTCTAATACTATATCAATAACACTCAATATATAAATATATGCTGATCAATTTGTTATAGACACTGGTTTGATTCATCATTCAGATAATTTTACATTTTCTCCGACGTGATTCTATTTTGTATCTTATCAATTTTTTCAAGAGAGCAGGACCTTCATTTTTCTCATAAAACATATACATCTTCAAACTAGGAAGATTTTATGATGTTTCTACTAATTAAATAGCTTGATGTCCTAAACCGTAGGAAATAAACTTCGAAAAATCGAAATCACAACTCCTGTGCGCACTGAATACACATTTCTTGATACATTGCGCAGAACTGTAGTACATTTAAGTTGTCTCAGAATTAGATTATTCCCCTACCAACTTCTACAATACGACTTTCATCGAACAAATGTATATTTCATTTTAACATAAAGTTCTTATCAGCTGCTATAAACTTTACCGTTTTCTCAACGAAAATGTTGAGTTGGGACATCATGCTATTAACTTCCTTAAGCTGAAACCTAAATAGAAGAATTTATAAACTCCCCAAAGCATCTTTCATTCTGTAGATTTTACGCACAGTAAATATACAAATACAAAGTAGAATATGTTTTATCATTTTACTTTGTCTTTCTGTAATGAGTTTCTCTGTGCGAAGGATTTGCGAAAAAATATGAATAGATCTCAGAACGTATATTGTATTTTCATTTTTTTTTCATTCCAGGTGAAGAATTCATTCCATCTGTGTTTCACTTCATCCAAGTTCAATTACGACTAGAATTTCTCGTCTTTCTGTTCTCATTCTTTGATTTATTCTCCATACTCGTATGATTGATTAGGTTTATCATCTTCTTAACCTGAATGTTCATTCATTTGAAATTCAACCACAAAAAAGTTACGATGTAACAATTTCACTGTGCAATATTTCTCAATCTATTACAATAAGTCCCAGAATTACCAACATGAAAGTATAGCTCTAACTGGCAGTTCGAAGATTTTGTCACCATGGTTACCCATGCTATCTGTTTCCACCAACTTTCAGTTAAAGGTTAACTAGACTTGGTAATACTGGGCCTAAAAGCCGAATCTGGTAATGAAGTATTTATCAATTATCAATTACTCGAGTTATTCATCTGCCATGACAAGTTAATTCTTCAAAAATTGGCTGCTATCAACTAATCATAATCACTAATCATCGGTTAGCACATTCGGTTATGAGTGAATAATTATTTTCTTGAAATATTATATTTTGTAACAATTCCAATGGAACTGATAGCAATATGAGGCATTTTCACAAATATTTGATCATATTCACTATAGAGAATTATTTCAAAAGTCAAATTAGAGTAATTGTACTCTCCAAGCTCAAACATAAATTCTCATTTTCTAAACCTTCTGCTCTTTTACTAAACAAACATGCCGCTTGATGTTTATACAAAATGCATACACTCTGAAAGAAATTCACAAGACGCAATTCTTTGCTTTTTACTCCTTGACTTTTCCTATCCAACGTTAAATAAACACTCCTCTTTTGCTCTCCTCTCATCACATTCACGGCTTTAACAGATATTCTTTGAAGTTTTCCACGGGGCTCTTTTCTCTACTAGCGCTCAGCGCGGCGCTATTCAAAAGCAAATATTAATAAATAACTTATAGTCTCAACCGAATGAATATCCGGGGCTTGTTTATTATAGAAAATAATCCAACAGACTTCACATTTCGAAACTACCGAATTCAATGATCTTGAATAGAGGAGACTGACGGTCGGAACCTCCAATCCCTTATTCAAAGAGGGTAGTGATATGTCCCACTTTATCAGGGTGATATAATAAACTTATAGCGGGACCAATTCAATTCCGAGACGATAACGCGGACGATAAATGTGATTTGTATCGTAGAGAAAACGATAACTTAGCCGGTATTATGAAATATTTCATCAGCATATTATTATAATATTCAAGAATCTGCAATATCGTTCGTGAAAGATAATTTACAGTTTAATTTTATTCATAAGAATTTTATTTTGTAAATAATATCGGTATGGATAAATATGAATAGTTATGACAGTTATTTATGAATACATTTTATAGAATATTGTTGATGAATTTCAAGAAGATTCGAATACAAATCTTGATGCATGACTAGTGAAACATTGAGCACGTCATTATGACTGCACGTCGCATAAATGGGGGACATTTTAGAAGTTTTTGCAAATGCTCCATCATAACCACTGCAACAAACAATTACTTATATACTACCTCATAAATAACTTCCTCATTATGCACATTATAATTTCATCGTATGTATTACAGGACAGAAGTCATAACTTGACTAATCAACCAATTGTGAAATATCAAGATGTACATTCAAACGTTGCCATTTCAACATTCACAAACCCACTGATTGACCTAAATGCCATACAGATCAAGTAAACATTGCAGCATAGATAGCATCAATTCAAGTGTTATAACCATGGAAACTATGCAAATGTGTATATATAGCTCTTTCTGCCTGAGCTCACCGCTACGTCGCTCCGAGCCGCTCTCCGAGCTAGCCTAGCTATCTCGATAAATTGCAATGATGTTTGAAAAGCCGTTGGCGAACCTTTGTACGAACTCGCCAGTCAGTATTCAATATCAATTTTCTTTCCATTTTACTCGTGGCTCGTGGGTTTTAGCAAGCACATGCACACATACTTGCCTATCTGAACAGACCCACACATGCACAGACACATTGCTCAAGGCAAACTCGTAGATGGAACAGATTTACCAACAAAGAGTTGCCGAAGCCAGGAAAATGGGATATGTGTACAAAAAGTAGTAATCCAGTTGTAATTATCAATGTTTAACAGATATCGTTATGAATTAACATAGATAGAGATGAAGAACTGCTGAATTTATCACACTATTATTCATTTAGTAGTCACAACCAAGGTGTGAAAATTTGAATCTTGGAAACTCATCGCGTTTTGACAGTATTCTTAAGAACCATGTATCAAAGAATATACCTCAGAAGGTTCAGATGAGAGCGGAAATAAAAGTAAATCTAAATTCCACTTGCTCTTGTTGTTCAAATTGTAATGAATTGATTTGAAAAAAGTAACGTTACATAATACTTGTGCAACAGTGTTACAGAAATAACCACAGTTTGTCTGACTATAATAAGCGATATCTGACGTTGAGACGTCCGAGACTTCGTTGTACACAGAGAGAGTTCAGTTTCCAGAGAGAGTTGGGTTCTCAGAGAAAGGCTTCTTGCCTCCCTGAATCTGAAGTCGTTCTGCTGCGATCAACGCAAAGCGGCTATTCCCCCAGGAACCTCTCAATATCCCACCTCCTCCTCCTCACCTACCTCCCCGTTCCTACTATGCAGCAATCATCTCGACAATTTCACCTGGCTCCTCAGATCTTCCAGCAGCGCCTCGACGGCAAAGAAGAAAACCAATATCCACTTGTCTTGTTCTCTTTAACCATTGCTTTAACTCTTTGTAGCGCGCGAAGAAACCAAGCGTATAACTTGGTGGCACGCATTTGGCGTGTTCGACAGTAAAGCTGTCAGATACTTCGCATCGGTTCTACAGTTGGACATGCAACTGTCAAAACCAAGATGTTATCACTGCAATACTGACAAATACTTGACTTGTTAATCTGTCAAAACTATAGTTGTGAATAGATGTAGAGGAGTGTCATTTACTTCAGAAGATTAACTCCAAGACTGGAAATTTTTTGGCGTCACGTTGATGAAGATTTCATTGAATTGTATATTTTTCATAATATATTTGGTTTGACTTCTTTTGGCGATTGCCAATGTACCTTCTGTTCAGTGACTATACTCTCAGGGTCTATAGTGATAACTCTCGTATACACAGTTCTTTAAAAGTTCATATAAATTTCATCCAAATTTCAATCACGAATTTATTATAGCCCTAACAAGACATCTTTGTATACGTAAGGTTGAGTGTATTTATCATGTATGTATCACTAGGAAATAATACACATATATATATATATATATATATATATATATATATATATATATATATATATATATATATATATGGATGATCATTGTTGGATGGGATAATGAGATGAAATATGTCATTATAACGATGGTGGGAGGAAAGCGGTCGTCAACATATTGAAGAAACTATTTCGTCATTAGCCTAGGCTACAGAGGAAAGCCACGAAAAAAACATGTAAAAATGGAGGGTGGCGCTGATCGAACCAAGGTCCGATTCATTCTCATCTACCAGGTCGGATAAACCAACAAGTTACCAACTGAGCTATATGTGCCGGTTCCAAATATATCCCTTGAAGTTGGATTGTTCCGATCCGAGAGGAAAACCACAATTCTTCCCATAATTACTCCGCTTTATAAAATATCAACAGTTGCATGCTATTCATCAAGTCGTACAATACTGAGAAGGTTTTAACAGACTCAATTTTTGAAAGATCATCCACAACAATATAGTGCATGCTTGAATGAGTATTGGGGTTTAACGGAGCGTCAACGACGAAAATAGTGCACCTACCAAGTGACGCGCAATCAGGTCACGTGTCTTACGCTCTTGAGAAATGCATTCTATTTTATTGGTCATGTACTTATTGCAAGCTTAGCACTGATTTGAAGCAAGACAATGTAGAATCAGCCACGACCCTCGTTAAGTCGAGATGCGATTTGCTTTAAGAGTATGTGATCAGCTGTAGTATAGTCTTTGTACAATGAAAAAGATCACGTGTAATGACGAATTGTAATAGAATGTATGAAAACTTCAGTGAAAAATTTGAAGGAATGAGCGTATATTTGTTTACTTTGTGTATAATAATACAAAATGACCTCGGGGAAAAATTCTTGTCACACTTCTATCACACTCCTCTCTCAAACGTACGGAGTGGATTGCGGATACCAATTTGGAGGGAGAGAGAGCGAGTGAGAGAGTGAGAGAGAGAGAGAGAGAGAGAGAGAGAGAGAGAGAGAGAGAGAGAGAGGGAGAGAGAGAGAGAGAGAGAGAGAGAGAGAGAGAGAGAGAGAGAGAGAGAGAGAGAGAGAGAGAGAGATACTGGCGGAGAGGAGGGAGTGCGTGTGTGTATATATAAAGGATATGAAGAGATAGATAGAGTGTGATAGATATAGAGAAAGAGCACATAGATAGAACACC
This sequence comes from Brachyptera putata, assembly GCA_907164805.1. Taxonomy (NCBI): domain Eukaryota; kingdom Metazoa; phylum Arthropoda; class Insecta; order Plecoptera; family Taeniopterygidae; genus Brachyptera; species Brachyptera putata. Next base: position 24,710,521 of record OU015462.1, on the reverse strand, counting down.
ACCAATGAAAGACGGGGAAACGGTGAGAATTAATTAACATTTGCATATTTCTCTCATCACTCTATCCCCCCCTACCCCCAACCACTACCCAATCGACCACTCCTCTTCCATGCTCTCCAGTGACCGCACATCGGCTATTGCCGCTATAATTCAAGCAAAAACCTCGACAATCCTTCTAATATACCCTGCTTGGAAAAACTCGCTTCATGATGTATTAATGTGCATCATAAGAAACTTGTGACAGCGACATTATCGTGTACATGCGACATCATCAACAGTAATATTAGGGATGCAGATAGGCATGCTTCGTGATAGCAGCGAAGGCACTGCGAGGGTATTGCCGTCAGAGCAGTTTTTGTGAGGCTTCTTCACTCTCGCCAAAATCGGTTAGTTATTTCAACTTGTATAACGCAGCATTTGCATCGATGAGCGATATTTATATAAATTTGATAGAAAACTATAGACTTTGTTTCTGAAAACGCTAACATGAGTTTTGTAATATTAATTGTCGAGTATCTCCGTCACTGTAGTTCTTACACACCTACAGAATAAGCCTTTTTATTTATGAAAATGAAAGCTCTTTTTTTGGCTGTCTTATTCTTATGAGTTTTGAATATATAGTATAAAATATAGTATATAGTATATAGTATGAAATTTCCATCGTAAGTTTCTCAAAATCTACCTGGCCACCGTTACTCAATTGAAAATATATGCATGCAGTACTGAAAGGCAGGTAGATGAGCCTCATTCTAATCAGTTTTGTCTTGTGACCTGTAAAGAATGTACAAAATGAAAAAAATATCAGGTACACCCAATTTGGCCGAATAGATTTCTTCTCTATCGCTGACCAACACCGGATGTGATGTTTGATAAACACCAAAAGAATAACATCACGGAAAAAACTCAACATGGAACAAATCTTCTCTGAATTTGCGAGTATTAATATATACAATTTTGCAATGTTTCGATTCAAATACTACAGTGGTTTCCCATAAATATATATATATATATATATATATATATATATATATATATATATATATATATATATATATATATATATATATATATATATATATTTATTCATATATATATATATATATATATATATATCTATATATATATATATATATATATATATATATATATATATATATATATATATATATATATATATATATATATATATATATATATATATATATATATATATATATATATATATTCAACACCTCCTCACTCATCTCTCAATGACTACGATGTGGTTTTTCCATGTCGTATTAATTCAGCGAATGAATAATTCATTCAAATGTGTATTAAAACAAGTTGTAAAGCGTTCTGTAAGCGACGTGTACATCATGATGTGTATTCTGGCAGTAGTTAATACAATGACGTCATAAGGACTATATTAACATGAAACATGTCACTTCAACAGGCCAATATGACGTCACGACCCATGAAACATAACCAACATGGCTATTTCTAGTACTGAAGCGATATAATGCAAAGGTGGCTTTTCTTTTAACTAGAATGCGTTACGCGATTAATTGGGAAATTATTATTCTAGTAATTAGTTGTTGATCTATGATTGGCAAGAATGTAAATCAGTACATTATTGAAGTATTGTAAGAGTTATCATGGAATAAGTTACAAGAATGACATGGCTCTCACAAGACTTGGAAAAATCAACTTCGATGTTTTCCAGTGTTTTCTTAACACTCACAGAGCTGAGCTAAAATACTTACGAAAAGTAGCCCAACCAGATTTTCAAGATAAAATAGAGTAACAAAAGTCATCTGAAATTTGAATGTTTTGATATAATAACCGAGAAGAGACGAATAATGAATGAAGATTATAGTGTTCATCAAGATACCTAATTACACTCTCAGAAACAATTCTTGTTTATTTATAGGCAATTTACTAGTTTTAAAAGCAGTAAAACGTATCCTTTGCTCAATCCTGGCTCAAACGTGACTCTTAAGCTAGAAAAAGTGGTAATTGAGAACGTTCTTTGCCAAAGCAATAGCCTTCTTAGGTCTAGTTCAACGAAGACTAAATTTGTTGATTTTGCAATAATTAGCGGATTGACTTCTTATCACCCTGAGATGGTAATGATCTGTTGCATCTCAATTACGAATTAGCTTGAAAATCACATTTGTACTATTCGTACAGCGAATATTGTGTATTTTATAGCACGATAATTACAAATAGCGATATTGATTATCTGATTAGTTAGAAAGTATAGTATCGCAATTGGTAGAAAACGATATTCGCATTCATGCAATAGAAATTATAACGAGATTCACCCATCACGCAATATAATTTGGTTATCTGAGAAATATATGATTGGGAAAATTGTTCAATTCACATTGATTTTTCTGTTATATATTGGCACATTCTCAGATTGGAAGAAAAGTGTCCGACTTACCGGTGTCTCTTGTCCAATAGTTGATCGCTTTAGGTGAGGCCTCCACGTGACATTGAAGGCTCACGTCAGTGCCTGTAGGCGCGCCCACAAGCTGGTTCGGCACTTGAATCAGAGGGTGGACTGGAAACAAACAAAAGAACAACATTGGAAACGATGGAAAGAAAATCACGAACATGAATTGTTTTCCCAGTAGCGTAGCACGTGACAATAATGAAATACATTATTTCATTTTCCTGAAAAAAATCAAACGTTTTTTACGACACATTTGACAGTTGATTCTGAGGAGAATGTTTACGAATACTGAGAGGAGTTGTTCCGTTCAGGAACAGTTGAAATATTGGATTTAGAAGAATCGATAAGTGTTCCGAAAGTAATCTGCACAGTCGAATAGGATACAATCTAGATTGACCATATAATAGATAAAATATACTATGATTCAAAAGACTGGACGTTTGACTCCAAAGCTACCATCGTGACATTCATTTTCACTATACATATATAACCGATTCTGCTCAAACCCAATCTTGCTATCAATCATCAGAAAAATATCTATCTCCAAAATTAAAATCAACTCAATTTCACATTTTTGTGACCATGCTGAGGCGTGACTTCGTGAGAAAATTGTTCTATTCTGTGAAACCGTATATATGTTTACCTGATCATATCACTAAGCTAACATTGAAATTCATATATTTTTTCTCACTTCCCCTCCTCCCTTCTAGGCTCAAAATGAACCACGTGCCAGCGTGCCTACTAACCCAGCATTCATTCCTTTCTTCCCACCCAGCAAAACTATTAAATGCGTTTGTCTAACAGCCATCATCATCATTCAAAGATTCTCTTATATCAACTCTTATTTCTCCCACATGGAGAGCTATTACGCTGATTGGGCTGTATGCGCAGTCATCAGTGCGCACGCCCCCTTATTAGTTACTGTCCTAGTGTCAGGCGGGCAAGCATCAGGCATGACGTCATCAGTCACCCAGCCTGTCAGACGCATCCCGCATCACACCAGTGATAGCAGTGATGCATACACTCGACCCGATTAATAACCTAATGCGACAACACTAAAAACTTGTGACGAACAGCACTGAGCGATGTGCATATAGATATATGTCACATGTTTGTATAATACTTTCGAGGTCGGAATATAAAGAGGAAATAAATTATTTCATTTTCTTTATTCATGCCATTAAATCGTGAGTGATAGAACTCGATGTTGCAAGAGACTGATATCCATATGACAATGTCCTCAAATGTCACCTAATCAGAATCTGTGTTGGTTATCCCGATCATTCTGGATCATTCATTCTGGAAGTGATGTCACTCTTTATCGACAAAAAATAATGTCAGAATGTCTCCAAATTGATATCAACCAATCACAACCTGAATTAGTTCACTGTGTTGATATGGTAACTATCGGTAGTTCACACTTTCAATTGTTATTTTCAATAAGCAAAAAACTGATATGGTAACGAGTATTGGCAATTTGATAGTTGAAAGAATCTCCAAGATCGTACCGTTATTGTTGAGACATTGAGATTGTCAGCTCTACACTCTACTCTGCCTCTTGATGGTAGTGGTTGTAATTCATTTTTACACCGATATAACCGTGATCACAACTCTATCTGTCTCTCTCTCTCTCTCTTCATCTATCTTTCTCTCTATTTCTCTCTCTATATATATTTCTCTCTCTCTCCATATATATATATATATATATATTTCTCTCTCTCTCTTTTTCTCTCTCTCTCTTTTTCTCTCTCTGTCTTTTTCTCTCTCTCTTTTTCTCTCTCTCTCTTTTTCTCTCTCTCTCTTTTTCTCTCTCTCTCTTTTTCTCTCTCTCTCTCTTTCTTTCTCTCTTTCTCTCTCTTTTTCTCTCTCTCTCTCTCTTTCTCTCTCCTCTTTCTTTCTCTCTTTCTCTCTCTTTTTCTCTCTCTCTCTCTCTCTCTCTCTCTCTCTCTCTCTTACTTTCCTCCATCTCTCTCTCCTGCCATCAAAGAGCAAGGTGTGCTATTATCAGTTATTATATGTGCAGGGTAATAAAGTTACTTGCAGATGAAGCATTAAACACTGACCCGACAATAAAGTTAGTGGCCAAGTTGACTATCACCCAAGAGTGCTAACTCAACACTTGAGTTGCATTAGGTAGTTGTTATATTCTGTTATAAGGATATTTTGGGTAATTATTTCCTGATGTGGGGTTCACAAATAATATTTGATCAACTTCATTTCAGTTTTGGTGGAAACTCTTCTGAATCATTCATATTTTTTTTTCATTTCAAATCAGGGTTGAATTTTCAACACAAATTTGAAATGTTCATATTATTTCCAAAGTCATTTTCGAAATATTTGTTCAATTTGATTATGTTCGTTATATGTGATATTTCTGTGAATTCAAATAATTACATGAGCGTCATCGAAGGTTCTATTTCACAACTGTTCATTATCATAGTCACACGCCTATATAGTAATTACATATACTGATCATTTAAAGATGTTTAACAGGTATAATTAGCATGAGATGCGCATGAACATAAGACAGTCGTGGAGTATTTTTGCTTGATTGTATATGAGAACCTATCCTACTCATCCAGTAACGCATATTAAATCAGGGTTTGTTATAGTTCATAATTTGTAACGGGAATGCAGAGAATACTTGAACTGGTAAATCACTTTTGGAGACGTGTACCGATATGTAAGCCATTTCTTGCACAGACTTCTATAAAGAAAAATTGTAAAGTGAAACCATTTATATTGTTGCGTCTTTTCAAAAAGAAATATCCACACAAATCCCACAACAAACAAACGTGCATAAACTCAATTCCGAATCGACACTCACGTACGTTACCCTTGTGAGATAGAGAAGACGGTCGGTCGGGTCCGTCTACACTGACAACACAAGGTTCATGTACACCAGAAGCTCGATATTATTCTTAAATTACAGATGGGAATTCAGGGTAGGAAAAGAAACAAAAAACAGTACATCTATCGTTTTCAAAATGGACTGTGACACTAGCGAATATAAATATTTCCTATTCCAATGTTGGTATTATACGTCGTGCGGTATATAATGCGTCCGTGGGCTGCGTCGTCGGGCGTCGGGACACTCACACTCGACGGCGTCGATCTGTCACTCCTGTCAAACACATACTGATACAGCGACGCCGATTAATAACAACAAACCCGATACGACAAAAACCGCATAAAGAACCCACCCATACCAACCTAGTAATAGGGAGTAAATAAATATCCCTACAAAGAAACTCCTCACACACCAATATTCAGTCCGCCACATGCATATATTTTACTTTTTATCATGATGGAAGATTTTGGTGTGTGTGTGAGAAAGAGAGAGAGGGATAGAGAGAGAGAGATAGAGAGAGAGAGAGAGAGAGAGAGAGAGAGAGAGAGAGAGAGAGAGAGAGAGAGAGAGAGAGAGAGAGAGAGAGAGAGAGAGAAGGAGAGAGAAAGAGAGAGAGAGAGAATGGGGGGATGAAGAGTGTGAGAGGAATCTCTCAAGTGAAAAATGACTTTCAATTTCACACTTGCCATGCACGGATTATTTACTGCGCCCCGTCAATGAACCGTGGCGTCGCGGTTCATTGATTGGTAAGCAACGTTAGAAGCGTAAGATAATAGTAACACCATTTTTACTTTTCCAAACATGTATTCTTGTCAGTGCATTATTTCATTAACAAATCGTAATTCATTACATGTTCATTGATCTACATCATCATAGTTTCAATTGTATTAGTTGACATTATTAAATCAAATTACTGTCAGGACTGACAGCTGACTATAAAAATAGAACTCATGATTTAGCTATCAGCGAAATTGGAAAATGAAATGTTATCAAAATGCAGCAGTACCCCAGTACTACGTTTGTTATGCTATATTCAATAAGCTCAACAATTATTTATTCCACGAAATTAACATTTCAATGGAAATATCATATAACACATCATCATGCCGCCCCGGTGGCTAAGTCAATTATCGCTAACGGTAGTAACTGAAGTCACCGTTGGGGGTGGGTTTGAGTCCCGCATAATGCATGGGTTTTTGTGAACGTCCTTTCAACTATCATTACTTCATCGTTCCATTGTCATCCGCTCATTCGTACCCCCGTATAACCTAGCTGTTGGTGGGGTTGTTAAGCAACATTAAAAAAAAAAAAAATATATATATATAGGCCTATATATATATATATATATATATATATATATATATATATATATATATATATATATATATATATATATATATATATATATATATATATATATACATATATATATAACACATCATATGTGATTGATGCTTTCAGCCCTGAGTAAGCTCAACGACTTATGTTAATAGACTGAGTTCACGGAATTTTCCGTTTCCATTATGATACGTGTTTTTTTGGAGTTGACAAAATTATGACTGAAATGAAATGAAATAAAATGTTGATGAGGACGATGATTATTATTGTTTGCTCAGCGACCTCATCAACATCTAGGGTATTTAGGGATAGGGGAAGTATGAAGGGAAAATGAGTGAAAGGTTTAACAACCCACGTCGGATGCGGGACTCGAGCTCTTGCCCAAAGTAACTTCAGTCTCTCAAGTTGTGCCTCAGTTGACGCGGTCAGAACGAGTAGACACAGACTTTCAAAACATATTTGCTACCAATGATTCTTATTGAGTTCAGTGTTTGGATCATATACGTTTCAAATTAGGCATGCTGCATAGTATAACTTGAAGATGTATAAAAGCGAACTCGCGTTGGTCAATTTACCGAGTAATATATATATATATATATATATATATATATATATATATATATATATATATATATATATATGTTATATATATATATATATAATATATATATATATATATATATATATATATATATATATATATATATATATATATATATATATATATATAATATATATTATATTATATATCATGAATCACCAGTATCGGTCTGTTTACAAATACAGTCAATACACACTGTTATACAGAGCTGATGATAATCGAACGCCATACACTTCCATGGTAGTGCATGTATTCGAGCTGCCTCAGCTAATCTTGTCTCATATTGCCATGACTGTTCGAACGTGGGTTCTCCGACATCATACCATCAAACTTTGCGATTATCGTTCTGATAATTCGCACCGGTAAGACGCTTTGCCAAGTGATGTTTTCAATAGGGACCACACTAACAGTAATAGATAATTCGGGATGATCTGTTATGAAATGTGTTCCAACAAACGTGAAATTCCGGTTAAACAATGTTATTTCAATTACGGACAATACTGAACTTTTAATTACCGAACTTCATTTTAATCCCGTAGAGTACAGATGACAAGAGTGAGAAAGTTGTAGAGATAGAGATAGAGAGAGCGTGAAAGAGAGAGCGATAGAGAGAGACAGAGAGAGAGAGAGAGAGAGAGAGAGAGAGAGAGAGAGAGGGTGGGGAGAAGGAAGTGTGTACTTCTCAGAATCATTCCAAGATACAACTTGAATTGGATTTATTTCATTTTCTACAGTTTTCATAAGGGAGTTACACACATACACACATACACTAGCTGCACTATATAACCAGACAATTGCAGGAGCGAGTCGTATATACTTGAAGAAATCAAGCAAAACTTTGTTGAAGGAAAACCGTCGACTTCGTAACAAAGATTAAACACATTAATGTAATTACAACTCCACGGATTCACTCCGAACTATTTTCTGTGTCAGACTGAAGTTGGAACACATAAAATTGACGTTTGGTGGAAAGGTAATATATATATATATATATATATATACCTGTATCCACGGCAGGAGTAGATGGTCTACCAACTAAAAATTGTGATAACTTCGGAAATTGTAGAAACTTGTTGCACCCTCAAATATCAATGCCTTTCGAAAGATGTGGTTGTAATACTCATCTCAAATCTCGTCCTGAACCATGATGAACCCTTAAAATAACACAGTTATAGCTGTGATATTTGTGTTTATAAAGTTGGTACACATAATTGTATTAGTCGGGAGTCCCGTCTGAGGCTGTAATTAAATTTCGAAATAAACCGTCATTTAGTGAACGGGGATTCAATTATGCCCATGATGGTGAACCACTGGACCTAGTTTCTCAATCTCATTGTGCATAGATCAAAGAGAAAATTTGAACGGACCTCAACTGAATAATCCTAACAACTCGCTCTACAATTATTATGTTGAAGTCCTTTCATTTTTTTCTAAATAGCCAATTTGAATGCGATTGAAAGTAAGAATAATAAGACATCATGGAAGTGATAAAGCCTGGCACCTCTATGCTACTCATAGTAGTGAGATAATGTAAAGAATAAGTTTACTAACTCAATGATGGACAAATCAAGATCAAAGGATGATGATAATAGGATCTTACATATTATTCAATGTATGGGGTTATTACGTTAACATATGTACCGAGAACTTGACAAACAGGCTACGACCGACTCCTTCTCACTATACCAAAAAAATTATAAAATAACATTTCATTTCGAATAAATTAATGCTTATTGGGGTTTAGAGGCACGCCAAAGACTGGGTTATAATGCTCAAATAAATTGTATCAATACAAGGAGTGTATATTCTCACGTTTTAGTGGACTGTACGGGAATAAGAAGGGATTAAAAATGGAAACTTGAAGCAGAGTTTATATTTTGAAAGTTCCTATTATATTGGTTCGTATCATCTCGTGAAAAGTTCGTTTCATATCATCATCCTTGATCTCATATATCATTCACCGCCATCAATAGATCTCGGTCATCAATGAAGTGAATCGTCATACCTTATATGAATAAATTATATATTTCTAAATACAAGTATCATCTCAAATCGAATTAGTATGTTGTAGGCTCAATTGAATGGATAATTTATAATTAATTGGTTTTGCGAGATTTATATATTAGAGTCAAGCTACCATCATATTGTGTAAGCATGATTCAATGATTGAAATGTCATTCATTGCATATGCTTATTATACCGTTAAGCCCATACCCTACACCTCTTATAACTTGATAATGTCAATGAGAAATGCTACGTTCTCTTTTTACGATTACACAAAACCGAAAAAATTATATGACTCCAAGAAATTGAGTTTTCTTCACAAAATATAGATCAACTTTTCCTGATTCCAAATCTTATTCATGATGATTGAATGATTGCAAGATAATCCGAGTCACTACGCATGCGTAGAAACTCTTCCATTAAATTCTATAATACGTACAAATCATACGCTTCATTGTGGTTTTAATGAGTGAAATCCGATTAACGCATCGACATCTCTCGATAATGTCGTTCGACGACATCTCTAGAGAACACCGTTCGACGACTTATCTAGGTAACATCGTTCGACGACATATCTGGGTAACATCGTTTAACGACATCTCTAGAGAACACCGTTCGACGACTTATCTAGGTAACATCGTTCAACGACATATCTAGGTAACATCGTTCGACGACATCTTTAGGTAATATCGTTCGACGACATATCTAGGTAACATCGATGGACGACATATCTAGATAACATCGTTCGACGACATCTCTAGGTAACATCGTTCGATGACATGTCTAGGTAACATCTTTCGGCGACACATTTAGGTAACATCGTTCGACGATATCTCTAGAGAACACTGTTCGACGACTCATCTAAGTAACATAGTTCGACGACATATCTATAAACATCGTTCGACGACATATCTATAAACATCGTTCGACGACATATCTGGGTAACATCGTTCGACGACATATCTAGGTAACTTCTTTCGACGACATATCTATAAACATCGTTCGACGACATATTCAGGTATCGTTCGACGATCTAGGTAACATCTTCTGAAGACATCTTCAGGAAACATCATTCTACGACATCTTAAGAAAACATTGCTCCTAGAATGGTGGAAACTTCCATGTTGACGGACGAAGGTGTTCGATTAGGCAAAATATACATCTCTACTATTTTGATAGTAGGCTTATAACTTATTACAACTCGATAATTATAAGAAAATTGAGTGATAATTCCGAAGTGTACAACATTTTCTGTTGAAACGTCGTTGAACTGTGTGACGGAACATTAGTTTTCTGCAGAGTCACAGTTTTCTGTTACGAAATTTGTTCTTTCCAGTGTACATTGCTAATTTCGGTGGAGGAGCCGCGTTTACACAAGTACGCCATAAATATTGTGTAGTGTATCAAGAACATGGTGTATTTTCATGTTTTGCATAATATAGGCCTATATAATATATTATATCATTGACTTTTTCATGATTCGTCCGAAAGATCCAACTTACCGTCATCCTGAGCCCTAATGGAGGGATTAAATATATCTGTCAAATTTCCGACGTTCAAAAATAATTTCAATATTGATAAAACATTTCCATTGAAAATATTGATATTTCTCATCTATGAGGACTAGTCAAAAATGTGATATTGACTCAATGAATAATGAACTTGAATATTATTTCTGTAGTTCATATACTGTGATACTTCGTTTCTTAGCCGAAACATTTCATCGAATAGTTTCCAAGGATGTCCCCCCGTTTGAGAATGTAGGCCCGAGAAAGCATCTGTGAAGGAATTCGTGTTTATATACAATATTTGATTATTCGATATTCGAATATTTGATATTTTATGTTCCATGAGACCATTCCACTCATTCATCGTATCAACATATAGTCTCTCTGAAATCATCTTTATATCTGTGGAATTGTATTATTAAAATATCAAAATTGTAGTTGATTCTCAGAAAGTTAAGCAATTCAATCTCTGAGTATACTCAAATATGGATAATAAGCCAGTAATGAATACCATATCTAGCACGTCACAGATAGTGATTCAATTTTGATGAAAAGTAAAATACTTCGCCACCTTTAATAATGACAGAGATAGTAAGAATTTCGAATTTTTCGACATATACATATCTTCAGTCACCTTGCTTAGCATTGAGTGAACTGGTCACTTTTCTCTTCATCCATCGTCTTATTTCATTCTATTTCATTTTATATCATTTTATTTCACTTTTCTAGCTCTTTCCATCCCGCTCCCCCCGATATGCTTGAAACATCCTCAAACTTTGACAACTATGGCAAACTACACGGACATGAACATAGGTGCAAAATGACCTCGCTGTCGACGAGCCTTTACACTAATAACGTTAACTGATTCCTAGGTAAACCTATGATTGAATTTATAATCACTATTTGTTCTATATTATTGTACAAGTGAATATTTTATTTTGACCGATGACACTCTTTCAAGATAATTGATACCCACAGAACGGAATAAAAGTTGATGTAGTTGGAATGGACGAAGATATTCCATACAATGATGATTACCGATCATTACGGTTAGCATGTACTGAAATAGTTTGAGAAGCAATAATGATACTTTGAAGAACAATAATCTGAACAATGACGTGAGATATTGCGCGATTTCAAATATTTTAATCAACTTTTTTTCTGAATTGATCAAGTCTTAATGCCTCAAGTTGTTTGGTGAAAGTGATACTATATTAATTGAACAAAAACTATACGGCGTACTAAGGTCCGGTTTTACGGACATTTGTTGATTAAGTGGATCTTGGCAAATTAACTTGTTAGTACTCTCGCTACCACTTATAAGTTGTTACCTTTTGATTGATGGTTATCTAATTACCACATTTTTTGTGCGAAATGGAGTGTAAGTAAGATATATAAAAAAATACTCGATTTGGACCGAATGGATGTCTCCATTATCGCTCATTCAATTCTAGACAAGTCAATTTGAGGGAATTAATCAATGAACATATTCCCTTTGTAACAAAATTGAGTCACAAAATTACACGTTCAAAACTGTAGATGGTTCCTCCATTTGAAGATACCTAGTGTCGCTAATAGATACCTGAAGTGTATTCTAGTGATATCTACAAGTAATCTTTGTATTTACGGCAGTAAAATATCCATAATAACTGAATACAATCGAAACACAATTATATTCATATCGGAACTATACTGCTGATCTTTGCACCCATTCTACTATCAACGATATGATCTCAAATACGTAGACTACCACACGCGTTATATACCGAAGACAGGAATTAAATTCTGTTTATTTTCTTAAGCCCCGAACGGCAAATTGGAACCCTCCTCTTCCCTTCACCGCTGAACCTCTTAGAAAGTAACAAGCTAAGACCATAGAATAAATGCAGATTATTTTCCTCCCTCACTATCTTTCTCTCTCTCTCTCTCTCTCTCTCTCTCTCTCACTCTCACTCTTTCTCTCTCTTCCTCTCTCTCTCTATCTCACTCTCCATACCGGTTAAACTCTCTCCTCTCTACGCTAGGTACCCAGCATCTCTCGCATCTCTCGCAATCGCTTATTGGAATTCCTTCATCCTATATTAGGCTTATATACAAGCAGAGCAAGGGAAATACTTTTCCACTTACTGGGCGTATGATGCTAAGAGATACCCCTGCTTCTATATATACGTGTACATACCAGACAAGCATAATATAGACCTAGAGCGAGAAGAAAGAAAGAGTGACGTCACTCATAGGTTTCTGTTAAGGGGGTGCAAGCACGGTGCTTATAAATTCATCTTGACTATTTATTTTTTATCACGAAAATTGTATTTGAATAGGAAGAATACCAAATCCAAGATGATGTTATGCTCTTTAATTGATATGACATTCTATTTATGTGAATTCAACCAGTTTTAAGATTCTTTCACGTTCTTGATATTTATTGACGTATTTTCTTAAAACTGGTTGAATTAACAGGAATAGAATGTCATAATAAAATCGAAGAGCATAAAATTATCCTGGGTTTTATATACTTTTTATTCAAATACACTTGTTTGTGATGAAAGAAAAAAAATAGTAAAGAGGAATTTCTCTATTTTTATAAGCACCGTGCACGCACACCCTTAAGGTGGCAGGAAATTGGAATTAAATATTCTGTATAAGGATAATAGTTAGTTCGCTGTATTGCAATTGAAGTGGTTATTTGACGTACTGTATAGGCAATAGTTGTTTTACATATTCTAATCTCCCATTAGATTGCGTGAGGAGCGAGACTAGGTTATGTTGGGTCAAATGATGCAAAAAAATGTATGTTCCTTATAACAGAGTGAGCATAATTATTTCATATTCGAAATAAATAATTTCTCACGATACAAGAATGAGTTATTAATTCCCCTACCGGTACTGTTGAAGATAACTAATAACATTATATTTTCACAATTGAATACAAAACCAAACCTTAGTTGACCTAAAAAATGGTGGGCCTACTAAGCTTATAAAGAAAATGGTGATTGAAATGGTGATTCATATAGGAAAAATATCTGAAGAAAATTTCTGGGTAGTTGAATCAACTTTTTTTTCTTGGAAATATAAGGAGAGGAGTGGGCCTATGTGTTCATGGTTACACCGCAGATTAGTGATATTAGTAGGATTAGTGTTTTAAAACTTTAACTTTTCAAATGCAGGTATAGGTATGTTTAGGTCAAGTTGGTTTGGGTTTAGAGATTAGTGTGGTTTGGCTAATTCAGTGTAATTCAGGGTTTGCACAACAATACCACTACTACCAACTAGGGCTATTCTCGCAAGAAGTGATGGAATGACAAAGTTTGATGATTAGATAAAGAAAAGCGGTATCGACTGTTGGTCACTTTTTCTTTTGAGAGAGGCGTACATTTTTGCTTGAACTCGTCAATGTGGCCGTGAAATGATGTGACTGTAGTACTTATCTATCACATAATAAATATATTCCAAAGTTTATGCTGTTTATAAGGCAATTTTGTGTTTCAAAATCCAGCAGATATTCAGATGCAGAGATCTTATAGGAAATAAAAAGCTCAAAACTATTTAGGAATGAAGGTATTCGTACTTATGGCAACCATCAGAAAAGAAAAAGGTCGAACCTATCCCACAAACGTTCGTGGGAATCGTGCCTACAGCAATCAAAACTACTATTGCCAAGAACCGTTCTTACCGGAAATAAGTGTAATCTCTATTTCCACGAACCATGGTTTGTGTCGGGGCAATAGCTGATCCGCGCGATCACTTCTATTCCCACGTACGTGGTCACGAAACCGCATTTCCCCAGCCCTACGTACATATAGGACCTAATGTAGAACCACGAATGTACTATTTAGACCTAATTATTGTCGTGGAGCTATGAAGAAATGAGGACCCATGCAAATGAATCTTCATCAATCAAGAGAAGAGTGAAATAATTAATGGAAAACAGTTGATTCACGATAACAAATTAGAATGTCCTCTTGATCCTCAAGTACCATATCAAATTTCTCACCTAAAGTTCGAACTATAATTCCATTATTGGATAAATTTAATTTGTCGATCTGACAAAATAAAATTATTAATGTTTGTTATAGTTATACCGTTTATGCCGTTTCACATAGACGATATCAGAACCGTTTGATAATTAGTAGTAGTAATTATCCCAACTAGGATATGAAGTTGAAACAATCGATCAATAGATATTAACAATACGACCTATAATTAACTACCTACATCTATATTAGGTTTGTTCTCATTGCTATTATGCCATTGTGAATTGAGGTAACTTATAGGAAATCCTCTCTAATAACCGATGGAATTAAACACTAATAGGGGTTGTCACAAGTGAATATAAAAGGACATGAATGACGTCACCATTGTCTTTAATTCAAGCCAAAACACGACGTTACTTCTCTCACTGAATGCATTCAACCAATCAGCGTATTGCAAACGAGAAACTTGTAAGCGGCTTTATTTCTCAACACATTATAATATCATAGATTCACAACTGACTTGGATGAAGGTTCAGCCGGCTGTCTCGACGTATCAAATGTCATTACTGACCGGATGTTTTTAGACTTCATTGCAATCGATAAGATAAGAGAAACTTGGAGTTGAGTTCTTGTCTGCGATGCTTTTAGTAACGGAACAAAGGGCTTAAAAAGTTGAATAAACAGAAACTTGTTGCGGAATATCTTTAAGTTTGGTCGTGTTTGATCTTATATATGAGAAGTTTTCTGAATGAGGGCTGTTTTGAAGGGAAGGGCTTTGGAATTATATTATATAGTATTGAAGACCACTGGTCTGTCTATACGTTGTGTAATGATCTTACGTACTGAAGTAATAATATTATACCTGTAAACTGGAGTTGATAAAAGATTCAATGGGTTTTGTTTCGTCTGTCTTTTTGAAAAATGATATGTATAGAAAAGATGTGTTCAATCTCATTCAGACCTATTGATATGATTATCGCTAGATATAAGTACTTTCTGAAGATTGAGATTAATTATGATACTGTACAACTTCTTTCAATTAAGTAATTTCATTTCTGAATAAAATCATGGAAATTAGTTTGGAATATTTATGTGCAGAGTGTGAGCCCAATATGATTTTTTAAGGACAACTCTCAAGATGAGAAATACAATTCCATATTTTCAAAAGATATTGAATAAAAAGCTGCCGACATTTTCAGTGGTTCCCAACATCCTGACAATTGTTCAGCTGGTTGACGGCCTCCATATCTCGTGATTGGATGTATTCACGAACTAGTTATAAATAACCTTTTGGGAAACAAAACTCCAAGTATTAGGTAACATCATCAAATATTGTCACTGAACGGTGAAATAAAAATCGTTAAACTGATAAAGTGTCGTCTTAACCTACTGCCGTACTTCGAACTCTACATAATAATCTAATACATTATACATAGAATAGCAATGTACAGGATGAATCCCATGTAACGACCACCCTCCTACTACCCCCACCCCTAACCAACATCATTCTACGTCACAGTGCTCTTGTCTGAGAACAATGTACAACTACAACTTCCTGAACGTCGGTGGCCACATGAAATCTCTCGCGAACACAACAAGAAATCACGTTTTGGGGACAACACACAAGAAATTTCCCCAGATATGCGGTAACAGTTGTCAACCGTTGCTAGCTTTCCACGCAAGACATATTCTCTTACAGCTTGGCTCTATATTGAGGAATGTGCTACATGTCAGTGTTATGGGTTTCACGGAAATAGCTATCTTGCTTGCACTCATGTTGTAGACATGTAATATGTTGCTCTTCCTAGAGACAAATGGATCCAACGAGAAAAAGAATGTTGGGAGATGCAGAGATTTAAATTAAATGCGAGTTACACAGTATTATACTATTTTGCATTGTATATGGTTATATGAATATAGTTGAGAATGCATTGCGTGTTTCGAATTGCAGTGTTTTTATACAAGCAAATAATTCCATTTATGGCAATGCTTCTGCAGTTTTTCTGGAATTTTTCGTGCCATTTTACAAATAATCAATAGGGTATGTGTTCAGAAAAAAGTTGCATTCAAGTTATGTCTTGGTATATTTATGTCGTATGTAGTAAGGACGTAACTACAATACAGTATCGTCATGGGTATGCAGCCTCTTCTTAAAGGACATCACAACCCTGAAACTAGATTTTGACGACTAAGTAATATTTATTTCACTAATTTTACATGAAACTTTCCGAAATTATAATTAATTCATCCCGTCCTCTGGGTCCCGGCCTACTTTTTAGTAGTGATGAAGTCATTCCTCGATTCTGTTTATGCTCATTCAGAATCAGTAATGTCTACGTCTTGACTCATGGTCTATGGAGGTCGAAGAATTGATTACAATTTCTGAAATTGGGATGATGATTTTTAGATGTCTCTGATATTTGGGAAATGAATATCGCCATTATCATCATAATCTAGTTTCAGAGTTGTGATGTCCTTCCAGTATAAATAACTAACAACCGTTGCCATCAATACAACGACATGTGAAACGATGAAAGATGTGATGTTTTATATCAACTTGAGAATATTTGATGTTCAACAATACAATGAGTGAAATATCAGAATAAACGTTCTAATACTCACAGTGTACGTGTACCATCATTCGTTTGCTGACTGAAGGAGGTACACCATTAGCGGCAATACACAAGTATGCTCCCATTTCGGACCTCGTCACCTTGGTCAGTGCGAACATCTCACCCTCGACGGAAGTAACCCGTGTTTTAGCAGCGGGTCCCCCCCGTAGGATGATCTCGCCACCATCTTCTCTTCGCCACACGACACGAGGCTTCGGAAATCCTCGAGCTTTGCACACGAGCTTTGCCGAACCACCTTCGGGTACCATCAGGTCGCCGGAGGTTTCTTCGTAGACGATGTCCGGTGGTATAACTACTTCGAGGTAAGCGGACTGGTGGACAAACAAGACAAGATTCAGAACGATAAGCAGTTACGGTTTATATCTTGTTCACATTCTCTCTTAATTCGATTCAACTTCAAATTTCAGTTAATTACTAAATGAGTCGGTTGTACCAATTGAAGATGATAAATTATTTGAATTTTTATTCGGATTATTTGGATGATTGGCAAATTATTACGACAATGACATATGTAATCGACTCACTTATTCACTGAGGCTCAGTACAACAAATTGATAGTTAGTGGACTAGGCAATAGTTGACGGATTTACTTGTTATCCCCCTTGGTTACATATGTTATTTTTGTACCCTCGACTAATATTCAGTGAATTAGTACTGAACTAAGATCTTTAAAACCAGGCCTACATGAGTGTAATCACTGTTACAGTCAACATTTATATGTGACCGAATGAAGTTCGAATCAACTTCGGAAATTACATCTCACAGTCTTATGGCCTACTGCCTCCTGAATTTTAAAACTCTATAACTTATATGAATAATCTTGTTGGACTTTCTAGTAATATAATCATATTGGTATGGCATTGAAAGCATACTTATTTACATAACGTTTTTTCAAAATTATTTTTAAACACATAGAATGATCTGTAGCACACAACATGTAGCACAGCATGTTTTTGTTTTTATGAACAGGACCCTTGCCGCAAATGGCACTTGAAAGAACGTCCTAAACCTAGCGTTACTAGAAGTGTAACCATGGAGAGAAGAATAAGAACAAGGAGAAGGAGGAGGAGAAGTAGAAGTCATAGTCGGATTTCTATTGCAACACGTTCAGTCATTGTGTATTTCCAGTATTGCAGAAAATCCTATAGCGCTGCTTATGAGGTGAGTAGGCCCTACAGAGTGATCACCGAGTGAGTACCGGTGAGTACCGGTGAGTACGGAGATATGTGAAATATTTTTCAGTCTAAGAGGCCGTAACTTTCTTATTATCTAGTGTTGCGATAGTACCTAGCTATTTGAGTGAATATTCCGATTGGAATCCTTTTATTTGGAGACAGCTGAGCCTCGACGTTATTTTGAGTGCATGAAATGGATAAAACATGGATAAAATTATAAGTTTTGGGGAAAGAAATTTCTTCGAACGGTATGAAGCAATTTCACTACTCTTTGTTCAGAAGAGAAGTCACTATGATAAATTTTGTGCTGTCACTGTTCAGATTTGAAAATAATCAAGAATAGCCTATAATGAAAATAACCAAAATCCAACACCAACATCGGTATTAAATTAGCAGTAAAATTCATATGGGAACAATTCAAACTGTAAGAGCTTACTGATCAGCATCACTTTCATATCTGTTCATGTATTTGACAGTAATGAAACAAAGATCAAAAAAATTCTAGTTTTGATAATACGACCATAGTATTTGATTTCTGGCATATTTGCCTATATTATCTGCACTGAACGAACCATCTCAAAATGGCCAGTATCTAAGTTATTGCAAGAGTGAAATCTCCTCCAAGAATACCAAACAATCTAATGACAGAATTTGTATTTCATCAGGTTTCAAATTCAAACTCAACTGTCTCTATTTTTCCAGAAAAAATTGCGATATTCAGATTTTAGCATTGCTAAAATATTCTGCTCTTCCATATAACCAATATTATTTTTACCTATGAGCTATGAGTAAGAATTAAATGATATAATGGGATACAAACAAGATGGTATGAATGAATATTATGATAAACAGTATGAAATACGATGTATAATTAGAACTGATGGCTATCCTTCTGATCCGATCTTTGTGTACTGTATAGTCTTTTCACTGCAGCTTTGAATGCATTTTGGCCTAATGTCTTGAACTGTTCAGGAACTGCGTTGTATAGCATAGTGGCATTGTATTTGAAGGAAGACTCAAATTTGGTTGTTTTGTGCGTAGTAATACTGAGGTACTTGTTTCTGGTATGTTGTGCTTGTATATTTAATATCTGCGTACATCATTGATGTTTTGATTGATCCAAACTGAGTAAGCCAGAAAAAGCATGATAGTTTTCTCTCATCAATCTCCTTTCAAGTAGGCTACGATCGATCCCTTCCCATCTGCATGACAAAATCATTTATAAATTATTCAATCGGGCCTAGAAACCAAAAAATCGTTTCCAGTATATTTACCTGGCTTTTCATTGGGTCCGTGTTAACTTGGCACATGTATTGTCCTCTGTCTTCTCTCTTGACTCCTTTAAGACTCAACGTCCACGTGTTGTAGTCGTTATGCGTCACGCTTAATCTCTGGTTATTCGTGATGACGTGCTCATGGATCGCAAGAATCGCCTTCGTGTCCGCCTTGATCCATGCAACCTGTAACAACCATGGTTGGTAATATTCGAAAATACTCTAGAATTATCGGGAATCATTGCTGATCATCGGGACTGATCGGGTATCATCGGGTATCATCGGGTATTTGAAGGCATTTCCGGAATTAATCGGGCATCATCCGGTATTATTGCGTCCCACCGGAAATCATCGGGTCGAGTCTGGTAGCATGGTTAATCGAGACATGCAGAAATACATCGATAATTCTGGGTTAATGAGTAATGTTGGATACCTATTATCTATGCACAGATGAGAAAGATTGGGAACACTCGGGAACCATCGGGAAACTTCGGATTATGTGTCTTTAGTATTCCATAACCGTAATGTTACATATCATATAACTACGATATTTCAGCTATTAAAAGTTCGTGCTGTAACTCACGCAAAGTGCAATGAGGCATATGGGCCTAACCAATTATTTTTCGTAAGAGATATTTCCGAATTAAGTGTATGAATTGTGAAACTGAAATTTTCAATTCAACCCTGTTCTTTGAAAACAAATGTATTAATATGTGATCATCCGTATCCAATTTTTTCCAAAGAGCAAAACGAATCTCAAAATGTTATACCTATAGTAGACTCGATCTGATCATTCTGTCTGCTCTAAGATCGACTGTTCAATCGCTCTACTGTTGATGGAATCATGAACATAATACACATAGATTCAATCACTTATACACTCTTGATTTATACTTTGATTAAAAAAATTCAAATACCACACTCATCGATCTTAATAACGGATCTACATAAATTTCAGAGAATTCGTAACTGGTTTCATTGATTTGACATGGTTCAAATGTGAAGAAAATGAATCAATAATGCCAGAGTAATATTAACGCGTTATAGTCATCCAAAGCTCAGAGCTGCAGATTGGCTGCAGGTTCGAGTCTCGCGTAAGGCATGGGATTTCTAAAAGTCACTTCGTACTTACCCTCACTCATTCATAATTTCATTATCACATGCTCATTCATACCCCACATAACCTCGACATAATCTAGCTGTTGGTGTGATCGTTAAGCACTATCATGAAATTAACGTGATCGCTGTCCTAATTAACGCGTCAAGGATGTGCGAACTAATCTTGAAAAGTCGACAAGATAATCATGTCGGCATCCATTATAAAGATATTTTATCTCATATTTTTTTATCTTCTTGATCACTTCAGGTAGGATATAGACTACCATCAAAACAAACATCAGCGTGCAACATCTGTGCATCTATCGCAGGGAAACCTATTCCTACAAAATATTGTAGACCTGCTATAATTTTTCGTTTTGAAAATGATATGTTCAGCTTCAGATTTCTAGCATGAATCTTTCATTCGTATATCACTACACTCGTATTCACGAAAGTTGGGGGTCGTCCACCAACAGTCCGAACACGAATACCATCGTTATAATTGTGTATATCGTATTTTTAGGATGTTTTGGTTTTAAAGGACGAGGCTTACAATGTGAAACAAAATTACATCTTTCAGAAGCAATGATACCTCATATAATTGCAATGAGTTTTTGTAATTCCCTGAAGTTGGTATTATCATTTTGTTGGTAAATTACTTTCATATGTCGTGGATATATGAAAGAGATGTGTACATTACATGAGATGGTGCAGTCGAAAGATGTTTACATACATTGATTTTTGAATTGTTGAGTCTAATCAATGACAGCCTTCCTTATTCATATGTATTCGATCGTACATGTTGAAAATTTAATCGATATTCAGAACCAGAGAATGAATAAAGAATCTAGAAAAGAGAGGAAATGAATGGAATAACAACAACTTATTTGAATTCAATTTATGTGAAACATTTGTATTAATATACGTGGTTTCTTATGTGCAATCACTGTCACGTTTTGAACTACTAACCAGGTTTGTTTTTCAATTTAGGACCATACCTTCTGAGTTATTTTATAGGATCTTTCAAATTCCATAAATATACCCTAATATCGAAAGTGATTCAACCACATTTTCTCCAGGAATTCCAGGTTGATGAGTCCTCGTACACAAAAGTCTCACATGTGGAGCCATCAATGGAAAAACACCCTCTCAAGAAGTGCCATAATAGTCGAATGGAGCGTTTCACTAAATAACATTTCTGATGCAAAGCATTTTTATAATTTTTATTTCTTTGCAACGAACCGTGCGTTGTAAGATGAGCGCGAGAATAGTACGGAATGATTTTGCAAAGTCATGATGTTTCACAGTCACCTCCAATGGCTAATAGACCGACTGCTGATTGAAGCACTGATTCAGAAACTGAAGGCAAATCAGACGTGGGTTTGTTTCCCGCTCAAGTGTCAGTTCAGCGAAAATTGTCAGATTATTGGTGATACATTCTTGACAGTAGAAGATATCAGATTTCTAATACAACAGAAACACAGGTAATTTCAATATCTTCAAGGTGGTACATGTGGAAACTATATTTAACTTATACATCGCATAATTTTCAGTTGTATACTGCTGGAAAAACACATTTTCAGCTGTCTACTTCCAGGAAAATCATGCGATATAAGTTGAATGGTTCTCACGTATACAATCTTGAACGTATTTAAATTATATGTGTACTGTTGTACTAGAAGTTCAGTATCTCCTACCGTTCAAAAGTTCGCCCGAAAAGTCCTATTCTTCTGAATCGACGCCCATGCACTCGTCAGGACTGGGTTTTTATAACATCATTCATCTACCATACGCTCGTTTGTATCCCCAAGTAGATTAACGGTTGGTGTGGTAATTAAGCAAACTTTATTCCTAAACAGCATTGAAATCATAATTTGATTAATCAAAATTCACATGAATTCGCTATTGCTGATATTACGTCTATCTAGTTATGTGCGCCGGTCGAAGGTCTATTTGATAATTCACCAATGAAGTTAATCTATTGAGTTCGTCCTTGAATTATTCGCGCCGAAAAAACTGGTGTAAGCGATCAACCGTCTCTCATATGAATTAGCGCTGATGATCGAATGTGTCGACCCACCAACACCTCAGTTGCACTTCCACTCACAATGCATACAAGTACAGTGTGACTTGCAGCTATGCTGCTATTAACGAAACTTTGAGGCCGAACGACCGTCTCCCATATACTAAACTATACTAGCACATTGGTGGTTCGCGCCATCGCCTATCGCGAATTCTATTGTGTGATAACTATAATTATGAGTAGTTTCAACTAGTTGGTGTCCGGATTCAGTCACTTATGGATACGACAGCAATAAGGTAGGTGTGCATGGATATTTTATATGTAAAACTAGTCAACCACAGCATTTGAATTGTAAAACGAGCGAGATATTTGAATGAATTGTACTCGAAAGCTTTGAAGATATTGTGTCAATTGTCACTCACTGCCTTCGTGATACAGTCCGAATTAAAGGTGCCTATATACGTAGGCCAACCTTCCGGTAATCCGGTCTATTCTGTAGAGTTTTGTCACGTGTTGTCACTAATGTGAAATGAAGAAGGACAACAATGAAAATATACACCATACACCAATCATGGATTTTGATAATTCACTAGTTCGCTTTATTACCATGGCAACGAGTGTGTAGCCGTTTGTTTTGTCCGTTACCGGACATAGAAGTCTATTGATCATTTTAATGTACGAGGAAATACATTTTACAGTTCTTCTCTCAAACGACTAGCCAGATTTATGTGGAGCCTTGTAATGATGTGTATAATTCTTCTGTTTAATAACTAGCCTACATTATAATAATAAAGATGATCAATAGTTCAATTCAGTAACATTATTATTTAGTCATTTTCTCTTATATTTTTATTTTGGTGAATGATTATTCTCGGGAAGATTTTTTTTGGATTTTGTGATTGTTTTCTCATAAGTTGCTGAACTGATTTCATCCCGAAACTCCAAAACTTGACAGATCTAAGATGGGTGAGTCCTCGTACTCACAAAAAGTGTCATGGTGATTAATACATTCAGAGCTGTGGAACACCTACAAAACTGAACACAAACAAAGAAAGTAGTTACTATAAGACGAGGGGTGAACAACTAATATTTTTTTGTACACTTGATTCTTGATTTTTTTATTCACGTGATTTTTTTGGATTCGCGTGATTTTTTTGATTCGCGTGAGTTTTTTTTATTTGCGTGATTCCTGCTCAATTCGAGATTTTTTTGATTCGCGTCATTCTTGCTTGATTCGGGTGATTTTTTTTTCTATTCGCGTGATTCTTGCTTGATTCGGGTGATTTTTTTGATTGATGTGAATTTTTTTATTTTTGTGTTTTTTTTTTATTTGCGTGATTCTTGCTTGATTCGGGTGATTTTTTTTGATTCGCGTGATTCTCGCTTGATTCGGGTGATTTTTTTTTTGATTAACGTGATTTTTTGATTCATGTGATTTTTTTGATTCGTGTGATTTTTTTGATTCGCGTTATTCTTGCTTGATTCGCGTGATTCTTGCTTGATTCGGGTGATTTTTTTTTATTCACGTGATTTTTTCTGATTCGCTTGATTTTTTTTTATTCGCGTTATTTTTTTTTATTCGCGTGATTTTTTTTGATTCTCGTGATTTTTTGTGATTTTTTCCAAATGTATACCAGATTTTTCTAGTTGTTCCCCCCTCGCCATAAGAGTCCCGTGGAGTCTTCGCTATGACTTATCTAATTATATGAATTATAATTTCCAGTTCGGTGATTGAAACATCATACTCATTATCAAGTTGATGAATGGAATCAAGAGCTTTAAGTGATACGTGAATTACAACATTGGATAATTATTTCTTGAGTACGTTTGATTTCTAGTCAAACTTCTTAAAGATGATTTATGAATAATACGTACGTAGGATGTCGAATATTTGAAACGGGATTACTGGATTTTCATTCCTCTGAAACTTTTCTCCTGTATGAACTCTGACCTACCAAAACCCGCTTAACGATATATTCCACACAATCAGTTATATTCATTAAATATCCCCTATGGGAAATTTATTCGATGGATTTGTGGAAAAAATGTAGGAAAACCAGGACTGAATGAATAAATGAGTAGATGAATGAATTTACAAATCAATTAAAAAATGAATGGATGAATGTATTGAAAAAAGGAATAAATGAGGGGGGGAATATTGGAATAACACAATAATATCATGATACTGATAACAATTCATATTTTAACCAAGGCTTTAGAAAACAGAGAAGCTGTTGGAACTATTATGTGTGACCTATCAAAAGCGTTCGACACTCTTAACCACAAAATCCTAATACATAAATTAGAGCATTATGGAATAGGAAAGATCGCTAGTGAGTGGATTCAATCATACCTGACAGGGAGAAAACAGAGAGTCAAAATAAATTTTAGCTATGTGTCAGGATGGGAAGTAATAAAACATGGCGTTCCACAAGGTTCAATTTTGGGGCCCATGTTGTTTAGTTTGTATATAAATGACATTGCATCTTATATGCCGGCTGATATAAGCAATACGGTGTTATTCGCGGATGACACTAGTGTCGTTGTTAGAGGTGCTAGTGATAATCACCTGGCTGAGAATATGAAGGTGGTTTTTAACAATCTAAACAACTGGTTCACGCCTAACAAACTCAAACAAAATGAGGACAAATTCAATATTATGTGTTATCAGTCTATAGGACGTTTTAAAAATAAATCTCTCGTGAATGGCTCAAGATTATTTGAGACTAAAGAATATTGTACTTTTCTAGGTCTGACTATAGATCATAGACTTAAATGGGGAAATCATGTAAATGCGCTTGTAAAAAAGTTGAGTTCATCATGCTATGCATTGAAGACTATTTCTTACCAGGTTAGCGATCAGACAAATAAAATTGCATTTTTTGCTACAATTCAATCTAAAATTACATATGGCATCATACTATGGGGGGCTTCAACTTTTGCAAAAAAAATATTTGTTTGCCAAAAGAAGGCCGTAAGGATAATTGCACGAGTTAATTCTAGGGTGTCGTGTAGAAAATTATTTATAAAACTTAAGATCTTGACTGTTACCTCTTTATATATTTATGAAATGATTATGTTTGTATATGACAATCCACAGTATTTTAAAAGAATTGGTGAGCACCACAGTTTTAATACTAGACGAATGACCGATCTGCGTGAATTAGGAGTTAGACTTACTGCATCAAAAAATGACCCAATTAACTCAGGACCAATAATTTTTAACAATTTACCAGAATCACTTAAAACATTTGGAAATAATAGAAACACCTATAAGAGGAGGCTTAAAGATTTTTTAATAGCCCATGGATTTTATAACTTGACAGAATTCAAAACAAACCAGGATTGTAATTGTGACCACTGTAATTTTTAGAAGTTATTTGTGTAAGCTTCATAATTGTTTTTTGTTCTTTATTATTGTATTCTATTTTCAATTTTTGTATGTTTATATTTTATTCTATTTTAACACTGACGTATTTCAAAACTCGTGCAATCGCTCTAGATTGCACACATGAGTAGAATGTACATTGCAATTTATAGTGTATGCTTTGTATGCTCTGTAACATCAACGAAATAAAAGATTACTTACTTACTTACTTACTTAATGTATCGGGAGAGAAGATTATGTACAAATGAAAAAAAAGATTTGGAAGAAGACAGAGAAAATCAAAGAATAAGAGATAAAGTGGAGATTATTGAATGATAAGATCAAAATTTCTCCGATGAATGATTCATTTGTGCATATCCCGTACTTGATGGTTGATTATTTTCATTTTATTGAATGACGAAGGGGAGATTCAATTTCACCATACTCGGAAAAAACTCATCGTTTTATGTGTGATGAATTCCACGGGTTGAATGACAAGTAGTATTTTGATGAAACTGGGCCCACAAGTGTGATGACACAAGTGTCATCATCTCACTCGATTTATTCAGAAGTTTTGAGGTGCAATCCATCAAACCACTTTTGAGAAAAATAATTCAGAAGTTTTGGAAATCCTCATAAGAATAACCGAAAGAAGAAAATTTTGAAAACATATTCACATCGAATGATTCCAATTTTCTACTGGATTCGAACAAACAAGTGATACATTCCATTCCAAAGTTCCACATGAATCGGATGAGCTGTTTTGAAGCTAAAAACTATCAGTATTTATTGTTCACATCAATTGAGAAACTCTATCAAAACGCTATTAAAAGATGATCAACAGGTTGAACCGATTAATTCGTAGAAAGATTGATATTATTATTAAGTAGTGAATCGTCCAGGGAGTGAGTTATAGATCTGAACCAAGATGTGCCCACCTCAAAAAAAATCTAGAATATATTTTGAGATATTATATCGCTCATCCTACAATGCATATGCTGCGTTTTCCTGGTCGAGTAAGTTACATTACAATGAACTGTATCCTCTAGGATGGTATAATATCCCCATCGCGGTGCCTCGTCTTCACGATACTCCTTTGTCATCCTCATTTATAAAGTTTTCAATTTTGCTATAAGACCAATTAAATAAAATGCACCCCGTTATCCATTCTATGACTTATTATCATTCATTCTGAATATCATGAACAGTAAAAAGTGTACCTGTATCTAAATAGATCTTTGACTGAAATTCCCATGAACTTGAGTCAGATCTTCAGCCAGATTGTATCAACGGCACGGATCGGAAATTACTATTCCTAATCAGCACGTTAATGAATAGGTAGTAAAGCACGCAACGCTTTTCCAACACGGCACGGAGCAGTTTATCTTTATGTTGTTGATAGAACTTGTTATAAGATGTACAAGGTTCGGATTGGCCGTTCTACTTTGGAGATATCAGCAATACAATGTTTTCATTCCGTATTCAGTGCTTGTTCATCATTATTTATCAATATATCAAATAGTTTCATCAATTATTTCTGAATTGAAGAATATCTTTGTCTTAATATATTATTATAAGTTTATGACTCTCCTGGTTGAAATGAATAATTTCAAATCAATCTCGACCATATATCAAAAATTCGTAATGAAAATTAAATATACCGTTCGGAAAAAAATGAATCTAACATGTTTTAATCCAATTTTACAGATGAAACTGCTTTCTCCTATCCTGCTGTTAGCGCTGCTAGTGAGCAACCCAGCCAATCATGGGGTTGACTCAGCCAAGATTCTGGGTGTATTTCATTTTCCGGGCAGCAGTCATTTCGTGATGTTCGAATCCCTGTTCAAGGGCCTCGCAGCACGTGGTCATGACGTCACTGTGCTCGGTCACTGGCCGCAGAAGAAGAAGATACCGAATTACACTGATATCAGCGTTGCTGGTTCCATGCCGACTTTCCTCAACAACGTCACTATGGAGTTTGTGAAAGATAATCTCGGTCTTGACGGAATTTTTAATTTTTTATGGCCTCTCAATATGGAAATGTGCAGGTAAGGAAATGTCAAGGTATTTGTATTCTCGGTAAAAAAAGTCGTTAACCAATTATTTATTTTGTGAGAACTTTGCCAATTGTGGGGAAAGTCAGTGAAAACTTCGAACGTTTGACGCTTTTCAAAGACAAATATCGTAATAATCACTCTCGTCCTTCAAAACTTTTTCATATTGAACCTCCAGCACTCCAGTAATACTTGAATGAAGGTGATATTCTGTTTTGGTGAACGATTTGTCCATTATGTTGATGCAAAAACTGTGCCGGCCACATGACAGGCAAGGTCACGTTGAGACGTGGATAATAGTTAATAATTATGAATAATGAATTGAATTGAATCTTCTACACCAAGTATTTTTTCCTCATTCTCAAGGATGATAATGACTCGCCATGCATGAAATGATTATAAAATACACATATCATCATAATTAATCTATCTTATGAATACCTCCGAAAAGTATATCATTTCTTGCGAGCAAAATGTCATCAAGTAGTATTCTCAAAGTTTGAAGACTCTTCGGTTTCTAGGAAATTATTCAAGATTGTGGTGAACCACTGGTGTATTATCATGTTATTATTCGAAAACTAATAACTCAGTACAACGTAATACCAATTATGGAGGTTGACTTGAACATGGAGCGATAATTACAAAAAGAAGACATGAGAAGAGACATTGTAATGAAACTTAGCCATGTCTCAAGATAAAGGAAACAACAAACGCAAGTTTAAAATAAGCTAGAAATCGAGAAGCGAATGTTGTTTTCTCCTTAAATACTTTTTCAATATTTTTTGAACTCTCATTGTGATTCGTTTCATTCGGATATTATAAATATACTAGGAAAAACGAAACATTTTCTTTCTTATATCCGATTAAGAATGAATTTCAATGCACACATATAGCAGAATCTAATTGAACGTTCCGCAATGGTTGCAATGGCGTTACTCAAAGTGAAATGAGATGAAGAGTAGTGAATTGATGATGCCTCTTTGGAGACAATTATTAGGAATTTGGTGGCCTACTTGTTGATGTCAGTCTGTATGATTCTGGGCAGCAGATTTGCCACATACACAAGTTTTACATTTCGATTCTCTGAAAACAACTCGTATATTCGATGTGTTACATGGCTCTATATTATGGGCTTGATATCACTTTCATTTTTTTCCGGAATTGGTGAGAATTTGATACCCTCCATTGAATGGAACCATGCTACACGTTGGTATTTGTTATATATTTGATTGATGTTCAACTTTTCCAAACACCCATATTTTTCTGTTATGGTATTGTAAGGCCAGGTTTTGATCCACTATTATGAAATAAGAATAACCATACATCCACTTTAATCTAAAACAATTCGAGCGATACATTCTCATGTTCAAGCAAGTCAAAATATGAGAAAAAGCAACAAAAGAATACAATTTTCGGATTTCAAAACTGTTCAGGTGATGCTATACTGTACTGTTACCGACATTAATGTTTAATAATTATACCAACAGTCACTCGAAACGGAAAGAACCATGAAAATGTAAATCATCATAATAATGCCGATGTTTCATGTAGGCCTCTACTGTTTACAATGTTTACAATGTTTACAATGTCTACAAATCATTGTAATAATGACGATTTTTCATTTAGGCCTCTACTGATTACAATGTGACTTCTTTCAGGGTTGTTCTGGAGCATCCTGAAGTCCAGAAACTAATCCACTCTGACGTCAAGTACGACGTTATCATATCGGAGATATTCGGCGTCGACTGTTTCATAGGTCTTGCGGAGATGAAGCAAACACCCTTCATCGGTATGACGAGCTCTGTGATGTTCCAGTGGGGTAATACACGTACTGGCAACCCTGATCACCCTGCTTACATCCCCAGCTACTTCCTGCCGTACACGGACCATATGAGTTTCACCCAGAGGGTAAGAAAGACAGAGATACATAGATACTGAGACAGAAAGAGGGCAGGTGGAGGAGAGAAACGATATTAAGATGCATGAGGTGAAGAATATAGGATGATGAGACGACAGGTACAAGGCAGATATGGATTGAGTATGTAATGGTAAGAGTATAACTGAGTTAATGCTCGATCTCAAAATTTAAATCTGGATAAAGAACGAAAGTATAATGAATATAATACAATATGATGATGCCAATCGGATCTAAAAAGAAAGAATTAACGTGTTGGGAATATATCAGAAACAACTCAGTTGTCTCTCAACAATTTAAAAAAAAGACCGAATATTTTCATTACTGAGCATCTGATTCATCAATAGTGAGATTGTCAATAGCTGTTATACTGACCGATTCGTGCAAACGTCTGCAATATAAGATAACAATGAACATGTGCATCCCTCTGAAGAGAAGTATATAATATCTTTTCGTGGAATTCGGTGTATGAGCCGTTCTTCCATTCATCCACATAACAATTACACAAACGTGATACCCGTCTGATACTATAATAATGTATAAGACAATTTCAAATATATGAAACACTTCTTTTTTATATATATTGAGCTCATTGGCGTAATGTACTGATGGCTTCGATCTATTGGCGTCGGTGAATAATGGGATGACGAAATAAAAGGTCATTTTATTATTTGTTTTTGGATACAAGTATCAGCTTATATTTGTACACCTGTGGTATCCTTTTACTAGGGTTTCACCAATTTTCTGGATGTTTGCAATGAAAAAACGTAACCGCATCGTACAGGAGTTGTATATCCTAAAAGTTGCAAAGAGCTGATTATGAAATGAGAAATTGTTCACAATTATTCATTTCGTAGATGACCTTCTTCTTTCATGGATACGAGTGTATCAGACGGATATTATATATGAAGTATTCAACAGGTGTTGAACGTCGTCTCGTTGTTGTCCATCAACGCTCTTGGCTATTACTATCGGGATATTCCGATGCAAAGTCTAGCAAGGAAACACTTCGGTCAAGATTTACCACTATTAGAGGATATAGCCAAGAACACGAGCTTGATTCTTGTCAACAGTCACTTCAGCTTGAATAAACCGAGACCTTTCGTCCCGTCTGTGGTTGAGGTTGGAGGTCTTCATATTCCTCAACCGAAGAAACTGCCCGAAGTAGGAATGAGCTATTATGTTACTATCATCAAAAGTTTGTATACCTTTCCGTGTATTGAAACTGAAACCCAGCATTCAACTTTCTTCAAATTCATAAGTAGATAATCGATTAATTTTTCAGCATTTTTCAAACTGATTATTCTTCCCAGGTGTAGTAAATTGGATGAGTTATTCGACTTTCTTTGTTCAGGCAATTTGATATTGAGGCAAAACGTCTGGTTTGAGAACAGAAAAGGATTTACGCCAAGGTGTTGATAACTTATTTTCATCAATGTTGCTTATTTCACATTTGGTTTAACTGCGCTGAGAAGTTACGTTTCAGCCTTTCTCATGTCAAATTTTAATAAGCAGTAATTTTTTGAAGTCCGTGAACTATCACGTATACTATTTCACTATTACGAACTTATTGCACTTGAATATATATTTTTGCGAAGACTCATTTCAACTTCTCAAGTCTTATGATGATCACCGTTTCTATTCTTATATTTCTCCATTATACTGTATATAATGTGGTAGAATCCTCTCAAACAGAGTGAAGTAATAAATGAAGTGATATTTATTTTAATTGAACATATTTATTCGAACATTCATTTAATTCATTGATCCATGTATCAGGAAGAAATAAAGATATGACACTGTGAAATGTGTAGAATAGCTTCTCATTTCCACATCCGTAGTTGAATACAATTACCTACACCAGAATGCTTACACCACCCACGTTTTCTTCACGAATACACAATTTGCCAATTAAATCGTTGCTCTCTTGTTCTACCTCTCTGAAGGACCTCGAGAAGTTCTTGAACGAATCACCGGAGGGCGTTGTTTACTTCTCGATGGGTTCTCTTGTCAGGACAGACTCGTTTAGTCCTGACAAATTGAACGGTCTGATTGAAGCTTTCTCGCATCTGCGCACCAAAGTCTTGTGGAAGATAAACCCGGATTCCTTGCCGCCGTTGCCTAGCAACGTCAAGGTTATGCGATGGGTACCACAGACTGATCTTCTCAGTAAGTATCGTCCAAGTATTCTAAATCTCGAACTTAAATTCTTAATTCGAGAAAGAAAGCTTCTCTGCTTGTAGAATTTGAAAGCATCAAAGATGAAAATACAAAATCAGAAAATGTCTTATATTTCAGTCTTTGTTGCGTATTTTTCGTAGTGAATTAAAGTGCAAAGAACTCTCCAGATAAGCTTATGAATATTCCATTGGGAGATCACAATTCTTCAAATAACTGAAAAAACTGCAACGAAACAATACGATTACGATGTATCGGTATTATTACACGATACCCAATCTGAATATGTCTACAACGATGCAATAATTGTTGCATATCTATCAGATCATCTGTATGAGGATAATGTAGCGAGATTCTTATTTTAGATCATCCGTCAATTAAAGCCTTTATCACGCACGGTGGGTTGATGGGCACCCAGGAGGCTATCTACGCAGGAGTACCACTTATTGGAATACCACTTTTCGGTGACCAGAAACTCAATATAAAGAATTATGTGACCGAAGGGTTGGCAGTCCAGTTGGACTATGAGGATATCACCACGCAGTCTGTGTTGAAAGCTGTGAACCAGGTCCTCGATGATCCTAGGTATGTCATGCTGGTAGTGAGATTATTTCTGCGAATCGGTTTTTACATGGGACTAAAAGTCGGTTTCTAAATGAGACTATAAGAGTCGGTTTTTAAAAAGGACTGAAAGTGACCAAAGGAAACGCCAAGATTTCTGACGGAATGATCGAGTCAGTTACCGACCCGTGCTACGTTTTCATGGAGAAGCATTATACTGAGCATATGTCGCTGTGGCGTTCCAGTA
Source organism: Brachyptera putata (assembly GCA_907164805.1). NCBI lineage: Eukaryota > Metazoa > Arthropoda > Insecta > Plecoptera > Taeniopterygidae > Brachyptera > Brachyptera putata. The sequence goes on along the minus strand of OU015462.1, from coordinate 24,677,280 downwards.
GTTACTGTCCGTAGTGTAGCTGCCTCATATGCTTGGAGCCATGGTTCGACTCCCGAGGCTGTTACCTTATTTTTTCTTAATAAAATAACTATTAAATGTTGTTTCGAGCGCAGAGCTATGGTTAAAGTTTCTGTTATCAATTTGATCACTGAAACACAAATATATACACACATACTGTGATTTTGAACTATTGTTCTCAGTCTCATTGGGAAACTGACTCTCATGAGTATTAGTGCAAGACATCACATGATGGCACCAGAGAGTCTAAAACTCTACCCACTCTAAGGTCGACCTTCATTTTGAATATAATAAGTATCATTTCCATTCTTGACAATAATTATACGAGCTTCAGCTAGGATTCAATTTGACATACTGAAAAAAAATGGTGTTAGTTTTTTTTTTCAATTTTTTTTGTGGTTCTCCACAGGTCAAACGGCTACAGCTATCAACTTCAAACTTTTTTTCAATATGGTTCCTCATCTAACTTAGATCTGTATAGTTTTGTGGCATTAACAAAAGAGAACTTTTTTTGTATGAATTTTAGAAATTTCCAAAAAAAAACATCAGAATAACACAGCGGAAAGAAAAGAAAATATTATTTTTACCCATACTGTACTATCACTATTCGCTCGTCTAACAACGCATATATGGCGTTTTCCTAGATGTTACTACAAAATTGTGTTATTCATGAAATATCTAGAGCATGGATTTAGATTCTACACATCATATCGGGAGCTTTGAATATTTCTTACTAATTTTAGTTTCGTGCTTTGGTGCTTCCTTCTGAATTTTAGAATAGTTCCAATTGAAAATGTGTGCAACAAATTTGAATTTGAACTGTTAACTGTTTCAGTTACAAGCGCAATGCTGAACGTATGTCCGTTTTATTTCGTGATCGCCCAATGTCTGCTATGGACACTGCCATCTACTGGACTGAATACGTAATCAAACATGGCGGCGCCCATCACCTGCGCAGTAGAGCAGTCCACATGCCAACCTATCAGTATTTGTTATTAGACGTTATTGGATCATTACTTGCAGGCGTCATATTATTCATTATGATTATATGGTTCTTCATCAAATTAACTCTGTCTGTTATATGTAAACGTCAGAATAATGTGAGTGGAAAAAAACAGAAAAAACATTGAATAGAGTAAGATTAAATGAATGTAACCAATAAATCAATAACGAGATCTAGGTGACAACCTAATCAACACCTTGTACAGTCGTTTGAATATTGTGCTAAAATCTATGATAGGTTCTACTTTAATATGGTTCAACTTTTTTTCATTTCGATTCAAGCAATCGAACAAAGAACAGTCAGTGACTTGAATTATTCAGAAAGCCAAAATGCCGATAAATAATTATTTATATATATATATATATATATATATATATATATATATATATATATATATATATATATATATATATATATATATATATATGTGTGTGTGTGTGTATATATATATATATATGTGTGTATGTAACCAATAAATCAATAACGAGATCTAGGTATCAGGAAGTCTCTGATACAATTAGGTGATGAACTGAGGAAACTCGATATTTGATAGGCAAAGGTGAGTTGTGAAACAATAGATCATTTTATTATTGATAATGGATTGTTCACATAAACAAGTCTCAACTAACATTCAAGATTTTCGTTACGAACATTTTTTCCCCATTTCTAATCACTTTGTTATCTAATCCTTATTCTTTCCTAGATCAAGTGTATAAGAAAACGACTTACGCATTCAAGATTGAGTGAAATACATAATACATCTATTAAACACCTTAAACATAATACATTACCACCAACTCGGTGAAGTAATATGTAGGAGCCACCCCCGTTAGCTCAGTCAGCTGAGGCAGGCTTCAGAGACTGAAGTGACCGTTGGGCGTGGGTTCTAGTCCCGCATGAGGCAAGGGTTTATGTAAACGTCCTTCCACCTATCATCACGTCATCGGTGCATTATCAACCGCTCATTCGTACCCCCGTATAACTCAGCTGTTGGTGGGGTTGTTAGCAGCATCAAAAAACATGTAAGAGGCCCATATGATGTGGTATTAATTCATTCAGTTAGATCACTATAGTTATCATGACGTCTAGATTCAATAGATTTACGTAACGTGATGTATAATTATATTTGTACTATGTTAATTTTCAAAATACAATTTATATAGTATTTAATATCTTTAATATGTCAAAATCAAAAAATATGTTAATTTATTTGTTCGATTGAATTTTATTTTGTACTTCACTACAGTCGATAGGGAAAATCAAATAACTGTCAACCACTGATCCATTTGATATTCAAATAGAATTCATATAACTGCAAGGTTTTGAGACCAAATAAGTTCTGGACTTCTGTTGATAAAATAAGCCCCAAATTGAAAGCATTTCCTAGAGAATAATCTAGTGGGGAAAATAATTGTTATAAAAATCGATATTTCGTCCACTAGAGCTATACACATATTATAGATCATAAGTCTACAATATGGCGACGTTGAGATGTTATCAAGAAAACATATTTCAATGTATCACTCACTTTCATACCGCCTTAAGTTTGATTCACAACGCCCCATACGGCGTTTTCCTAGTTCAATATCAAGACTTCATAGCATGAGTATTACAAAATGTTAGCAAGATTGTGAAATATCTTGTCATTTTGTAATTGAATTATTATCACTTGTTTCAAGTGAGTATCTGCGTGTGTTAAACTGTGAAGATGAAACATTTAACTGCATTGAGCTCATTAAACGTTCTCTATAATTAAATCAGGTACTTAACATTAATTACACACGTTTTGTTCACGTCACGAATAGTAACTCACTCGATATATTCAACGACGAACGAACGAACGGCTTTTACGAGACTTGACACAATGTTAACGTCAATAATAGCCTTAATAACTAGACTCGAACGCGCCTATGAAGACAACCTATGAAGCGTTTATAACATGCACAAGACAAGCCTTGAGGTAGCTGTAACTTGATGGTATAAATAATGGGAACCATTTGGTCAGGTTATGATAAGTTATTTGAGGTTTCCATGTTTTTCGTTCTAGAATAAACCATATCATGTAATAAATTGTGACTTCATTATAATGTGATTCGCGTAATTTGAAAACCGATACAGCTTGCAAAATTTACTATTTACACAATAATATCGTATCTGTTATATCGTGTAAGTTAAGCGATTATATGAACATAGCTAAACAGTAACATTGATTATTTAACCTAAACGAATTCAATACAACTATTTTGGTGAGACATGAATAATAGATCAGATAATATATAATAATAGATAATAGATTATTGGATTTATTCAGTTATTTAGAATTTCGTACTTTCCCACAAGGCACCCAATGCAAATTGGTACTTAAGGATATGAACTGCATTATTCATATTGATTTCATTTTACATGAATGGAACGAAAAAATCTCATAACAGAGACTAGCTTCGTCAAGAGAGAGATACAATTTAGGTTACTCAAATCAGAGAGAAATGGGTATTCCAAAATGTGGTAATCCTAAAACCATTTGCAAAAATATGAACTTCATTCGCAACACTTTTTATTGAAATGTAGGCTATAAGTGCGTTCATGCTATGTATTAACTAAAAATAAAATAAATTCCATTCTACGCTATCAACCTGCATGATCCAAAAAAAAAAACGCGACCATCAACCTTAAATTGTGTAATAGTCGAAGTTACGCAATGGATCTAATCAAAAGAAAGTATTATTTTTCAATCCAGTATAAGATAATTGAACAAGATTATAAGGCGAGAGGAGTGGACAAAAGAGAGAAGACATTGGTCGTATATAGAAAGACGAACTTAAAGGATCTGTAAACGAAACCAACCGCATTAACGGCTGGTCGAGAAAACGTGGCATGGTGCGCACTTCCATTCAAACCCGATTAAAAGAACACGACGACCGTTCCATTCCGTGAAGATTCTAAAGAAAGATTCACACTTTTATAAGTGGTTTCACACTATCTGAAAAACATCCTACCCGAATTGGTTTGAATGGGATCTTACTTAGAGTGATAACATTGGAACATACTACGTCAAAATCGAGCTTAAATTTCCATCCAATACTCTTAATGATGTCTTGTGCATTTTTTTTTGTTCTGGTTAAAAAAAATTTGATGCACCTACTAAGCTGATAGAAAACGTTAACATTTCTCATTGAATAATCGAATTGATTCTTACAATGCAGTATTCGTATAATCTGTAAACCTGCTCTACCTATCTGATGACCAATGTACGAACACAAATTTAACAACATTATCTGACATGTACGTTTATACCGAAACAAAAAATTATGTGATTTTTCTCAATAACTCGAATCAATGGTGTCAATGAAGAGCAAATTCACAAATGACTGATTATTACATTGCTTCGAACCCACATACTTCATGGCTCCAAGAACTCATAGGTTTCAAGAGTGAATATGGATGATTCTGAAGGAAGTAAGAATTGACTGTCTTGTTCTTGTTTTGCGGATCATAAAAAGCTGAGTTCACCTTACTCGTTCTGAGAGTGCATTAGGGAGATCTATAGATACCTTGAACATATTGAACTGATAATGTGGCACTGGATAATTTATGAAACAATTGTTACACGATAGTGCATCCAACTTGCTGTGTCTATGGAAACATGAAGTTTGATATTTGTTTTGACGGCTGAAATAAACGTTGATTTAGATATACTTTAAATGTATAATTCCAATATGAAAGTTGTATTTTCATCATTTGTATTGTCATTTGTGTAACTTTATTCTAAATTTATAGTGAAATAGGCGACATTATTAATATCCAGCAAATGCCATGGCATTTAAACGTATTCTTACATCATTAGCGAAACGTGTAACGTTGACAAATGGACCGATATTCAATCGAAGTATTTCGCGACTAAGCTGTCCGAAAGGTTCCGAACAGAATGGTTTGGTTTTAGGAGTTTACAGTTTCAATGAAGAAGAAAGTAAGTAAATATAATGAAAATTATTAAAAATATCATTTCCACATACCTGATACGCCCATAGACTCTGGGCCTATATGTTGGAAAAATTATTCCTGGATCGGTTAAAAGAATTGTATGGAATATATTTATATATGGCCTGAATATAAGTCGTGGGCCTATTTGCACCAAGTATCAAAACATGTATGAATGGCTGTCAATAATTTATAGAATTTGCTTCAGTACGGTTCTAGATGAGATCACTTCACACTTCCAAAATGCGGATTTTTGTTTGAAATAAGTGTAATAAGTATGATAATCAATACCCGGAACAAATTATCCGAGCAGTGGCCATAATTATGTTCGATTGAATATGTTTCAGCTGGGTCCGTAACTGAATCGATACGCTACACAAAATCAGCGCAAAAGTTTGACGAAATGCTTGGCGGGCTGGTGACAACCCAAATGAGATCTGTCGGTGATATTCCGAGAAATGGTGAATTGCGACTACTTTTCGGCCTAAGTGTTGAATATCCGGTCGTCGCCATAGTCGGACTCGGCAGAGAATGCCAGGGATACAACGATGTTGAGGAGCGCGATGACGGAAAGGAGGCAATAAGGGTCGCGGCAGCGGTAGGTGTTCAAGCGATACAGAAACTAGACGTGAAAAGAATCTACGTCGAAGGTTTCGGTCACGCCGAATCGGCCGCCGAGGGCGCTGCCTTAGGAATATGGCTGTATCAAGAGCTGAAAAGCCTGAACAAGCAGTTGAAACTACCCCATTTGGACCTGCACGATGATTGTGACTGGACTGGCTGGCAAATCGGTCTTCAGAAAGCAGCCGCTCAGAACCTAGCTCGTCAAATCATGGACACTCCTGCCAACTTGATGACTCCGACAATGTTCGCTCAAAACGCTGTCGAGATACTCTGTAAATCCGGTGTGAATGTCGAGGTCAAAGTGGGAGGCTGGGCAGAAACACAGAAAATGGGTGCCTTCCTAGCTGTCGCGAAAGGTTCCTGCGAGCAGCCAATCTTTCTAGAGTTGAGCTACTACGGAGCAAAATACGACGAGCGTCCGATCGTTCTGATTGGTAGTGGCATCACGTTCGACAGTGGCGGCGTCTGCCTCAAGTCAGCGAAAGCGATGAGGCACATGCGTGGTGACGTGTCTGGTGCCGCGTGCATTGTTGCCGTGACGCGAGCGTTGGCCAAGTTGCAGTTGCCGATCAACGTGAGAGCGCTGATACCGTTGTGCGAGAACATGCCCGGGTGTTCGGCGATGAAACCGGGTGATATTGTCACCTCGATGAGTGGCAAGAATATCCTCATCAAGAACACAGACTGCGAGGCCCGGCTGTGTTTGGCAGACACGCTGTTCTACTCGCAGAACTTCTGGCCGAGGTTCGTCGTGGACGTCGGGACGCTGACAATGGACCACTACAGAGCGATGGACTCGGCGGCGACGGCAGTGTTCACCAATTCGGATCACCTGTGGGAGAAAATCCACATGGCGGGTGTGCACACCGGAGATCGAATGTGGCGGTATCCACTGTGGGACTTCTTCACGAGACAGGTGAGTGTGACGGCCGGGATGCGTGCCTTATTGGCAGTGTATGTTTATACTACATGTGATTGCTATCACTTTCATTGTTAGCAACTATAATCGTACATGTAGAGGTTAGTATACTTCCATCCACGAAATGAGAAAATCTGGGCGACCGTTCCCCCTATTCCACTCCACTAACGCACGGGTGTACTTCATTCCTTCATCTATCGCCGATAAAAGTATAACAACTGGCTACCAATACTTTCTATGGAAAAAAGAGCAGCAGTAAATATACTCTCTATCCTCGTTTTATAACGATACTTTAATACTCGGGTGGCAACCAATGAGAAATATCCACCATTCCCACAATCCACCATTGGCTCGTCATGGGAGCAAGGTGTGTGCTGTCTTCAAATAAATGAACTCAGTCGTATCGTGTTCTTCTACAGGTGACCGCCACGACGTCAGCGGACTTGGTGAATGTGGGCGAGGGGCGGGGAGGCGGCACCTGCAAGGCGGCGGCTTTCCTTCGTGAGTTTGTGCCGTGTGGTGAGTGGATGCACCTCGACACTTATGGCTGTTTCATGTCGAACGGCAAGGACCTGCCTTACCTCCGCAAGGGCATGTCTGGTAGACCGACGAGAACTCTAATAGAGTTCATCTCGCAGCTAGTCTGTAAACCGTGCAACCCTGACAAGTAACGCATACGGCCGTAGGTGATACTACGTTATAGTAATTTATTGTAGCTTTTTGTAATAATATATTGTAATTTTGTAAAAATATATTGGTATTTTTATGAATAAATTATATATTGTGTTATATGGGAAAGTCAAGCTATTTTGTCACTGATATGTGTTCAATGGAGCTATTTTGATAATGTTATATTATGTTGCACTTGGAAACAATATGCATGTAGGCCTGATAATTTTAACATTTCAATTATGATGACCAGCGAATTAAAATCAATTAATCTGATTGAATTTTATATTCCTGATGAAAACTGAATGTTCAACAGATTGTTATAAGACACAGTTACACACTATTTTTGAGTGAGCGGAACGAAGACTTTCATCAAGATTTCATCGTTTTCAAAAAAACTCAGATTGTTTTGTTTTTTGTTCACGCTCCACAGGTGGAACAAGAGAAAATATTGTCATGAGACTTATTTATTATGCCTGTTGGTGAATATGTTGATATTTGTTGATGTGGTGTTGACAAACCACTTTTGAGAATAATAATTTCGGAGACTTGAAACACCCCTACCGAGTAACCCGAAGGGGAAAATATGGAAAAATGAGCTTCGTGATTTCTATTTGCTACGTCATTTAGGCACACAAATTATACATTATTCCGAAGTTTCACATAAATCGTATGAGCCGTTTCAAAGATAGAAAGGAACTACTATGAAAACGAAACCCTCTATGAAACCTATTGAAAGATGATCAACAGGTTTAAGAAATTAGTTCTTGAAATAATCAAGATCAATATGTGAATATTGTATACCCAGTGGGAACAAATAGGTACAGAATCAAGGTCGATCACCTCCATCATTTTTCCAGTACTTTTCATAAAAAAAATCTCACTCGTCCTCGGCATATGCATCCCCATGCTGCATTTTCCTATTTGAATGTCATACTTACCTACTTCTCGGTACGTGATTATTCAGGGAAATTTCCCTGGTCCATTTTATGAACCAGACCTGTCGCCATCATTGGGATTCAGATGGCACCAATGTTAAGCACGTGTATCAATCGAATCAACATGTTTTGAAAGTTTTATAGAATTTCAATCACATTCCAAGCCCAGTTTTATTTTTTCAAGCTCCAAGCAATTATTATATTATGTCATTTTTGAATGAATTCCACTATAAATAATACATATGATATATATCAATTTGTGAAATCCCCTCCTACAAGAAAACGAGTACTACAGTGAAGAATATAATCAATCACTGTGTCAATCTCATACAGTTATCATTCGTTTAACGTGGTTGAGAACTGATTCTAAACAGTATGTTTATCACCCACTAAAATAAGTTTGCAGCAAATCAGCTTGATTATATATTCAACTATCAGCCATTGATTTTATAATCGTATATATGGATTTAGCACGTTCACATTGTCCACCAACAGTTCCACAATTTATTTATTCAACTTATGTTGGAATGATATAGGCCTATTAATAAAGGTAATTATCATTCCAATCTACAAAACATCTATGCAGCTATAAGCTGTCTATGCAAACATTTCCCATACTGAAACCAATAATGTCGTGAGAATATTTTAGATTAGTTCATCCTTTTTCTTACCCCAACTCATTGAAATCAATGCTTGTGAGTATCTCCTTTCTTGTACTCTGATAATGCCACTAATGAAGATTTCAGTACATTCCAGATCATTTCAGTACATTCCAGTACATTCCTCGCACAACTGGGGGAATGCATTACCGGACGGCAGTGAGATATCAATTAGACGACAATGTCAGTGGATTGCGAACAAAGACGAAATAATATAGACACTATGACTACAAGTGAAGTACGGCTACGATGTGGTTATACCAACATAGTTAGGGCCTATTTGTAGTATAATAACCAGGTTTAGGTTAGGCTATCATAACTGTATAATTATACTTATATTCACAAAATGAGAAGTACGTGTACCAACAAAATGAATTTAAAAACATATATCAATTCTACTGCAATTTTAGGATAGAATGGTTTTGAAAGATGCAGTTGTGTTTCTCATCGTGAACCTGGTCCTGAAAAATCATAATACTGAAGATATACCACGTGGTGATGGTGTTTATGTTTGTTAGATTTGTTGATCACCTTCTTCTTTCGTGGCTACTATACCAGCAAGAAATATCTCTTCCAACGACTCACGCTTGTAGTTGGCATCGCTGTAGTGTTTATATTGGAATTATTTCTAACTTATCGCAGACCAATAGTGATAAATAGGTGGAAGGGGATTGTCCTTCTAAGTAAAATCTATAGATTTTTGCGTGATTGGTTAATAATGGGTGTTTTATGCCCATGTAATATCAGCTGTGTGATACAATTTCGTTTATAGGTAGATAGGAAAAGTTTCAATAACCTCATCCACCAAACACATTTCGTGTTTATACAATAAATTCAATGGAAAAAAACAGTAGCGCTCACAATAAGATTGAAACTGCGAACTAACCGCTCAGCCATGCCGTGTACTCTGGCCAATCGCTGCATGGAACTCGACCAACAACAACAACAACATGAAATGTAAACATGTTTTTGCTGAAAAACAGATGAAAATAGTTAGAAGTTTCAATTCCTGATTCAATAGTATATCTGTCCTTAGGTCAACCTTGCCTGCAATTATTTTTTATTGTTATTTTTAGAATACTGCAATTCAACGATTGAAATGTATCCATCTAGCGGTAGCCTTATTTCATTCAAGAGCGGTTTGCGTTGACATTTCCGGCCTAGGTTGCAATAGCCATTCAAAAAGTCACCAACTTGACGCTGTATCTCTAGAGTCGCAACAATTTCGTCGGTGTGGCCATTGAAAAATATACTACTGTTTTTATGAGCAGCCGCTATTTATCGGTCCATCACTCTATGTCGCACTTCCAGACGTTGTTGTTGCGTGCAGCCTAAAATAACCTGAATAACTCAATGTAACTGATTCAATGGATCTAACCTAACCAGATAAACATTCCAAATTGATTCAATTCAAAGTGAAATGTTGAATTCGGTTTTTCTCACTCAATCACGATGGTCTGCCAAGTTTTTGTACGTGATCGTATCTAGCTTTGGAAGGCGACAAATGCACAAAGACTTGTTGACAGCAAGTTGCTGTACGTGACTGTACCTGTGCATCTAGCATTGGAAGACGGTGGAGCATCCACATACAGAAGGTGGTGACAGCTAGTTTCTGCACGTGACTATACCAATGCATCTCGATGCGGTGAAGCATGCATACAGAGGACCGTGACTGCTAGTTTGCATAATACGAAAGCAGCAGTCTAGCTAGCACTTGACTCACTCTCTCTGCCCGGTGCGATAATACGAGTGAGTCGACGAGATGAGATGATCATCTGTTTGTGACGTCGTAATAACACCAACCTAACATAGCTAAAACTCACTCTTCACTGCAGTGCCATTTCCATCATAATCATTCCAACAATGTGCACTTATTAAGTCTTTGACAGGTTTCTCATTCCTACAACAGGGAATACGTGCTTTATATGGTTGATGAATGAACGTTAATTGTAATTTAATCAACATGTTAGTAATAATAATGATATGTAAATATATTTATAGAAAAAATACACAATATTTGCATATCTACTTTATTATCAAAGACGAAAAATTCGATCTCCCGACAGATAATGTGGAACTTGCATCGTGCGTATAGCATCACGTTCCTTATATGTGTTTTCGTATTCCCTCACTCTGTCACACCTTCAGCATTTCCTTGTCTTACACACGTGTGTATTCCAATCTCAGCGAAGACCAAGCGCCCCGCAGTACGCGCCTTATAACTTATTAATGCGGCCATATTCGCGTCAGTTACACGGCCAGCACTACCAACACACCAGCGTTAATAAACAATGAGACCTTTCCGTATAGTTGGCATTATGTAAATCACATTTGGTGGGCGTGAGAGACATTACGGTTCTCTCTTCGCACTGTTATGCGTTGTTTACTCACTGTGAGGTTGGTGTGAGGGAAGATTGGTGTTTTTCAGTAATGCTACAGCTTGCTTAAATCTGCTGACAACACACTCTTTTATGTTGTATTTAACGACGCACTGAATGACTTTGATGTATTGAAGTCGGTGAATGATGAATTCAATAGTGAGAAGATGCGGTTTTTAATTGATAACGAAATTTGATACAAGATCATTTTTCCCCAATTAAGGAATATGAGATGAAAGGTTATCTTGATAGGTGATTTTAAAAAGTGGAAAAGACTCGATCGTGGCCTGTTTTTAAGGAATTATCTCAGTATAAGCCTGAACGACAGAGGAAAACCACAAAAAAACTTCGTCAGCATGGTACGTCGACCATGGCTGGAGTTGAACCTCGATCTTCTGAATGACGGTTCAGTGTGCTAGCCACTGGTCCAGCCATCTCAGTAAAACAGTTTTATTCAGTTTTCCTCATATGATGAATATATATCGAATTGTTTAGTAGGCCCCCAATACTTTACTACAAGCTCTGAAACTACCGTACCAGTAAATTCTGAGTACCGGAAACACTAGATCGTTTCGCCTCAATACAAGCAGATAAGCTTCGTAAATATGAAATATCGACATGGCGTTCCCCCGATAAATTGAGTAAAATTACTTTATTTGTTGCAAGAACAATCGAATTATAAAGATTGTTATAAGTTCACAGGAAAATCTTAGTCGTGGAACATGTTGGTTGAATCACATATCTATTCAAGTTGATTTGCATTTTAATTTTTTTGTGTACGAATTGTTATCACTCAAATATTAAAATTGACAAATTTGGTAACATCTCATCTTTCTACGTTGACGTAAATATAATTCTGCTGCCAAATACTGCACTTCATGCGAGTTAGGTCAACAGGTTTCTGAAAGCAATTGAATCTAATGTTCAATACCTCTTATACTCATTAGAACTATAATCTGAAATTTCAAATAACTTTTGTAAGTTGTGAGATGTGTGGGAACTGTGGAAATGGGAAAAAATTGTAGGGTTGGAGGAGGGACAAAAGAAGTGGGTCTATAGAAGATGAAGACAGTAAAAATGTTCATTTCTAGCCATAATTCGCTAATAGTTATAACAAAGACCTTAATATCTAGCCACGTTACAACACACAATACAACACAACCAGTTATTCAACACTTAAAACGTATCATTGTATTCATCATGTATACACATGCGTAATTAAGTTTATTCGTTCATCCCAATACATTCAGCACACCATAAATACCTGTATAACCCATAAATGAACAGAGAAATGATTGATTTACTTTTATATCATCCACGACTTTTTAATTCATTCGAACATTTGTTTGTCTGTACGTTTATATGTACGTACACAAGTTGACGAGGTATTGGAGGGCGGTATGGAGGAATTAAAATAACATTACTTTGACCCCCCTAGTCCCTACCCTTGTTTGCGTTCAGCATGGGTTTCAAAGGGTAGTTTCATCAATACGCAATACGTAAACATGCTGACCTATCGTGGTTTGCCCTTTGACCCACCCTTTACCCCTCATCACCTCACTCAAGCGATGTGTTTGACCTGCACCCCCTACTCCCCCTTCCACTACCGTTTCGCAAGTGATATGCAAACAATGCGCTTATACACACAAGTTATACATCGGAAATGTTAATAGATTTTTATTAATTCACGAGTGCCTTGAAAAGTCGTTTGATGTTTCGTTTCAATAATGAGGAAAATGATGTGTGTGGTCAATTTTCTGGATGAGTGAGTGTAAAACATCTTTCTGTTGTAAAATACGGAGGTTTATAAATAGGCATTAGTGAAACTATACATACCCGTAGTAACGCCAATTATTCAACGCTTATGCACTCCTTTTTCCAACTCTTCTCCTATTGAACCTTGAATTTGTTCTTGCATTACCTCAAAATATGAATGATGAATATTGTTATGGTATAAATGAGAACAGTACCGAATTCAACGGAGAATACACTATATTTTTTCTCAAATTCTCTAGTTAGGAAAATCATGTAACGTAATATGGGAAATTCAGTGTCTTTTCGAACATTGAAAACATTGTTGATCAAACATTTTCTCATTTATTTTAGATGAAGAACCAGGTCAACCCGTATTTATTTTTCAGTAACTTGACTCTCATTCTAAAGATGTAAATGAAACAAACAATATATATTGGGTGATATACCTTCACAAAGCTGTTAAATTTGAATTGCCCCAAATCTCCATAATTTTCAGAAGCCAGTTAAATGTATGCATTCATATATAATGACCGAGAAGTAAACTAACCCACGATAGGCCTACTAACAATATGCGTCAGATATAAATCCACTTGAAGCTATGTCAACCAATCTTGAAATAAAACTGATCCTCTGCTATATTTTCACTCTCTTCTGTCCCCATCAGTGCGTCTGCTCATAGCCAGAAAGCTCTACAAATGTGCCGAACTGCAATTAGTTATCGGCCAGGCCGCAGCGCGAACATGCAGTGGTTGACTTATGCACTATCGCATACATATTCTAGAGGGATGGAGGTTTTCCGGGAGATTTCACTTATATTTTCCAAGAGTGAAGTGCCTTGATACTGCATCTTTCGTCTATATGGTTCTAATATGACAAACTGAAGAAATACGAGCGATTTTTTAAAACTTACTTTCTATTATTATACGTAACGCTGTGCCTCTCTGTATACCTCTCTGGCACAACTATGACATCACGAAGCAACAGCAGCATATATCTGATACAGCATTATAATGCTTCTATTCAACAGCATACTGATGAGAACTACAACAGCTTCAGGTATTGTCGTCGTACTTGACATTTATCCGGTATAAGCGTGATCCCTCGAACAATATACACTCTATCTCTCTTCCACTCGTATAGAATAATCATCTCTCTGTCTCAGTTACACTCATTACCCTATCGCTGTCTCACTCCCACTCACGACATTTCGCTACTAGCAGCCTAGCCCTGTCATACTGACTGTCAACGGTAGAGGAAGTGTACAAATAATAATTAATTACGAGCCCTCTAGGTCCTCCCCTCTCCCTTGCATCCATGTCCCCCTGCCAACTTGCACCCCTGGGCCAACTGGTAAAGTCGACCAAGTGTTGGGATTCCCAGGCGTTACTGTGTTTCGGTAATAATGGCATACGTGCTAAATAACGCGGCAAATATTCAACCAGTTATTGTATATGAATATAAGATTGTTCAGGTGGATGATTTATGAAAATGATATTTTCAGTTGATTGCGTCGCTACACTTCATTAAATAACGACTATTTCAAATCGAAAAAGATTATTATGTGATAATCTCTGTTAGAAATAGAATAACACAATTGAGTATTAAAATTATTGAATTATTCATTATTTAGTATCAGGACCCCTATTCCTGAGATAAATGAGATGTGAGAAAAATAAAAGTGAGTGAGAAAATGATTATCTCACATGAAATGGCCAATTATTATTCCTGAATCAATTATTTTTCTCCCTTTTTTTCCTATCTCAATTTGTATTTAATTTCCTATTTTGATGGATCTGATGGTTTCTCACAATCTTTATCGTATTTCATTATCAAGAATACTAAATCTGATGAGAAGTGAGATGAGAAAATTTTCTCACTTTATTTTCTCACATCTGATTTATGTCAGGAATAGGGCTCCTGATGTGAGAGTATGCTGCAATCGATTCAGAAATCAATTTCTCTGTGAATGAATGAGAATGTGAAAGAGTGTCTATGGAATTGCCTCATCTCTTGTTCTTTAGTCATTGATTTCATTTGATAGTGATTTTTAACTGATATTGATCTATTTCCATCTTTTGATAAAAATGTATGCAAATTCAGATAACATCATCAACTTGATTCCTGTCATTTTGTTTCTGTAGACCTATGCAATTTAATTAATTTGATGTCATGAATTACTCAGTTCATTCAAATGTTTCTATGCATAACTTATAGGACTCATGCCTAAAAACTATTCCCCAACTTCGAGAAATATTATTATTGTCTTATAGAAAAGTCTCATGAGTAGGCCTAAGAACAGATGACACAATACAACTCTGTTGAAACTTTCGACAGATTCGTGGTGCATGGCATAGCGTACCTATATCCACCATCTATCATTCCGCATTCTATTCATATAGCTCTATCTATATTAGCCAAGCCACGGTACCTCTCAGGCGGATTTCTCAGAAAGTATATCTCTCGTTATGCTCAAGTGAGTGGTATACCTAATTCGCATTTACCATTAAAATGTATGACTTTAATATCACACAGTTATCAACTTATGCATATATAGACTATCTTTTGACTATGTATAGACTATAGAAATTATAGTAAAATAGAACATCAAATACTAAGCCAATAATATACCCGTTACATTATCCATACTACATTGATTTGGTTTCCGTATTGTTCTTACGCAATATACTGATATTGAGCAAATGCGCTTACGCCCTAAACAAACTCTAACATCAAGTTCTACCAACTTCTCTACAAAACGCTAGAATATGTGCTGAGAGCTTACTTCATACATATTGGAGTGTTCAGAATAAGAAGCCATGCATATACTATACTAGGAGAGGAGGGAAGGAGGTCGGGGTAATTAGCTAATGAACGACTGATAAAGCCTACTAGTTCTAATAACTATAGCTAGCTTACGTGTAATGTATAGAAAGTGTTGGGGGAATCAGAACTATCAAGTTGGCAGTATTAAATCGAATAAGGTAGTTAATTAAGATGCATGAAAGGCACGTGTCGCTATGCTTTACTATACATTATATGGCTGAGTAGAAATAGATTACAAGAGAAATCTTATCAATGTTTCAACTCAATTAGGCCTATGCATATCAAACAGTTTTATAGAATTGTTATGAAAATTGATGAATATTTCATATATTTTCAATGGAGTACAAAATAATGTATATCTGGAAAGTATACAGGCCTATAGGGCTTATGAGTGAAAGCATGATGGAAGAGAAAAAAATCATTTTATTCACGTTTGAAATTTGATTACCAGTCTGGATACTTGAGAATTAGTAATGAGTAATGACTATATACGTAATGATGTCCTGTGTCGAACCACAGCAAAAGCACACATAGCTAGGCCTAAAAGAAATTGAAGAAGATTATTTTCTTTTCTTTTTAGGGAGTGATATTCATAGATTTAGCTTTTGTTTAATCAACTTTTATTTCTTTTATATTCACTTGAGCTTGTGGAACATTAAATCGTTTCCGATAATTGTAAGCGACAACTCAAATTCAACCTAATGTATTTTGCCGGAAATGCCGTGCGTTCGTGCCTTTTTTGATTACTTTTGCGATACTTGCGTTTTCTTATAGAATCGATGACAATTTGTCAAATGCCGGACTTAAAGGACTTTTCACTGAAATAAGTTTATTCGGGCAGAATAATCAAGAAAATCTATATTTTCACTTCTCCACTCATCCACACAACAAAGAATAGTCATATATACAAAAAATAAATACAACAACAGGTAGTCATATAGTTGTGGAACTTGATTTACTTCTTTATTTATTTATTTACAGATTTACTTATTTGATTTACTTTCCCACAAAAGGGAGCTTCCGTGTACCAACTAAATCATTGTAAAGATGTCGATCATTGCATAATCTTACTTCAACTTTGAGGATGGAAAGATGGGTTTTCGAAAGATGGAGCTATATATGGCTAGCACACAGCAGTACACGTTGCATGCATATCGTGAACCTTGTCCTGAAAAATCGTGGGAGCGAACTTCCACAGCTATACAAATACACAAATATTCGTTATTCTGGTTGAGAAAACCTTCTTCTTGTATGGATACAAGATTACAAGTATATCAATTTCATGACCTATGTACCCTCCTAATTTTATAATTTACTTATTAAATGAATAGTAACACTCTTACTTTGTTGAACCCGTAATATGGCCCAATGTGTATGCGCTAGGAAGCCATTACAAAACCCAACAATAATGTTACAAATTCAAGATTATATATCTATAGAAGCAAACTCATGTCGGCTTTTCTATAATGAGCTCACTCTCAGTTCATTAGATGTTCAATTTCTGTTCGCGCTCCGTGAGTCGAACGAAATTAGGGATCGTGATGGAATTTGTATGCATTCAAATATGTCATTTCCTTAAAGGACATCACAACTCTGAAACTGGATTTTAATGTATATGATGATACTTATTTAACTAATTTCAGAGAAAACTAGAAATCATCAACTACATTTCATAAATTATGATACTTTTTTTATCCTCCAGAAACCATGAGTTGAGACGTAGACATAACCAACTCTGCATAGAAACGTGAACAGAATCAAGTATTGTCCAAGTCAGGAATCAGAAGAAAAGGCTGGGTTCTTGAAGACAAATTAATGAATTTCAATTTCTGAAATTGAGATGATGATTTCTAGTTTTATATAAAATTAGTGGAATAAATATCGTTATGATTTGTTGAAATCTAGTTCCAGGGTTATAATGTACTTTGTAAATCGAAATCGTTTGGACTACTGAATCACTGATCACTGAATCACTGGATCACTGAATTTTAATAAACCCCTTAAGACTAATTAATCCATAGTGGAAAAATGGATGTATATAATTAATTGAGATAATTTCAAGTTTATAATGTGAACACCAGATAAAGAATTATAGATAAATTTCCCTCATAGCTGGAAGAAGCTGTTTTGAAGAAATGGTTCAATCATATTGAATCCATTGAAATAACTAGGAAAATGCAGAATGTAAGTTGTGAGATGAGCGTAGAAGTATGGAAATCTGGAATAAAAAAAAATGTCAGCTCAATGTACATAAAACATCTACAGACCTTGGATTACTTCAAACGTTCAAACACCTCACCTGCAACTTGTTGATATTTTATAGTGCAACCTGTCGCAAATAGGCCTACACTTTGCATTACAATATGTTGATCCTGATATTCGATGAAATGTACACTTTTATTGCTCATCCGATTGTTGTACAGATTATTGAGAATATGTATGATAGTTTTTGTCATATTCTGTATGAATTTGAAAGCTTTTAAAGAATTTTCGTTTTTCAAGTATTTCCCCTGGGTTATTCTTATGGGGATTTTCCAAACTTTTTTCTCTGGGATAACCGTTCAACCGATTTTTCTGAAAAACAATCCGACCCTATTCTGGTGTGACACCAATATTCGAAGAAAGAAACTGACATTGAATAATTAGGGCTTTTTGCGAAGAGTGAAAGACGGTGAGAGTCAACGTGCAAATCTTTGTTCCGTGTAGTGTTGTGCTGGTGAAAATCCGAGTTATGCTGGAAGATTTCGATGTGTTCTCAAACGATCAATCAGAGCAGTATAACACATGCGTGAGTGACTAGGCCTATTTGTATCAAAACTGATATGTGTATGAAACTCTTATTTACAAATATCTCGCCAAAATATTATACAAGGCGGAATTATTCTCTGTTTAGATATATATTGAGAATGTTTCACACTAGATTCAAACACATTCGAACAATTGTTTCTTCAACCAATTCATAGAATGAATGAATATTACTCTCAAACCTCCCTGCACTAATCATACGAACAACCCAATGTTATTTTAATGCGTCATCAAATTACCATTTCAAACCACAAATTGAGGATGAGTAATGGATTGAGCAATAATTAGCGAAATAAATTGTCACCACCCTTAGTTACAGATAATATTTTACCACCTAAAAATCAATAATTGAATAATGAATACCGAATAATCAGTTGGTGAACCGCCACTTGAACTCATAAATCAACTGAATAACTCGTACTCTACGATACACAACAAACAAATCACCTAGTTCCGTTTGGTTAAGTCAGCGCCATCTTATAGCTCAACCACAGCCATCATTTCTTATACAGCCGTCTATCACAAACAAATAGCAAACCTCATAGTTTGGACGTCTTTACACGCATACAATTGTGCCTGACGTAATCAATGACCAGCCAGCCTCTAGCAGCTCTCGACTACCTACTCTGTGTATTTGTATGAAGGATTTACATAATGCAATTATTAGAGACAGAATAATATTAGAGAACATGCAAATGAAGGTGTAAACAAGAACGGTAGAAGCGATTGACCGTTTCTACCATCTAGTATGAAGAACGGCAGGAGGTTTTGAACATCGAATACTAGTCGAATCAAGTTAGAACTATGGAAGAGAGACTAGTACACTTCACACTCAGAAAGTTAGCGGTTACGATTAGTGTGTTTTGGTATTGTTAAGTATTGACGGTTTGGAGTTTCGGACCGTTAGGATGTTGAGTTAAGCCTAGTGTACTGTATTTGTAGTTCACACTTAATATACATCTGAATAACGTACCGGTAGAGTTATTGCATTTGATGCTGGGGTGAGGGGGTGAGTTGTGTAATAGGAGGGAGGAAAAAGGGGAGAAATATGGTAGAAAAATGAATAATCTCGTATAAAAATTCGAAGGATAATTAATGTAAAGTATATCATCTTTGTGGATCGTTATTATTCGAAATAGCGTATATAGAAATGAAAATATATACATAATTCATTTATATATATATATATATATATATATATATATATATATATATATATATATATTATATATGTGTATTTATTCATTCATTTTGATGCTGCTTAACGACCCCACCAACAGCTAGGTTATACGGGGGTACGAATGAACGGGTGATAATGAAACGATCAAGTGATGATAGGGGAAGGACGTTTACAAAAACCCATCCTTATACGGGACTCGAAACCTGTACGTAACCTAAAATCGCAGCGTTGCCATGTAGCACGTATTCGTAAAAGTCGCAGGTAAACTGTCAGGAGTAAACTGAAGAACGTGGAAAGTAGTAGGAAATAAGTTTTAATAATGACATAGATTACAAAAATCAATTATTGGTAGTTTGTTACTACATGTTACTTGATGTCTATCAAAGGAATGTATTCTGTAGTTACTTTTACTGACATAATGACCACTCCGGGCATGTTTTCTTATGTTCCGTTGGTAAACCACCGCATACGAATACAACTATACGCCCTCTAGTTCTTCACCACTGTTCAATCACTCACATCCGCAAGGCCGTGTTTATTTCGAGCTCTCGCGGCTTAGCCACTTATCTGTTGCTCTTGCGTGGCAGTAACAGCGTTAACAGCATACATGTGGCGCGATCACACGATGATTTACTCACACTTTCTTATCGCGATACACAAAACAAACTTGCTTTCATCACAAACTCTTTTCAAAAACATTTCTTGGATTACTTAAAGGCTGTTGAAATTATAAACGCATTTTCGCAGCGTCTATATTTTCAAGCGCTGGATTTTCTGAAAGTTGAGACGCCGGATTGAGTACCCATGCAGAGTGTGTGTTTCTATTAAACTCGTATTTCAATTTACGATAGGAAAACGAAGGGACGTTGTTAGGGGATCTGAGAATTCACCAATAATTGACATTTGCGTCTCACCAACAATGCATCCCTCTTTTCAAAAATATATGATGACCAACGAATAAATACACGTTGAAATATTGATAGTTTTTAATCTGAATCATATCAGTACACACTCTACTTCTTTACACTTCTTTTAAGAAATGGTTGATTTCTACGAAAATGAATCTGAATAGCAAAATAAATAGCAAAAATAAATAGCAAGTGAAATAGCGAGAAATAGCAAGTGTCATGTTCCTTCCAATTCATTCGATCTCCAACCCGATTATTATCATAGCGAATTATCAATACACGCAATGAATGTTCAGTGTTCCACGGCCAACAATATTATAGGGATGACCAGGTACACGGGACTACACTAACTTGCCCTTGTCCTTGCCCTTGCCGACAAACATTCAAGGTTATTGTTTGCTGACATTTCCACATTTTTATTTGTGCCTCTTCTAGGTATTGTTTATCAACAAAATGAAGCTTATTCAAACTTTCATAATATCTAGAGCTCAGTTCAGTACGTTGTCGAATACAAGTCGGGTTAATTGTGAATAATAATTGTGAACATTTACAATGTCACAGAAACACAACAAACCTTCAATATTGTGTTTTTTAGGCAAAACGACCACGCACCCGTCTCAGCACTCAACACATCAACACGAGTCCAGGAACTACATCTGATTCTGGTAAGATAATACAAAATGTCAAAATTAATTGGTTCACCAGACAAAGAAAACTCTATAGGCCTATATATTGCCGTTCCGATTCTAAGATATAGCAGGCCAACTCGATAGAATTTACATTTGGATGTTTCTTGAATAACTTTTCTGTAACACATTTGATGGTACACTTTTTCTCGCAAATGTTCTTTTTTGGGGTTCAAAACGTATAAACAATGATCATTGTTGATCAATGATCAAGACTAGGAAAACGCAGGATGTGCGTTGTACGATGAGCGAGATGTCTATATAAAGTATAATCGAAAACTCTACAAACCTTGATCATTTGAAATGAACTTCATCCGATGTCAATGAATCTAGAAAGCCGTGACTTCGACAATGCAACATTTTTCAACTAATATTTCTATCTTTCCGATGAATAAAATACATTTATTATATTATTTTCTCCAAAACGGCTGGCCCGAATATCAAACAAAATTTTTATTCATGTATATTATTCTTGTGTTCACATATGTGGAAAATTTGAATCATATTGAAGAGATTTTTTTTTCAATTTTTTTCCGCCCAGCCAAATCTTATGGGGTTTTTAGAAACTTCTAAATGATGTTTCTCAAAAATGGTCCAACCGATTAGACCTCAAAACTATACAGTTCTAAGTTGGATAAGTTTGCATATAAAAAAAAAGTTTCATGTCGATCGGTCAAACCCTGCGACCTGTGCAGTGTTTACAAACAAACAAACAGAAAAAAAAAAAAAAAAAACGCACAGACAAAGCTCCGTAAGACTTGAGTGAAAATCTTCGCTACGCTCATCTAATAATTTTCGTCGGTTCAATAGAAACACTGAACCTTCTAGATGCTGAAATATTTACATTTTCAGTTTGTATTCAAAGTTTTACTGCACATCATAACTCACGCAGTCGATTTAGTAGTAATTTCCTTTTTAAAATCCATAATGGACGCTTTGCCGCTGGATGGTGTGTAAAAGCCTCATATTTTCTGGTATTTTATATCAGGATTCCGTGTATAAAAAGCGATTGAAGTGATATTATGTGAAAAGCTGCACTCGAGTGTACGCATTCTGTAGTAGTTAATTAAAGAGCTACTCAGTTGATTCTGAATGGTTGTTTCTGAATGGTTGAATGGTTGGTTGTTTCCTAATTTCACTTTGATCACCAAGTTTGCGGTCACTCAGACCTTTTTATTCGCTGCCATCCAGATATTTTGTTGGCTTGACAATAGTATCACTTCAATAAGTTCAATTGATAATAATGAGACATATTTTCGGGATAACAATAACTCTCCAGTATTATCAAGTGTACGGATACCAAAGTATTTGTAGTTATACCACGATTTAGTTACCAACGATATGAAGACTCCCATATAACATGGTAGACATTTGTGGTTTATTGCGGTCAAATCAGAGCCAACGGTTTCATTTGCCTGTCGCAATTCAACCGGTTCCCTTGAACTAGATGAAAATGAAGAGTGGCTACGGTACCGGTGACATTGTTGAACTTATAAAATCTATAATTTTCATGAAAAACAAATGCTACTGCTAACATAGTAATTCTACTTAGCCAAGTATAGCATTGTTGATCGTCGTTGTTACATAATATATTTCTATATAAAAGCGATCGTTGCGCTACAGGCAAATGGGACCACGGACTCAGATTCTGACCCCGGTAATACTTAACCGGGAACGCGAGTGTGTATACCTTCTTTATGTTATGATAAAGTGTGTTGGTATCACTACATCGTGCATCGACTATTCATTGTAGACTATACCACAACACAGTCAAAGATATGAAGAAGGCACTGATTTGTGACAACTAAACAGTGATTGTCGTATATAATTTGGATTGTTGATTAGTTGAGTTGATTGAATATATTTTTGCTTTATTTTTGGTCACAGGGTAGTAGTTTGCAGGGACATTTTCACGTGTCGGAGAGTTGCTATCGGATTGCTATCGGATAGCAATTGATCACTAAAAAGTCTTCCCACAGAGAGTACTCTTTTTCTACTCTGTATTCACTGGGATGATGCTTCATCTAGAATTCTTATTCATTTAATTAGCCATTGAATTATGCAATGTGCAATTCATTATTCAATCAATTTTATTCACAATAGACTTCTCATATTCATAACTCAAAAGTCATAGTTGGTTACCAAAGAAACCAATGAATCATATTCGAATAGTTGCTCTCCAATCTGAAGGATCACTTTCTATTAGGATTTCTGGCACCCTCTTCTATTCTTTGAAATGAACAATAAAATAAATGTAAGACTTCGTCTTTATATTGCATTATATATTTTCACCTTGTTAGACGAAGAGCATTCACAATACATACCGACAACTTTTCTCTGAAAATATATTATTAAAGCAATGAGAACTTCTCAGCGCCAATCCGAGCGCTGCAACAGTTCAACAGATAATTTCAAAAGCACCAACGCGTCGGCAAATTCCCCAGGGAATAACTGACAGTGTTACACGTTAGTCTTGTGCATTTGTATTTGTTAAGCTGGCTACTTTGATCTTCGTATTTATCGTCTTTTTCTTCGTCAATCATTTTCTTCTCAATCTTTTTTAAAATAAAATAGTGTTTGGAATGAATATGTTCTCCATCTTTCATATTTCAAGATGAAATTACATTTTGAAGTGGGACGATAATTATAGCTGATAACTGGAATATAGTTTTACTATGTACTAAATATAAGATTGCTGATTGCTCAACACTAATATATGTGTCCAAATTATCGCTTGAGAATGAAATGAAATAGAAGTTCATCATACCAAAATTGAATTAAAAAGTGAAAAATCTCGGTCATTTCACTAAACATATGCTGTATTTTCCGAGTATCTATAATATCATGACGGCAAGTATAGTGTTATATGTGCGTATATCTGAATGTAGTCTAGTGTGCTATACGCACTCTGTTGTTCTATTTACCCGCGTGTTACCAGCTGAATGTCAATGAGTTCAACTCGTCTTGTGTTCAATTGTTTGGAGATACAATAAGTGGACACAGCCAAGGAAATTAACCAAATGATTGAGACTGGGTGTGCGAGGAATATCAACTTTCAAGCGACTGAAACATTGTTCACGTGAGGGAAACTTGTATGCCTCTACAATGTTATCAAATCACGGGATGAGTTAGTGGAATAATACTCTTCTGGTACAAGTATATATATATATATATATATATATATATATATATATATATATATATATATATATATATATATATATATATATATATATATATATATATATATATATATATATCATAGGCCTATAATTATATATGATGAACATTACGAATTGGCAAAATATTGTGTAATTTAGATGAGCGTAGCGAAGATTTTCATTCCATATACCGAAAAATTTTGGGCTTGGTTTTTATGTTTTTTTTTGTTTTTTTGTGTGTAATTTTGTACGCGGCATACAGGTCAGGAAAAAGTTTCAATCAACTCGAAACTTTTTTTTTTTAACTTTTTTTAACTTTTTTTACAAATTGGTGTTATACCAGAATAGGTTGGGATTGTTTTTCAGAAAAATCGATCAAACGGATTTTCCGGAAAAAAATCGGAAAGTATGGAAATTCCCCATAAGAATAGGCCAGGGGAGAAATACTTGGAATTTTATTTTTTTCAAAAGCTCTCAAATTTATACTGAGTGTGGAAAGATCTATCATACCTATTTTAAGCGATTTATGGAACAATCGGATGTGAAATAACGAAGAAAACGCATTTTTAAGGTACTTTTTTTACACATCAATAAAAGCAATTAAGAAAGCAATTAAGGAACTATTAAATATGAGCAACAAGTGTCACCAATAAATTAAAACGTTTAAAATCTGTGATGTATATGAAGAAGGCACTGGTTTGATTGTTTGGAAACCAAGGTCCATATACCAACAGACGGCCGCGGTTTTAAACCTTTGAAGTGATACATGGCATGTATATGTACATTGAGCTGACAAAATGTTGTTAATTCTACATTTCCATACTTCTACGCTCATCTCACAACGCATATAAGGCGTTTTCCTAGTTATATGATATTTCATATCTGTGTGAAAACTATCATCATAACCTTCTATATATCTTCATTTTTGAAAACGCCTCTCAAATCCCCTTCCCCCTTTCCCTTATTCAACGCCTATTGGATTTTTTCAAATTCTTCTGCACACACGTTCTATTGGATCCTTTTCTTCTCATATCAGATCAACGATAACATAAATAAATCTCCTTCAAGTTTACACAATATACTATACAATACAGTGTTGGCGGGTCATAAACCACCGACCGATATTGCTAGCATGTAGGTGGAACGGTCGATCGTATCCGCCAACACTCGTGATCGAGTTGTTATAAATGCTATCCGGCATTGAGACAACCCACGTCATACGGCATGATCTCTTGGATCATGCTCAAAGTGAGCGTGGAGAGCATTCACGAGGAGCATAGAGAGCACACAATCGCATTACTAACATACGAACATTACTAATCTATATATAATTTGTGTAGTATCTAACAAGTACATTTACTTGACGGCCCATACTTGAAATTTTAATTACAAATAAAGTTTAGATGTAAGCTTGGAAGTTTAGACGCGCCTAGAACAACATAAGAGAATTGGGAAATTTTCTATTGGATTTTTTTTTCTGAAATTGTATACAATAAGTACACGCTTCACAAAGTACTCTCATTCCACCTGTAGTTTTTATGTGAAGTAGATATTCTTTCATTTATTTGTTTATTGTTTTGATTGGAATGGATGAATTGTAGAAATTAAAGCAATAGAAGATTGATAGAAAAATTGTTCTCTGAAAACATTGGTTCGATACATGAAACGTGACAGAAATTCACAGAAACTCTATTCTACGAACCAAAAGTCTAGTACGACACAACAAGAAATATGCATTCAATTGGAAATCTGGTTTTCATCAATGTTAATCAATTATGCTATACTGAATGAGGAACAGAATCGTCGCTAGCTATAGGTATTTTAACTGTTGTTACTGAATAGAAGTGGAGAGTGACAATCAAATACGTATGAAAAATATAATAAAATATAGGCAATAAACCTTTCGGATCATTATTCATCAATCTCGTCCGTATAAAGGCTAAACATATAACATATATTCACTTCTGATGATCTGGATACATTTCCAACCATTAAATATCATCAAGTGGGATCTCTGAATACAATAGTATCTTTTAATGCCTGTCATCATAGTTAAATTATGAATTAAATCGAAACATGAAAAATAAATTCATTTCAGTGCCTCATTTCCTAATGCCAGAACAGCACAAAACGATTTCATTTCAGTATATTCCAGCACAAAACGAGCA
Source organism: Brachyptera putata (assembly GCA_907164805.1). Classification (NCBI taxonomy): domain Eukaryota; kingdom Metazoa; phylum Arthropoda; class Insecta; order Plecoptera; family Taeniopterygidae; genus Brachyptera; species Brachyptera putata. The sequence goes on along the minus strand of OU015462.1, from coordinate 24,650,608 downwards.
TATCTCAAAGACATCAAACAAGTATATATTCCAAATGTGTGGGGCTAATTGAATTTGAAATAATTATAAAAGGTAACACATCAAGGGATTTTTTATTTTTTTTGAAGCACATTCAAACACAAAACGGACATTTTTCAGAATCATAGAAGAAAGTATGCATTTCAAATTTGGGGGCTGACCATGCGATCCCCCCCCCCCCCCCCCCCGTCCTTTCCACCACTGAATGTGGAATTACTTAGAAACGGTAGCAACACAAACGATTTTTTACAGCACAATGACGATCTTACTAGCCTGATTGAAATAGTAACTTCAAACAACCAATATAATAACGAAGTATCCTCGATCTTTCAATTCAACAGAACTCTTAGCGCTTTCCTAGTCGTATAACGTACACGATCTTTATTCCAGTTACTATGGCAACAAAGTAAAGTCACGTGACAGATGAAAGAAGCCTATAATCTCGGTATATATGCACTGTAATATTAATCACATATATATATTATATTAAATTTTCAAATAATAATGCATTATCTGCCAAATAGAGTAAGCACAGTGTACGGGGCATTGAGAATAATAGCGGGACTTACACTGTATGGGGCTCGCGTCGACGCAGACTGCGTCTTCAGTTGCCATATTTCATTCTAGCCGCAACAACAGAAATGCTCAGTTAGGGCCTAGCTAAACTATAATTATGCTCAATCATGGGCCGATCAAATATCATTGCTCAGAAAGAGTATACACATTTGACAAGACTCAGTCGGCGTACATGATGCTAATATAATTTTATGATTATTATGCTATGTAATTATATTGCTGAATCATACGTAATACCTACGTTATGCTCCATCAAATTACACTCGGCATGCGTCCGTTATAAGTTTGACTGCGCAAAGATAACTAAGTATATGTTTACTTTCTGATATGTGCTTCAAATAGATTTCTAAGTCAACTTCATAGATGAAGTGATCTACAATGAGAAAATAAATTATAAGATCAAATTTCTGCCGTTTCAGTACATCTGTATATTTCTGTACTGAAAATTGTTTATGTAGTGACCAAGAAGGAATGAAATAGTTACGGTATATATATTTATTATATATATATATATATATATATATATATATATATATATATATATATATATATATATATATATATGAATACCTTACAGATGCACGTAACAATGCAGATGAACTACGTTGTACATTCAGTCATATATTACTTTCGATAAAATTGAAAAATATTCTATAAAAGTGTTATCAATTTTCACACTTTCAACATTTGATTGAAGAGCGTGTGATATTAACAACCAACCTACATTTAATCATGCCCATGTATGTATTCCAACTGTCACTTTACGACTGGTACTAGTTAACTAGCAACTGAGAACAAATGCATGGAAACAAAACAATGAAAGACGCTGCTGTTATTGGTGAAACTTCCACCTAGACGGCACCATAGCCATCTTGTTCAATCGATGTCAAGCTATGATGAGTGAAGTTAGTTATAAAAAAGGCTACTGATTGGTTATTTAAACTGGAACAATATGTGCAAGGGACTATTTTCAAGCTCGTCTCGATCCTTACCACTGTGAGCATAACTTAATAGTGAATACTGAATGAAGAAATATGTCGTTGAGAGAAATATCGAATAATTGGATAAATTACTTATGTTACGAAAACCGACATTTTCTCATGAACTAATACTTGATCCTCTCGTGACAATTCCATATAAGTTATCCATGGTGACTCAGCAAGAAAAATAATTGTTTTAATTAATAATGTTTACTATACGAAATTCCATTAGAATTTTAGAGATATGAAGCAACTACAAATGATGTGAATATCAATGAAGCAGTCTGATGATTTTGTTAGATCTCGCGGTGAATGTTGGCGAACAATATATTGTGGTTTTTCGTAATTTTGAAGAAATGAATATACAGTTTGTATTTTTTTACCAGGATAGCCACAGAGATAACAATTTCAGCAATGAGTCATTAAAAAAATAGTTATTCAAGCCAGTATGTTCATAGAATGAAAAAATATGTTGTATGTGATGTTTTTCGATATTTAAAAGATGGCATGAAATACTGAAAAGAGTATTTGTCTGAAAGTGTAGATTGAATGTCTGTAAGCCTAATCTTCAATGGATGTTGAATTTTGTCCTTGATGGATGATGAGTATAACTGATCTCTTAATTTAAGTGATGGACGTTGCAAAACCATGTGCTTCCAGGGTTCCGCAAGGAAGCAGTTTACGTAATTAACAATGCATATTTTTTTCAAATGACATGAAAACAAAACAGAAATTACAGAACTGTCTTCTAGATGCAAAGTCGACGTGAGGACGGACAAGAATTGGCGGTAGATTAGGAGATAACATTATCTGAAACTTGAGAGGACGTTTGCCTGTACATTGTCAATGAACTAGAGATCAAGATAGCTATGGTGTGTTTAGCCACGCTTCAACTTATACAATTGTTCTACTATATCGGAATCTCTACTTCATATATATGAAGACATGGATGACGATAAGGTAGCAAATAACACGACTTATCACTGCTTTCAATGTTTCTTCATATCAAACAAGAGTTACTCAATTTATAAACATTAATTTGAGTATTGTACTTCATCTTTGGATATACTCGACAGAAACCACCTTCATCTAAGTCTAGATCAAAATGAAAGTTTCTTGTTACAAGATAGAGTCGTGTATTTGCCACACCTTCCTCCACTCATGTCACCTAAGCCGGATTATCCGTGAGCTAAGCAAGTGCTTACGTGGTATAAAAAGTGCTTCTAAATCTAAGTGCGAAGTGCGCTTATACTGTTAGAGGTGCTCGATAAATTACTGTGACAAGTGAGTGCAAGTGAGAGATCTATACCCAGGTGCAAGGCGTAGGGGTGCAAGATATGGTATGTGACGTTTCAATTGGCACCCAACGTGAGGATCCTTTTCTCCCAAGAGGCGAAACAACTGAAATGTTTCTGTTGGAAATAATTGATGTTGTCACAAATATCAGGGTAAGCCTACAATTGAATTTGTGCGACTCACATAGTTTTAACTGGGATATCACCACGTGACAAGTTGACATTTATTTCCATGAGAAAATAAACCTCATTTCAACCCCTGTAAATGATAATATACTGAATTTTGAATTTTATGCAACAAAAACACATCACTCTATGAGTGATCAGCTGAAAACAATCACCCGAAAAATTGAAGAATTCTGAGAAATAATGCATCAACACATCAAAAGATTGAGTGAGAAATGAGTAATATAAATTTCATCAAGATATTTGTATGATTAATCAAAAAAATGGGAATATTACAAAACATCTTGTCCATTTACCGTCACGTAATTTGGGTATTTAGGGGTGGAAGTGCAGTTATAGGTGCAGTTTGTTTGTGAGAAAGAGAGAAAGAGAGCGACAGAAAGAGAGAAAGTGAGAGAGGTGCGTGACGTATTCAATGGACGGACGTACCCTAGCTGGGGCGAGGTCGGCACTCACCCTGTATCCACCCAGGTTGTTGACGACACATGTGAACATGGCATCGCGACCTTGAGCGATCGTGATGTTTTCGAGAGGATAGAGAAAGTCAGGTTCGAAGCCATGTGCTGTAACAAAACATAGAGATGCGTGAACATTGCGTAGGAATATGAATTAACAATAATGGAACAATGCTGAAGAGCGTATACCAGAATAAAGTCGCCTACGTCGTGTGACATGAGCTTCGGGGGAGCTTCAACTGATGGTTGTAAAATGTGGTTAGGGTTCAGGTAAGGTATTGGACATCGAAATCCATTTCACACATCCGAGTTGACTTTATTCCGAAATATGCTCTTCAGGCACCCAAACAATCACTGTAACAATCATCATATCAATCATCCTATTTTCGCTCAGTCAGTCGATGTATTGCTTTGGAAGCTGACCTCAAAAGTGTGTGGAATCGAGTACCGCACGATGCATAAATTCTGTAGATACAACATATAAGTAATTATTGTTGGTTGGGTTCATTGATAAGTAATCATTAATTTTCTGAATATAGTCGAGTGAATTTGATAAAATCAAATATTATTCTAATTCATATTTGGTTAACGCATTATCCAGAGAAACATGATAATTCGGAATACTTATTCAAATTTTGAAAATAGTAATGAAAATAGCAAATAGAAAGCGATAGCAACCCTCACGATCGCTTAATACATGTAAAAGAATGTCCTCAACCCCCCCCCCCCCCCCCACCAGTGCCTTAAGCACATGCTCATAATTACATATAGCGTCACACTGTGCGTGTGCTGTGCGTATATTCTCAATCCGTAATTGATTATGGATTGAGAATATACGAGAGTGAGGAAGTTATACCATTGAACGTAACTGCTACTTCATCACAGTAACAATTATTGACATTTCGTATTCTTCATAATTAATATATTCAATATGTTTAACCATTCTTTGTAATTCAAACAAAACCAGCCTATACGTTCATTTCTTCATCAATTACCATCTGTAAATTTCAAATGGCAGATTAGACAAGGAGGGTTTAGGTGAACCGTGTAGACATGAAGTCATGATGTTTGGTTTTCATTTGTTTATGCAAACACAGGAAAACTGAAGCAGTTATCCGGCGAATTGTAATATGATTAGCTAACATCACAGTGAGGTAAAAAAAAGATGAGATATCGGGGAATTTGTTCCTTATCTGCTTGGTAAATGTTGATGTTACTTAGAAGTACACTCACCGACACTCGGAAGGAACACTAATGGGATATTTTTGGCATACGAAGAGACAATCAATTTCACATAATGTAGAATATTATTCGTCCATGTGATATTCTGAATGGGTGATATATGTAGGCCTACAAGGGCAATAATAATAATAATGATAATAATGATATTTTTTTGTTATCTACATTATTTTTAGAAAATCATTATCTTATTATAAAAATACGAAGAAGAAAATCAACTTTGAACTTCTTCCAACAATTATCCCATCCATATTGTGTATGGTCTTTTATGATAATTTGGTTCAACAGCTTTTGAGGAACATCGATTTAAAAGTATGTGAGTCTCATATAACAATACGCTTGGGAAAAATACAGATTCGCATTTCTTCTACCAAATTACAAGTGTTCCGTGATATACGTTCTGAAGTTTCAATCCAAATTATATACCATAATCGTTGATAGAATAAGATATACAATACATACTTCCGTGCTTACCTTACATCGATATGTACAGTTGAAAGTGCGATTTCATTGTGCTAGAGAATATTCACGATTATTCATTATAGGTACGTTTTAACATTATATTTCGCTCAAATTGAAGAAAATAAGTATGAATCTTAGAGATTTCTACAAGATGGAATGTAATTCCAAGAACGTTATTCATGGTGATGAATTTACTTTGATGCTTTTGCATGAGACGACCACTATCCATGCGATCAATGTTTCGTTGAAGAGAATGTACTTCACCATTTTGATCTTGTAAAGTTGATGGAAGAGTGTAAATAAACATCATACGTCTAACTCGATGAGACGATACGAGCGAAAGATAGAGAGAGAGAAGAAAGAGAGTAGGAGAGAGAGAGAGAGAGAGAGAGAGAGAGAGAGAGAGAGAGCGAGAAGAGAGCGAGAGCGAAAGGTGATAGAGAAAAAGTAAACATTGTCAATTAAATAATATTCGCATATTGAATATTTCAACGATGAATGAAGAGTAACTATAGGGTAAAATATTTACAATGTTCCAGAAATGTATATAATAATGACCCGAGTGAATTATTTATCAATTCAACTCTCTCTTCAAAATATATAAAAGACTGAATCAAAATACCGATTCATAGTTTTCATTACACAATCCTTTTCACGGATTAATAATCAAGTTGAGAACAAAAGTAGGCTACTAACCAATCGTATCATATTTATTATTAATTCACTGATATAAAGTATTGGTGATGAATCAAATTTCGTTTCAAATTGTTGAATCGGAACCTTTTTCGTAAATGCACATCCAATTCATTCATTAGTTCTCAGAATTAGAACAAAATATATATTCCGATGAATAATTGGTGAAATACTCTCATGGAAACAGGATGAAAACTTCTAAGCTTGACTCTGTAAGAAATTGAAAGATTCAATTGCATCGACTCTTCAAGTTGACTACAGTATTTCCCTCAGATACCTAAAGCGTCTATCACTTCCGGTCGAAGCGTTGTTCTTCACCGCCTCGGGGCTTGGTCGTATGACGTCGCGACGCTCAAGCGCTGTCCAATAACGGTCAACTTCCCTCGTTGCGGTCCCGCGGGAAGCCAGCTCGACGTCGACACCGATCTCGGACGGCCAATCCGAGGAAATTGTTTGGGACATGAACTGGCCCCCGTAGGTCCACTAAGACATGATAACTTGGTCAAAAACGTTTTGTCACACAGTTGAAGATTGCGTGCCCAGAGCTGCAATCCATTTCCGAATCCGCCGAAGATAGAGGGGTGGAATAGGGGGTAGAGAGAATTGTTTGTTCAGCGGATGTGCATGAAAAGAGTCATAACTCAGGTGAATAGATAGAGAGAAAGACGAATAAAGTGATCTAGAATATCATATTATAATATGTAAGCCCCGTATAGGTCTAAATGGAGAGAGATTAGACACACACAAATATATATATATATATACACTGGCGTCGGAACCGGGGGGGGCAGGGGGGGCAATGCCCCCCCCAACTTTCGGCCAAGGGGGGGCAAGGGGGGGCAAGAAAAAACTCTTGCAAGACACAATTTGAAAAGACGAGAAATAGAAAAGACAAAAAAAAGAAGGAAGAGAGAAGGAAAGAAAGAAAAAAAAATGAAGAGAAGGAAGGAAAGATGTATATAGATAGATAAAATCGTACATTGATTCATATTTCACATTGCATAGAAAATCAAATATCAGATGGGCACCTTCAGTTTTAGGAGAAAATTGATTTTTGCATCTAAATCTCATCTGAAACACGTTGAACCATATTGAAAAAGGTGTGTTTGAAGGAATTTGATGTACTGTTTTGAAATGACAGCTCTGGTACCTAGTTTATGAGTTAGCAGAAATCAACAAATAACCTCGTGCTTCTTCCAGATGTAAATTATTCATTACAATTTTTGAAAATTTTGGTGAATCTCCAAAATTCCAACAATCGTGACAATGACGATAACGTGAAATGGAGAATGGGAACTTTCAATATGGGTCGTTTCTAGGGGTGGGCAAAGAGCGTGACTGTCAGGGGCGTCAAATTTAAGGGGCGCTATCGGCGCACATTTGTAACATTCTATTCATAATAATATTGCATAAATCATATTCTATTTTACTTAAGCATTATTGGGTGGAGTAAATGTTATTATTCGCACAGCATTGTTATCGAATGATATAGAATAATTCAGCCTTTTATTTTCTTGGATCAGTCATTCAGCAAAACTAGCTCTTACCACACTGAAGAATTCATGAATTCCAGAAATTTCGTGTAGTCTCCAAACCTGTAGAATCGTATTTGAAAAGATACATTTTCGATAATTTCCCTGCGGGGCTTGGTTCCTCCCTCACTTGCAATCACTTGAACTATGCTCATACAGTTTTTGGGGCTCATAATCGAGTCCTTGCCCGTGGCGCCAAGATGAGCCAGAACGACCCCGCGGTTACAATAACTATGATTGGCAAATATCAGTTGGGCACCTCTAGTTCTTCAAAACAATTAATTTTGTCATCTAAATCTTATCTGAAACACGTTAAATCGTGTTAAAAAAGGGTAATTTAAAAAAATTCCCTGCGGGGCCAGAAGGGGTCCTTTCCCCCATTGCCCCCCACGGGTCGCATGCTTCGCGTTAACTGGCCTTTGCACAACTGTTCTTATATGGAATTTTATCTTCCAAACTGAGATACCCCCCATCTTGGTATTTTTAGTAATTTTTCTTCTGTCCTGAAAAATACCCAAATGTTATTGAATATGGGGCACCCCATACTTCCTTCCTCCGCGGGTCGCAATTGTTGAGCTTGCCCCCCCCAACTTTGAAAACGTTCCGACGCCCCTGTATATATATATATATATATATATATATATATATATATATATATATATATATATATATATATATATATATATATATATATATATATATATATATATATATATATATATATATATATATATATATATATATATATATATATATATATATATATATATATATATATATATATACATACATGGGATATTTTAGCCGTGTCATGGGAGATAGTTCTCTACCGGGACTCGATTCCAGGATCTGCTGATTGCTGGTGAGCTGCTCTCCCACTCAGCTACCAAGATATTACTCTTATGTCATGGCTATACTTAGAGTGACGACACTTTCCGGGCTAAAACATCCCACATATTATCTCGATATTGGATTGTATCCTGAAGTTTAATGATCACACATATATATATATATATATATATATATATATATATATATATATATATATATATATATATATAACATATATCTTATTCAGTTTTGCGATATGCTCTCCGTTAAAAACCTGGCACCTCCACCGATATTTGTTATTTCCGAATGTATTATTCTCGTGATCTATATAATCACACATATTGTCATAAGAGATTGGAAAATATGTATTTCTGCCTAAATTTGATTGAATAATGGAAGATTGTTCTCTGTTTCTACAAGTAGTTGTTGAAATTCGGGTATTGTTATTATTAAAATGTTGAATAAAATCAATTTGTGATAGTGAACTTATGGAATACGGAACATTTAATTCCTCACTGATCACCGATATTCTAACAGAAAACTTGTCGTTTCTTCCTTTTCATCAAAAATCCTATTTATTCCTATATATTTCCTATTTATCTATTTATAAAATAAAAGTAATCAAGTTGGATATAAACTGAAAAATAATCCATATTCAATTTTAACTTTTCTCACGCCATACCTTATAATCACATAGGTGTATATATGTAGGCCTCTGTCTGATTCACAGTAATTGGTCCTCAAAATATATCGAATGATATGAATATTCGAATACTTCCGACGGCTTTGTCCAACCCTCGTTTCAAGTAACTTATTGAATTACTTCATTTTGTCTTAGGGAATAAATCTGCGACGTATTTTATCCGAAGAATGGAAAACAAGTGGAATTAAAAATTCCTGTGAACTTTGTGCGACATTGTCGTCTGGTGATTCGGATTCCTACAGGAAGTAATGCGAGTTTTAAGGTGCGAGAAAACTGAGAGGTATTTCTCCTTCCATGGCATCAGGAACGAGAGAACATTCGAAAGCCTTTCATGGGAATATTAATGATGAATGACGAATTATGCTTCATAATTGCTGAATCTTCCAATGAACATGCTATCAAATTAAATCTCGGAGGGAATTAGAAAATTATCAGGATATTAGGATTGTAATATGTGAATGATATAAATATACATATACATATATTTTTTTTTTTTTTTTTATTGATCAACATAATACAGAAAGAAAAGAATAATACAATTACAACAAAGCATCCACAAAACCCTAGAAAAGGGCTTAACTGTGGGTCAAAAACGGTAAATAATAATTAAGAATTCGAACGTATTTATCCTATGGTTAAAGAGTAATAAATTAGGTGGTAATAACATCGAAGAAAACAAACAAAACCATTGATTGGTATACATTGATATACAGAAAGGAATTGATCATTATCAATAACACAATATAAGTACGTTAAAGCAATCACAGACAGTTGTACAAAAATTGTAAACAAATATAAAAATTGAAAAATATAGGTAATCAGTCTACTTCTAATATTGCTGATTAAAAACATGATGCATAAATGAGAGATGGCTCTCATAATACATACCTTTGCATATAAAGATATCACAGGATACACAATATAATAACAATAATGAAAATTTGTAATAGGCCTATAGAGTTATTTTGAGTACAAATACTAATGATATTGTGTGTGCTCAGTCCGAACGATCCTCTGTTGGGAAACAATCATTCTGTTTCACGTTCCAATGTCAATATGCAGGACATAATAGTTGATTTGAGTCATTATCTCTCAACTGAATGAATGAATATAACGACGAGGTGATTTTTATAAATTGTATTCGAGATCGGGAGGAGAAGATAATCTGAATTAAAACACAGGCACCAGCACCAAATTATTTCTCAAACTTATTTGCATGTTCCATCTAGTTAAATGCTACTGTTTTCAGTTTTCTGAATATATATATATATATATATATATATATATATATATATATATATATATATATATATATATATATATATATATACAAACATTCGAATAAAATAACAAAAATATTTTCTCCATTTCACGTCTTATGTAGGCCTATAGCCGGATGAGAAATTGGTATTTTTTTCAGAAGATTGTTTCAGATATGTTACAGGTAATTTGCAGTTTGTATTTTGATTGTAAAATGCCGTCCTTGATATTGTGAAGAACTCCTTATTGCTATTGTTATTTCTTGTTAATGTAGAATATTGCATTTCATTTGTGAGTACATCCAATTCACCCAACTACCCAAGCACTCTTAATTTCTGATTCTGTACTACCTAAAAATCCAACTCACATTCTTCTATCCTTGCACCATACTTTCATTACAACAATGAACATGTTCATTTCTAATTTGTTTTGTATGTTGGGTTCTAAAACCCCGCTCAGAACTCACCGATGCACACACAAGACAATTCCTTGACAAACTGAGACTCACTCCGAGATAGTATTAAAACTTAAGTTTTCCACTAAGCCTTCTCGCGCCTTCCTATTTAAGCCTATTTTCCCATGACGATACGATGACGAACTTCACAAATACATCACTACTTACTTTACTACTTTACTACTTTATGCCTTGTTCCGTCGCGTCATTCTGTATTTATGATTATGTACATATAAACCGATTCTTATACAAACTATATAATACTTGTATTACCATAATGTTCTTATAATAAAGAAACGACTCTCGAGATTTCTCGTTTGATAATCGTGATTCAAGTTCTAACGCAATGCATTAGCTGAGCAAATATTCCAGTTAACTTTATCATAATACGTTTATATGAATAACTATATTCACAAGTTATGTGGTGGGAGAACTTATCTCGACTACGGAAAGTTATGTTTAATAGTTTTTGCCAATAAGGGATGAACAGCTAAATGTGAGAATTCGATTTCCATCCACGATGCTTTTTACAATACAATTGTAATGACGTTCCTACCGTACAATAATGTTTAATAAGATTCATTAAGATATGTTTTATTGACTTCTAAGAAAATTAAGAAGAAACATGATTTAGGAATATAAATAACTGCTTATGAATGCAGTGTGTTGGTGTTAGTATGTAATGAGTACTAATGGATGGTAGGCCTACTATGTTTGATGACACTAAGAGTTTATTCATCTACATATTTTACTTTTGGTATAGAGTTACAGTTTGCACTGGCATTAGTTATCCTCTGCGAAAAGTCACTGTTATTGAAAAATGAGTCACAAACGAAAAACGGTTTACGCATTTCCTTCTGAACTTGGGTTTTTGTTCACTATATACACGTGAGTGTATGATGAAAAATATAGAAGTACTGTAATATTATTGAATATAATTGAATACGCACATGTTGAATGTTCAAGTTTGTACCTATTTTGTCAGTAACTTTTGTAAACGCTTTCTTGATGAATCACGCTCCAACTATAATTCGAAATAGATTCTTCGAAATATCATGACGGAATTTCAGAATTTGGAGTACCTCAAAGTGGCATCATATAATTGAATATCACTACGGCACTTTCGAATTCTTCAATTTCTCGAAGTTCCCATCTATGATTTCAATTACCCCCATCTCATATTCAATATCATTCTCTATTCTGCTGGTCAACTATTTTAGTATATAGGCCTACTATTTTAGAAATTCATTTACATCTGTCAATCCATCTGAATCATGTTAACTAATCAATCCTCTTATCTCTTATATATATATATATATATATATATATATATATATATATATATATATATATATATATATATATATATATATATATATATATATATATATATATATATATATATATATATATATATATATATATATATATATATATATATATATATATATATATATATATATATATATATATATATGTTTGTATAACTGCAAATTACCTGTAACATATCTGAAACAATCTTCTGAAAAAAATACCAATTTCTCATCCCACTATAGGCCTACATAAGACGTGAAATGGAGAAAATATTTTTGTTATTTTATTCGAATGTATAAATATATATATATATATATATATATATATATATATATATATATATATATATATATATATATAGAGAGAGAGAGAGAGAGAGAGAGAGAGAGAGATAATGACTCAAATCAACTATTATGTCCTGCATATTGACATTGGAACGTGAAACAGAATGATTGTTTCCCAACAGAGGATCGTTCGGACTGAGCACACATAATATCTTTAGTATTTGTATTTGTATTTCCAAACCACAATCCATGAAACACTGGTTGAAATTCCAGTGATTTGAACGATATTCATCTCAATATACACCCAATTTTAGAACATTGATAAGTTTCCAAAATCCTCAAATAAAAATCACCAAACTTGAAATATTATTAACTCGGATTTTCTCATTGAAAATTAGAAGTCTGAGGTCGAAGTGAATATAAATCACCATAATTCTACCTCCATAAATACTTCATTTCACGATCTTGTTTACTGAACTGCTATGAAACACATAGGTGCTTGAATATTCATATTTGTTTTGTTTTCATTTCGTCGCAAATACAACACCAACACTTGAGCGCTCTCTATACACCTTGGTGAATAGAGCGCGACGCATTCTAGCGGCGAAGATCCGATCTACACATGAAACTTGAGAAGCTTGCGACGATAATAATAATGACAAACATGTTATTGCTAAGTGCGCTTATGACGGTATATTAGAATGGCGTATATGAATGATAATATTATAAGTGATAGCTAAGTGACAACATGAGATAACTCGATTTCATGAACATATCGTTGAATGAATATAAGTGTGAACTCTAGTAAACACTTAACGCATTTGCAGACGTGTGTTTGTTTGTTTAACTGAGCAAACGCAGCTTATTATGCGTTGGAAGATATTGCACTAAACCTACTCACATGGCTTTAAAACTATTTTGTCTAGTCTAGCAGTTGTACCTGTTGATGATTTTATTGGTTATTCGATCTGGAAATAATAGTTTCTCGTTTCTTATTCAAAATGGCCTGTCCATTGCAATAATGTTTGATGTTTTTGTGAATGCGTCATTTTTGAATTCAAATTCAGATGAAAATAAGAGACCGTTTCTTGAATGTTTGCCTTCTGAGGTATTCTTATCAAGTTTTTCAAAATTCAGTGATGTTTTTCTTCAAAGTAACCCAACCGATTTTGCCCCTTACTATGTTATATAATTTCATCTATGCGAATCTCGTTTCATTACTTTTTATGTTTCTATTTGTGTTGTGACGATTCAAAAAATACAGATCAGTGGTTTTTTCCATTACAGTGAAATTGCAAGAGTCTTCGCTATGAAATTACTATACTAATTTTTGGTGGTTTGTCTGTTAATTTGTTTTTTGTAGCTCTACCTAACTCAGACAAACTAATGCAACTTCCTATCAACACACGATACCTTTCATTAGATAGAACTAAAGTTTCAAAAATTCTAATTTCGACCAATTCTTTTCTGAAATTATGAAACTTTCAAATGAGCCATACAAAAATCATGGATGAAATAACATTTGAAAACACAAATAGCTTGAAACTAATGAATGTTTTCGAATGTTATCATTGTTTTTACGAAATAAGGTTCATTACCTGGTAATATTCTCTTGCTATGATCAACTTCCTTTGAATATTTATATATCTCCTTGAATCATTATCATATTTCATTGTAATTTACTATTCTCTCTTAGCTTTCAGTGTTTACTATGTCCAAACTTTTACGCTGCATCCCTGTTAATAATTACTCAAATTCGTTAAAACCTTCAATTTTGATTTTACACTTCATTTATAAATAAACAAGTGGTTTGCTGTATTATATTATAGCCTGTCCAATGCTTTCCGTGCTAGATTGCATGAAACCGTATGGGTCGGAGGAATGGATGTAATATTGCGTCAAACATTGAACTATATCATAGTGTTCTAGCGATTTTTTTATTTCCAGCGATTACTTTCCATGTGATTAAAGAACTGTGAATTAGGAACATTCATGTAGAAATTATATTGTTTATACTTTAACATATTTTGACATTTACGCTGGTTCGGCACTGATGGATTAAGATTTTTTAAATAAGAATATTCTACGAGAAAATATTTTCAGGTGGATGAATGCTGAAACTTGACTCGACCTCTAGATGGTTGGTCGCACATGTAATTTCATTCATAGTTTCACTTATATCATACGTGCGATACTTATACACATATACCTTAATTTTACATATCATTTCAACATACTCAAAACAATATTCATTGAGTTTATTGAAGAACTTAAAATATTAACAGAGAACTACTTCTTGAAATTATTCTATTCGTATTGAAAATTGACATTTTTCTCACAGCTGGAACGGCTATTTTTTTCAATTTACTCTCGTTCTCTCCCAACAGTAGAATTTATAATATGTTCAATTCTATAATGTATCTACAATTTGATTGTACAGAAACCGCATCGACCACATTATCCATTCATTTTATACTCCGATGACATTATTCCCAGTAAAAGCTCAAATTCTATCCGAGGGCATCATTTGTGATGCACTTTTGTTAATCATGTTATTTTTAAAGAGCAAAAACTTGATAGAAAGTTTCGAGAAGAAGATCGAGTTCAGGAAATGTCAAAAAAAAGAAAAAGAAGTCCAGAGAAAATATGTGGTGGAAATTTCGCTTGGGTCATCAATATTTTGACAGTTACTGAGTAGTTCGATCTTGTCTTGTGCATGGAACTGGGTATGAAATCGTTTAGAAGTCACTGCACACTGATGACTCAACTCTTGTATATTGTTATTCAGGTCATATTGGTTAACATGGACTATTAAAAGACTCTTTAAGATATTTCTTAAAGGACATCAGAAACCTGAAACTTGATGTTACCGAATGATGACGGAATTTATTTTTCAAATTTCAAAGAAAACTTTAAATCGTCAACTTTATTTCAGAAAGCGTAATTTATTTTTGTCCTACAGAGACCATAAGTCATGACGTAGGCAATACCGATTTTGTATAGAAACATAAACAGTATCGAGTAATGTCTACGTCACGATTCAAAAGAAAGAACTGGTCCTAGAAAACAAATAAATGCATCAATATTTCTGAAACTGAGATTATGATTTCCAGTTTTCTCTAAAATCAGAGAAATAAATATCATCATTATTCTTTGAAATCTAGTTTCAGGGTTGTGATGACTTTTAACAGTTCGAACTTGGAACTTCTCCAAGTGATACAATTAACCACTGTCGATGCACATGTTCACTTATATCACGAATCAAGAATGTGAACCTCTCCAGAACATTGAAATCGGCTAATAAATAAAAATTGTGTACATTTTGGAGCAAGGCCTTCATGAAAGAATCTAGGGATCGACATTCGAAAATGCCATGGAAAATGCAAGCTCATTCTCAGTTTTACCGATAATTGAAATAAAATAAACAAATTATCTTCAACAATTCGATTTTTTATATGTACGCTAGTGTATAGATAGATATACGCTTTCATATTATTGTCACCATCACGTTGTTGGTATAGTATCTTATAGTGGTCAGCTACAATCAAACACGCCATCCTTATTGATGAAGTCATAATTATTTCTGTAGTAACCACGGCCTTTTGTGTAATGCCGATGAGTGATTAATGTTTCAAGATTTATTCAAACAACCATAATTAGGTCTATTCGAAGTGTCTCTGAGCTGTCAGAGATTATAAGGAGCTTGGAAAGGTTGTTGAATTACAGGGTAGAAAACAAGCGTCATAGAATAAGGATGGAGTGTTATACGTGGCTGAGAGGGTGGGGGTGGGGAAAAGGGAAACTTCATTTAATGTGCATGGGGAGGAGTTTTCACTTTGAACTTCCTATCCAGAGGAAATTCATTACACGACGAAGGAAAAATATTTCATATATCTAAAGAATGTGTTCTAGATGATATCGACGCGATCCTCTCAATCTCTTCTATGGTTTTTAAATGATTATTCAATGCGTGTGAGTGATATGGACAAGTTTGAGTTAGATTAAACACAGTCAATACCGGAGATATTATTTAAAAACGTGGAAGTTATTTATAGTAGACGTATCAAAAGTGTTCCTCTTTAAAAGTTTAAATTATGATGAATACTTTACAAAATGACTGAAATAATGTAGACATCAGACGAGATGAAAATGAGTGGATGTTCCATCAGTAACTTATGAACGTCCACCTGTACCTGCACTCATTACAAATTTAAAAAAGTGCTCACTTTCATTGAGGATGATTTAAAGCCTCAATAGCTTGGCTAGACTTCATATAACAATTTACCCCGAAATTACCACCAAGTTGCCAATAATACATAATCTTCAAACAATTATTAGAACAAAGCAAGAAACGGTTATCGTATTACTATCGGAAACATTAGGATACTTGCAAGTGGATAAACACACATGGTTATTTGGAAAAAAAATCACAATGGTGAGTTTATGGTATGGTATAAATACATTCTGAACAACAGTTTCATAATTTCTCAGGTTTGTTTTCAATTTTGAAATATTGAACAGAGTTCATCATCTCCTACTGTGTTATTCTCATGTTAATTCATAAAATTTCATCGATTGATTGAAAAATGAAATACCAAGATACACACACACCCAAATTCCGTGGGAGTGGGATGGGAATGCATTCAAATACTGGTTAAATATCACATAGACATTTTTAGATTCAATTTGTGAACTTTGAACTCCACTTGTAACTGGAAGCGAGTGCAATTGGTAGTAATAAATCAGCAGAATGTTTGCCGGGCATCGGACGTGGCGCTATCTGCTGGCCAACACGCTCAACTATTAATTAGATATACCACGTGACTGACACATGATGAGCTCTCGGAGCGCCACGAGCGGGTGACAGGTGAAACGCTCATACATCATCGCCCCTTAAAACATGCGAAAAAGAAGAAACCGCACCGAGTTTTGGGCCTAACATTGACAAGCAATACCATTAATGATGTTTAGTTTAAGGGTGGGTGGGGTGGAGGGTAGGTGAGGGTGGTTTGACAGAAACGAAATGACGTAATTTAGTACACGGAAATTGAAAATAGAACAGAAAGTACAGAGAACCTGAATTTTAAAGTTCAAAATTAACTAGATTGTGTTGTTGGCAAAAAAGTTAGCTCAGCTATGAACTTTTATTTTCAATAACAAGAGTCGGAAACTTCGTCATTTTTGGGTTCTCTTGTATTTGTTTAAGGTCTATATTTTGATTAAATCAATCATCCAGATGGAAGGAGCCAATTAGTTACTAGGTCGTATTTCGATTGGCTGTGTTGAGCTGACAAAAAGTGAAAAATAACAACGGATACCGATTTGTTCCACTGTTTGGAATTGAATCTTCGTTTTGTCCCATTTGATTTAACTTCTTCATATTTTGAGTAGATTGCAGTTAATATTATTAATATAATAATGTAATTTGCGTCACAATATCATCAAATGTTAATCTTATAATTAATGAATACACATTTCTTATCACACTCACCCATCTTTCACGACATATATGCTGTTTCCCTCATTTTATTGATCAATCAATCATTCCTGAATAGAATCCTAAACCAAAGCACTTAGTAACTAACTTTACAAGATATTCCCCGACGTGTTCTTCCGTGCACTGCAACTGCCTCACATATCAGCTGTTTACCCCCCTCCCCCTCCCCCTCCCACGGCCATCCTGCCACACGTTCTGTTAGCGCTAAGAGCTAGTCGGTAGTCGATCACATGGCCACCGAAATGAGTGAACCGACAAGATCACGCTAGCTCAGCCGGTCAGTTTATGGAGAACACGTGATCACGGCCACTGAGATCCTCACGATGCGTGTATTCGACAAATCAACCTTCGCGAGACATTAATAATTGGTCTCCAACGCAAGAAGAAGCGAATATTACATATCGATATCTAGGTTTTAATTTTGTAGTGTGCATGAAATATCTCATTTTCAAACAAGTAAGGCCTTGGAGGAGTTTGAAGAATTAATAATGTTATCCTGGATATGTTCAATGAGAGTTATCTACAAATATTATCAAAAGTATTATTTCATTCTCATAAAACCATTATTTCAGGTACTTTGATTACTTCAATTATTTCGAGAATTTGAAAATTGTGAAAAATTTATCAGTTCATGAAAATGATAAAAATGGAAGCTCGTAACATCAATGAAGGTCAAACGGAGGAAAATATCTCGATGCAACTTAGCATACACATATATCATTATCGAACTTGATAGTGTATACTTTTGAGGCGCAATCGGTCGAACTACGTTCGATGAAAATGATTTCGAAATGTTGAAAACTTCCCTGAGAATAAACCTGAAGGGAAAATATGAAAATAATATTGTCTCCAGATGAATTGAAATTTCTACAGAATTCAAGCACACGAATGATATAGGCCTACATTATTCCGAAGTTTTAAACGAATCGGATAAGCTGTTTTGATGATAAAAATGATGTATTTATTTTTTCAATCAATTGAAAACCTTCATTGAGAGAGCTATTAAGAAATGATCAACAGGTTGAATCAATTGGTTTGTGAAACGATTCGGATGATCAATACGTTAATCAGATGGGCAAATGTGTACACTTTTACCATTTTTTTTAAGCACATTCCATAAAAAATCTCTCTCATCCCAAACTACACATATGCTGCATTTTCCCAGTGGTAGACTCTCGGAGAGAGAACAAGACAATGATTGATAATCGAAGATCAATGTTTGCTTACCGACCTCACCAAACCTAGATTATTTGGGAGCACAAAATGTGTGAATTTATACAAACTTATGTAATCCGCGGGACACCAAATCCATCCCCGACTTGACTTCGCCGCCTTCCTCCTTTGCTCAATCAACTAATACACCGCTTTAGAAACTGGAGTCACTGTTGGGCGTGGGTTCGAGTCGCGCATAAGACATGGGTTCTTGTAAACGTCCTTTTGCATCACTCACTTCGTGGTTTCATTATCACTTGCTCATTAGTAACCCCGTATAACCTATAGCTATTGCTTGACGAACAGTGATCATGATCGAAGCAACACCTGACCTAAATTAGCGAAACGGATGAATGGAGAACCTTATAGAGTCCCCCCTCTTCCCAAGTCCTATCATACTACATGCCTATAGTTGCACCACGTATCCTTGGCGCCAGAGTATATATGTGTGCGTGTACTGCTCCCATCAACTATATTGCCCATTAGCCGGCACGTTAAGACATATGCATGCTCTGCTCTTAGTAGGACATTCATCAGCGGCACATAGGCCTACCATTAGCATGAGATATCATCTAATAGCATCTAAGTGTTGGGACAACGCCATAGTATCATGACAGGAGTGTAACCTTTGGGAGTCGTAGCGCTCAAAAAAACATTATGTTAGTCAGGAACCAACTTAGCTAAGTGATACTGATAGTTGGCTATTGGTTGTTGCCCCCAATGTCCATCGAATAATGTTATCTCAATACATCTGCAGTAGCAGTGTGTTTGTCCATATGTTATCTCAATACATCTGCAGTAGCAGTGTGTTTACCAGTTCCATGATTTACCCACAAAATCTCTAGTTGCTATGGTAACCTGGCAAACATGTAATCTCACTATTTATGGTTTTCTCATGATTGCCATGCTGCTTATATGGTCACAGCTCACAGCTAATGATGAACCAAAGCTATTGAATCACTAGCATCTAGATATATGTTTAGCTTCCCAGTAAAATTCGAACGTTTTGTTTATGTTGGACCACGATTAAGTGAAAAAAGGTGCTGATCAAGTTAATTATTGATTGGAGTACGGAACTAACATCAATAACAAGTCAGGTCCAGCGTCCGTTTCGACTGCCGAATGGGGCATTGGTTCATGTAAACGTCCTTTCACCAAATATTACAACATCGTTTCATAATCACTGCCTCATTCGTAGCCCCCAATAACCCAGCTGTTGATATGAGCAACATTAAAAAGAGTTTATCCGTCAGTTTGGAATAATGTATGTACATTATACTTGTAGAACCGAACCTTATCAGTCAACCTAAGAATGTATTGCATTTTTGGAAAATCAATTGTGTATGTCACATTTCTTACTAGAAATGAGTACGCGATCCATATTGATTACCACATTCATTAATTAACACGCGAATAATACGCCATATTCCTGCGATTAAAATGTGTGATTCAACTCCAAAGAGAGAATTACTATGAAAACAATTGAAGAAAACAATTGTAATGATAATGATCATCAGAACAAACGCAATTGGATCCATTAGCACAAGACTGATGTTCAACCAACTTTTCCAGTTCATCGATTCTTTGAATATAGTTTTTCATTTTCTTAGAATTGCTTTGGTATGATCATATATCGATCAAAATTATGAAATAATACATGAAACACCTCTGTTGATATTTAATTGAATGTGTTATTGAGATTGATAATGCATTACTGATACTGATTACATACAAAATCCTGAAATCTAATAATATACAAGAGGAGAGCTGAGCCGTCCATCTGGATTTGACATATAGAAAAGACTTTATTTGATATTACGTCAAATCGTCAGATGAAATGTATAGTTTAATACGTATATCAGTTATACAATTGAGCCTCCCGGTTGAAATATCCTCCGTCACATATCATCATCCCGTTTGAGTAAAATTAATTAAACCTTTTGTAGAACCGCGCTCGTTTGAGAGACAAAGTGGCCGTGAGTAAAAATGTTTGTCCATTGTTATGAAAACACGGCAAATGACACGGCCACCTATATAGTGCTTTAATACCATATGAGCTGCTGAGGTGGTTCAAATAATAGTAATAATACACAGAGCCGCCGTCGTCGTTCTTCAATTTCGCACGAGCGCTGTCGGCGCTTGTTTCGAGTATACTCTTTGTGTTAATTGAAATTATCTGCTCCACATGTGTCCCCATCTTGGTAGCTGTATTGTGCAGCGGGGTTGAGGGGAAATTTATCACCTCTCCTTCACCCCACTCCTTCTACCCCTCCATGCCCTACCCATAGGTACGCCTTGGTATTCCAGATAATTACGCGAATGTGCCTAACCGAGTGTATACGTAGGCAACCACATTTCGGTGGAATTGCACACGGTCACATTCCGGCGAAGTCTTGTGTTGGTGGTGGAAAACTATTGACCGATAGGGTTAAAAGATAGGGGAGACGACCGCTCGGTATGAGAATTTGTTTTAAGCCTGTGCCATTGGTCTAGACGCAATATCCCCTAAGACACGGGTAGGATAATGGAAACAAATGGAATAATTACACCATTTCTACTTGAAAATTAAGAAAATTAGTGGAAAATTAAGAAAATGTGTTTTCCAGGAAGAAGCTGAAAGAATATACGCGTGGTTTTCATTAAACTAGGATTTTAGTCACGATTGAAGTCAGAAGAAAGAAATGTGCTTAACACTTATTATATTAGCATAATTATGAATTATGAAATGTTTACACACAACTGTAGAACTTATACTTTCCATCTAATGACTATCCAATCGATTATGACCCACTCTCGTTATATTTCCTGACATGCCTGTATACGGATTTTGTTATGATGTTTACATATCTCCCACACAATTTGCAACAACAGTAAGATTTTGCTTCTTCTATAGGCCTTATACAAGACCCTTTACCTCAACACAATTGAAGTATATTTGTATTTTCAAAATATAAATAATCTAACTTCTTCAATCAAGTATTCATCAATATATACGCTACGGTACCAAGTTCAAATTACTACAGGTGGAAGGGCCGAGTTTGCTGGGAGAAAACATTCAGTTTTATAATAGGCCTACAGTGTATGTCACAAACATGACAAATTCCCTCATTTTATCATTGACAACGCTGCACATAATATTAAATTGTTTGTTTCCTCAATCATCCTGTATCATCATATGTCCTGGATAACCCCCATCGAAATATCAAATTAACTAAACCCAACTTTGCAGTCCATTCTTAGATATGGGATTATGATGTATTTTTTTCAGTTGAAACTATGAGAAAACTTATAGAAAATAGTAACAGGTCAAACCATTTGTATCGTAAAACGATTGAAACATAAATGAAAGAAGAAGGCAGTGACGTAATATATATATATATATTCAATATATATAATATATATATATATATATATAATATATATATATATATATATATATATATATATATATATATATATATATATATATATATATACACATATATAAATATATGATAAGTATATGAAGTATAAAAATATATATATATATATCACTTATATAAGTATATATAAGTGTGATTATCGCTCATCCTCCATCGTATATGATTCATTTTCCTGGTTCATTTAAAAGTAGTGAACCTGAATGTTTATGACTTGTTCGATTATCAATACGTCTCTCTCATGCGGTGGTCTCTAACGGGCAGTGGTCCGCTGAAAGGTGTAGATAAGGGTGGTGGTTGAGGGGAGAAAACGTAGTTACACCCCCTTCTCACGTATCTACTGCAACCTGCACGTTGCTGCTTGGAACTGTATCTCCCTTAAAGCTCTTAGCCAGGGCTGCATTGCAGTCTCACATAAAATTATACCGAAGGGACAGGAAGAACGTACCTCTTGTCCTAGTATGAGTCCCTGATAATATTATTTGTAATATTTCATTAGGTTTTATGAGGCGAAAGCGAATGGTTGGGCACGAGGTTACTGGGACACAGATGCAATAATATACTCACGTTGCACAGATTCACAAGTGGGAGAGAGAGAGAAAAGATATATTTGTATGAGGGAAAAAACCTAAATGTATATAGAGAGAGATTAATCGATGTTTATGCCCAATAGTGAGTGAACTATAGTAAAATCTGGTTCAATGAACTGAAACTATTTGTTGAATCATTTAGAAATATTTAAATATCGAAATAGAAAGATTTTTGAATTTTCTAAAATTAGTCATTTCTGTTATCAGAACCTACAACTCTACAAGTTTTCTTTTATGTGGATATATATTTTTTGCTATTATTTCTACATTGCCGAACATTTTTTGTCCTCACATTACGTAGGAATTTTTTTATACATAGAGGTTCATGACTGCAATTATTTCTGTGAAAATATTTTTACAAAATAAACTTCTATCAAACTGACGAATAATGACAATATTTATCCTGTGTAATTATAAGCTTCGTTTACATATCGCTTCAAACTCATCAGACATATATTGGAAGCTGTCTGATTGAAGTTAAATATAGAAATAGGCCTATATCAGAAAGATGATTTTATTGTTTTTCATCCTTACTTGAATATTTTGTCTTTCTCTTACCTTATTGAACTATGTACACACTTTATCACACTTTATAGCTGGGAGCCCCATACTGTTCATTAAAACTTGATGAATCATTATTTTCAATCGAACAACACGTGAAATAATCTCCTCCATAAATGTATAATGTATAATTTCCTCTCCATCGTTATCGACTTTATGATAAAATTCCATAATTGTGCTTACTAGTTCCATTATCATTGATTCAATCTCTCGTTCTTGTTTTCTCATTTCTTTCAACAACTGCGCATTTATTCATTTTGAGAGTCACTGAAGCCAAATGTATATTTTAAAAATATTTCGAGATTTCAATATTGTATTTGTTCAAATTGTAGTGTTTCGTTATTCATTCATTTAGAAGATGAATCGTATTTTTTCTACAATGACGTATCTCTCAAAATGGCATGTTATTTTCATTCAATTGCATTGATTCTCAATCAGTGAATTTATCCAGCTAAGAAGCAAGTGAAGATATGCGAGCACTACACACAGACAATGTCAAAAACAAAAAATGTCAGGATATTGACTCTAAAAAACAGGCACACGATTTGAAGAAATCGAATACTTCAAGATCCCTGCTATATTAGATTTGCTGTGAGAATGAGCAAAATTGATGGGCTTCCTCTTTCATTGTAACCACGTTCAGTGTTCATCTTTCACCCTCCTCCAAGGCCCGCGTGCTTAACAGAATGCAACCAGCAAAGGTGCGTGGACTTGAAAAGATTTCAAATATTATTTGTACCCGTCGTGCGTATATATGCTAAGCCAGCAGTGGCGGCACGACACCAAAACCACGACACATTTGTGGCACGACATAAATATCACTTTTTTTATAAGAGAGGAGAAAATATTCAAAGTAGTCGATAAATTACATATTCATCCATTGCAAGTTCTAGTTATATATATATATATTCATAATTAAGTAATAATTGTCAACAATGCGGATTGGGAATATGTTTTTTATCTCGTGTACAGCCAACGTTCAATTTGATTATCCGTTATAAAACGAGTCATAAAACGTAACGTGGAAAAATCAACGCCATGAGGGCCTCAAAATTTAACTAGATACATTTCATAAACTTTTATATCATTATTGGCCTCGAGCCCTGCTAGTTTCTGTTCATATAACATTATTAAATATAATATATTCATCCGCATACCGCCACTGCCACCCCTCGTCTGACTAGCAAAGTAATATAATATATTTCGTCGATTCTTTGAATCTGCCTATAGCTATTGGTTATCCCCCCGACAAGTAGGGACACAATGCTCGTTGCCTACCTGCCAGGAGCACACATAGCAGAGGCAGGCACATAGAGAAAGTGTTAAGGTATGAGGCGATGTGCGGAATGTCGAATGTATATTCTGTTGATCGATCTCGAACATGCTATAAAGTCGATATGTACCTTCGAGCTACACACCTCTACCCTCCCACGCACAACTGTCTTTGATCTAACGCATACTGAGCGAGAACCTATCGTAGGTATTATATAAAGACTAACAACTTCGGAAAATGTGATATTTAATCGGCCTTTCATGTTTAAACAGTGCTTCAGTCGATAAAATAGTTCACATTTAACAAGTATTTCGTGAATTTCAATCTTACGTGAACTTTGTATATATTTTGATAAACAAAAATAGGTCGGAATTAGTATCAGTTTGTTCATTACACAAATATGTACCACTAATGATTCATATATATATATATATATATATATATATATATGAGAGAATAATGGCCGATATCCCAAGTCCAGTTAGCCTTATTACATTGATCATAGTGTAATCAAATAGAATTTGTGTAACCACGTTTTCAGCTTCCAGTTATAGATACACCCACGTTGGTAATTCAAGCTTCAAAGGAGTAAGATCCGCTATTACAGTTTTAATAAGAAGTACGATGTGATAGTTGAGTAAAACACATGCCAAAAATCTATATGGTCATTGCCTTGTTGAAATAAGATATTCGATCAGTAATTATTTGGTTGGGCTCATAAAACTGGACTTTTTTCGCAACTATCAATTCGAAAAAATGGTCCCAAGCATTCTAGCTCCATGATGCTAGAGTATTCTCGAAAAGAGCCGAAGACAACATGCTCAGTTTTTTTGTAATTTCATTGTTGTAAGCACAAAATGCTGGCAATGCTAACAGAGTGGTGGTTTGGCATATGTCAAGTTTATGCAGTCCAAGAGGTCGTAACTTGTTATTACTTGTGTTGGCATAGTAATTATATCTCCCAGTAACATATCCAATCAAAATCCTAGTGTCTTGAGGCAAACTGGGCCTAGGATATTATTCCAAGTGACGGTCACTTCAAGAGCCCCGGTCCTGAAATGAATGACAATGTCAGTTTGACAACGTTTGAACTCGTTGGTGGCTACGTCCATTTTGAACAGATTCTCAATAGAACTCATCTATAGAAATCAGTTAAAAGCTTAAAATGTGTTCAATTGAGAAAGAGGTCTACGGAGAATCGAGTCAAATAAGAATCGGGTCAAACTGGACGAGCGTTTTGGCGCGCTTTTCCAAATGAGTGATTTTAGGAATGCGTTCTATTAAGAATGGCACGAAACAAGAATCTGTTCAATCGAGACAAGGTTATTTTAGGCATGATTTGATAAAAATGAGTGATATAGAGAATCTGTTCTCTGTAGAATAAGTTCTTTTGAGAATCTGTTCTATTAGGAATCGTGTCAATCTGGACAACCTTCCTGCAACGGCTATTTCAAATGAGTTCTATTAAGAATCGTGTCAAATAGGAAAGAGAGATGTGGAGACATCCCTCTGGCTTCGTCCAGATTGAACAGATTCTCAAAAGAACTCATTTTTTGTTACCGCCCGTGACCGCGCCCCTCACCAATGAAATCACCTGCCCGCCGGCCATTCTCTTCAAGGGTTTGTCTATTGGCTACAGAATCTTACACCAAAAAGATTTTACAATAATCTAAAACAGCTCTAACCCTTACTCAACCATTCAACTTTACAACCAGTTTTCTATAGAAATATCGGCAGGTATAAATCTATGACTTCTTGAAATTACTTGGGCATTAATCGAAGATGTATTTTTCTGTAAATGAGTAAATTTTCCGATAAAATGTAAATAATTATATTCTACTTGTTTCAAAACATTTCGAATCACAGTCATACGATTAAAATTGGCCGAGATTCAAGTAAGACGGCAAATGTAATAATGAACGGTATAATTCCTATAATCAACAGTTTCTGGGTTGAAAACTTCAATCAAAAAACGTTTTTTTTTCCTACAGTAGAAGTAACAATGATTTAATATAAAATATCAGAGATACGCGAGAAGAATGAAAAAAATATAAAACAGTAAATTTTATTGCGAATCTCATGACAAGGGTTGACATGCACTCCATAACAGCTTCCGCCAATTTTTTCCTCAGGTAGGCCTACCTAGCGGCTCATTCTCCGAGGCGAGCACAACCCTAAAACTAGCTTTCAATGAATAATGACGATATTTATTTGTGCTATTTTAGAGAAAACTGATAATCATCAATCCAATTCCAGAAATTATAATTGATTAATTTGTCCTCCAAGACCCAGCCCTCTGATGAATAATGATTTACATATTCATGCATTATTATAGCTTTCTGTGAATTGACAGACTATTTTTTCAGGGATGGGAAACTAACGAGGCATTCAATGACGATAAGGGAAAAGAAATATACATTTTATATGTATTTAAAATAGAGAAAATATGTGCTCAAAGATATCATGGATCACGTATCATAATGACAGAATGGATCATATAGATCAATTCACTTCGTTTGCGGTCTGTTTTTAAATAAGCCATAACAATTCAGCATTTTTCACCTATAAAAGGCATATCGACAGCTGACATTTTCATTAAACAGTCACATGTGAAGCATGGATATTTTTTCCGAAAATATTCTCAAACTAATAATTGGATACGCAACTGGTTGTACCACTTCTGAGAAAACTAATGGTAAAGTGTTTGAAATATCCATAAGAATAAGCCAGAGAGGAAAGTTCGTAAAAAAAAACTTCGTAAAAATTCAAATTTTCACCGAATGTAAATTCATTTAATAATTGAACAAATAATTCCAAACTTTCACTCAAATCGATTCATTCGTTTTGATGTAACAAAATATATAATGACATTTTAACCACTCAAAGCTATTGAAAAAACGTTCAAATCCAAGCAACAAGTGTCATCAATTAATGAAAAACGTTTAAATCAATGCCTTCTTTATTTTCTAAAAAGTTCATCAGAATGAGCAATGAATGAAAAAAAGATCGCAGTGACACAATAGTGTTTGGATATCAAGGTGTATATAGTTGCCATTATGTTATATATATATATATATATATATATATATATATATATATATATATATATATATATATATATATATATATGTGCAATCAATGTTTACCAATATTTAGGGCCGTTCAAAAGAAACACTTTACTCTTTCTTAAATGCGTATGCAGTCTTGGCAATGAGTGTATCAATAATATTTGTTATTTCATCATTCAGTTATATGGGTCTTATTGCGTATGATAAAACGACGCATTCAAATGGCAATTAACATCTTATAAGAGGAGAGATGGTTAAGATGGTCTCTTAGGTAATAAGTGGGAAGGATGCGGTCGTGACCTATATTGTAGGACCCATTCTAGCAGGATACAGGAGGAATCCACGAAAAACCTCTAAAGATCTACTGTGGTGAAGTCCGATCTATTCCCATCCCTCGAATGGAGCAAGTGCTTTAGCACTGTGCAACATAAGCCATGTGTAACAATAATAAATATATCATAAAATCTACATTACTAATTCCACATAATATGGAACTACGGTCTACGTGTATATTCCATGATAATTGAATAGCACATATCTTATCGCACGTGTAGGCCTATTCAACAAATCCAAGCTGTATTTTATTCTTAAATTGAATCAATTAATTTTTCCAACAAATATAGAGAATGACAATTTAAATAATGATTATAAAGAAAACAAGGGCGAAATAAAGAACTTCTTAAGGTTATAATATTATCGAATGAACATCCACACGTTTGGTATAAGTGAGTGCGTAAACTAATGGGCATTCATTATCTTCGATATTATCGATTTATAAAATGCATTTTCGACTTTCGATTTCCATGTTATTTGAATTTGAATTCCGCGTCAATTCTAAATGGGTTTGGTTGGAGAAAGTTGATGCGAGACCTCTTGTCGTCCTCGCCGTAACCAATCACAGGGTGCGGTAGTACGTCCGCTAGTAAACGCGCGAGAATCTCGGCAGTTATTCTGTATCGAAACGTGTTACAAAAGTGACAACTGAAATTAGTTTTGATTTTCAAGATAATAATATTCTTATATAAAATTAGTCAAACGCAGCATATGCGTTGTAGGATGATCGTCCATTCGGCAGGAAATATATCCCCAAACTTTTGTAGTTTCCCACTAAATGATGTTCAAAATTCAGTTTCAGTTAGGGGGGTCTACAGGCCTACACTCTTCAGTAAAAGCAATTTGACTAAAATTATGTAGAATGATATGAATATAGCCGTTTTATTTTGGAGTACCTTGTAGAGTATCATTATACGATATATATGGATCTACAAGAATTATTAGCCGAAAATACTCAGAACAAATAATTGTTCAATTTTCTTATAGGTGATAATGATAATTAATAACCGCACTTATCTATTTATACTGATAGTATTACAAGTATATAGAGATATTGTGAAAGGACCAATTGAAAATTGAAAATAAATTTGAAATTGAAATTGAAAATATAGCATTATTAGTATTGTTTTTACAATAAGGATGAAAGTTAGACTCCGGTTCTAAAAATACAAATCAGAAACTCTGAAGATGTTGAACTTGATAGAACATAAATATCAAGTACGTAAGAAATTGATAAATATATATATACGAACTTCGTACAGAAAAATTGAAATATTCGACATTTTTCACAAGACCTATAGTAATGATTCATTGTACGTTTATATTACAAAATTTAGAGAGTTCAATGAATAAAAATGTTGCTCACTCAAACATGATTGATAAGAAGTACATTATACGATGTACACCGGTACGTACCTCTTTTGTGAGGCAATGGGGGTATAGTCGTTGGTTTGGAGTGGAATCATTTTTTAAAAAAATAATCAACATCATCGAAATATAATTATAGTTTCTTCTTATTCGGACAACATACTTGTTATTTTGAAGAAGTACACAATGAACTGTTTGATCGACATTGACCATCGTAGCCCAAACAAGCAGAATGTGATGATCTATCTACAATAAAAACGTCACGTTCAAAGCTGGCTGACTGACAGAATTATCACGTTCTGAAAATTATAAAAAGTATGGAAAAATGATTGAGATAAATGCAATCAGAGTAACCAGAAAAAAGTAACCAAAGTTGAGATAGTTTAATTTCCATGAAAATAACTGTCAATGCCATAAGCTGGAAGAAGGATAAGAAACTACAAAGACAAGTACCCGGTAATTCGAAAAAATAGAGGGAGCGAAATTTCATGAAAATTGGAAGTTTTCCACATAGGCACCATATTATCATGATGAATGCCTAATTATTTTCTTAATTCAATCAATTTGTTATGACTGTTAATTGATTATTAAACTGTGAATAACAACCGAGTATAGCTGTACGGATACGGTAACAATCAACTTTAGTTCAATATTGGCGCATTAAACTCACTGTCACCTCTGAATTGCAAACGATTATCTCACAAAGATTCGAACTTAGGTAAAAAAAATTGCAACAAATTATTATACTCATTATGGGCACAGTAAATTGAAACTTATTTATTGTAACCTTTATTGTAAAATTATAATCAAAAATAATTAAGATGTTCAAATTGTAATTGCCATTCTGTCGAGCGTTTCGATCAAAACTCCTGTCTTGTGCAAATAGCATATTTATGGTGAGTAAATAAAAGTGAGATTTGAATTCTATCATCTCATTTCAGTCATACTTCAACCATTTTCAAAAATTAAAAAAGTTTCTTGATCATTATCTCATTTTCTTCAATTATGTAAAGAGAATAAGATCATTAGTTTAATTAACCAAAAATATAATCATGGGTGTAGCACGTATTCATTTAACAAAGAACAGGTAAAGAACCCTTTCTTTCTCTCGTATAACGGTATAGTGCCAAAGTGAGGGTATGTTCTTGAGCTCCTCAACGGGATGCATTTCGTTTGCAACAAGTTTCATGTTTTCACTTATTATTATTTCTTTATTTGTTTTATATCTCAGCCAATTTTAATCGTATAGCTGTGATTCAAAATGTTCCAACACAGATGAAATTCAACTATTCACATTTGAACTTAAAATATACGATTTTGTACAAAATTACATTTTCGATTACGGCTCACGAAGACTGTCAGTAGCTGATTTATACCTGCGGAGATTTCAAAAGAAAACTATTAAGTATCTATATCGGTTGAGGAGGGGTGTGAGGCCAGGCTTTTCAAATCTTTACGACTATAGGGGTAGTATTGTTAAGTAGTCAATAGAAGATTTAGGACAAGCGCAAGTATATCATTCGCTGAGGGGGCGGGCAAGAGGCGGTAACAAAAAATGAGTTCAAAAAAGAATCGAGTCTTTTAGGAATCGTGTCAATCTGGACGACAGATACTTCAACGACATTTTGAATGAGTTCTATTAAGAATCGTGTCAATTGAGAAAGGGAGATGTGAGGAATAAGGTCTTTTAGGATTCTGTTCAATTTGGACTCCAGGTTTGAAAATGAGTTCAATTAGGAAAAGGAGATGTACGGAATAGGTGATTTTAGGAAAGAGGTCACTTAGGAAAGAGTTCAATTAGGACAAGCACCAAAAAGCGCCATTTTGAATGAGAGATTTACGGAATCGGGTCAATTAGGAGAGAGAGATTTTAGGAATCGAGTCAGTTAGGAATGGGAGATTTTAGGAAAAGAGTCTTTTAGGAATGGAAGATTTTAGGATTCGGGTCTTTTCGGAATCGAACATTATAAGAATCTGTTCAAACTGGATGCTCCCCTCGTTGGTCACTGCGGATGATGGATGTGAAGGAGAATAATGAGGATATAAAAGAAAATTGATTATTTATAAGTAGCATTATTTGAAAGTGAGGAAAAAGCAGTCAAGGCATAGAAATCATGTCACCGTAGAATACATCGTTTTACTGGCATAATTCATTGCACAAAAGTCGAGATGAACAACGATCAGTGCCTTTTAGGTGTTATAGATTTCTGAAAATTATGTAAGTTATACTGTGTATATTAGTGATTCTAGAAATGTAATTTCGAGTAACTGAAGTATTATCCTTATATGCAATCTATATAGTGCAACTTTTCCAATTATATTCAAATTACTTGAGTACAGTGCATGTATACTATATAATCTAGATTCAAAAACTCGGCACCTCCACCAGATAAGTTCGTTGTTCATAATTTGAACATTATTTATTTCACGTGAGTGTTTCAATCATATTAAATTATATCGTCATGAACTCCAGCTGAAATAATTAACTTGTAACAATTACCATTGACCCAGAATAATAATATATAAATTAAATATTTGCATGACTCAATCACTTGCATAATAGTTCAACATTGAATGTTTTCAAAATTGAAATGGCATTCAATGGACGTAACTATAATTAACTGAAAAAGATAAGTGAGAAAGATGTTCATCAGATTATCAAGCAACTATAGTAAAGTCAGGGGCAAAAACACTCTGAGACGTTGGAATTGGATACTAATTGAGGGGTTCTATTGTTATCCAATTATCACACCAATCTTGAGAGAATAATACATACAAAATGCATCAATCTAATTTGAATATACCTGTAATTTTTTTTCATATAGTTTTACCCTTTTACCTCTGAACCCTATCCATATATCACGATTGTAAATCTTTAAAATCAATGGCAAGCATCAATCTCAGGGGGCGGGGAGGTGGCGGTAGGGGGGTGTTGGCTTGGAAAGGTTGACACGCTTCAGTGATCAATCACTTGGGATCGCATTGCATGCATTTTCAGTCGGCGACATGAATACTGCATTGCAAGACGGCTTCACGGCGGTGTATATATATATATATATATATATATATACCATTTGACGCATAATTTTAATCAGTTATCTGATAATTTGTTTTTGTCAAGACCGAAATGGGATTCAATAGTTATGTACAATAAGACAAGTGAATTTGTCGATAATATAGGAAAACAGTTCAATTAATGTTGGAGCGAGAAAGCAGTATGAATGAGATCATAAAATAATTCTTCGCGAATCAAATCAGTGAGCATGCAATGCTATAGCTACGTTTTGAATCGGAACAGAATAACCTAGATGTCGAAGCGCCATAAAACCCAAATATTCATTCATTCTAGGTTTTGAAGAAACTTGGGAGGAAAATGAGATTGCACAGATTGAATAGAACTCCAGAAACGAATTACCAAAGTGAAGTGTTACATATATCTAGACAGCAGTGATCATCAAGTTTGGGTGATGGTGACCGAGGTAACCTTTATTAATCAGAATAACAACTTGCATCGTCAACTAAACTCAAGACTTTTAATTATAATACAACTATCAGAACGAAGAAGAGGAATTTGAGATACCAGAAACACCAGAAACCCCCAGGCACGTAGGAAGTTTGATTTGAGTGGAGGGAGAAAACTTACTTGAAATTCAAAATATAGTAAATAGCTCGGGACACAACCGCCACATAACCATAACCACCACACATCCCACACAAATGAACATGAAAACTGTAAGCATTTTTGTTGTCCTTACACCATCTCAGAAGCATATTGAACATTAGTTAAAGAGTTTTCTGACGGGATTAAGTAAATTGTTAGGTTGTCACTTAAGCCATATAGAGTAGGATGGTCAGTGAGATCAGTTTGAAGTCGATTCCCCCCTATCTCCTCCCCTTCATACAACCCTGGAAATAACAGAACGCGCGTAGGGCTCCCAATACCACTTAATATATATTCATGTTCCTCATTTATGTGCTATAGAACTACTTAGAGCTGGTTGTACCAAGTGATGAATAGTGAATTAGGCAAAAATGAGCAAATTTCCTTGTTATTACCCTTGGGTACATTTGCTATTTTTGTACCTTAACTAATGATTAACTAATTAATATTTAATCATCAGTTGGTACAATCGGCTCTTATACCAAGAACTCAAGAGAATATCAAACAAGAAATGTGTGAAAATTGTGTATGGTTACATAGCATTAACGCAATCTGGAATATATGAATTCAGAAATAATACATAAGGTTGATTCTATGTTTATTTGTTAGTTGTTAAAATCGCCTTCAAAGCAAAATATCACATGAGAAAGTCGTGCATGCGTGAGATTTGTTCTGCGTTGTTTGTGTTTAGGTTTATTTGATTCGAATTCAAACTTTTCCCCAACATTACTTGAATTCCAGATAGAACTATGTACAATTTCCCGATGCAATCAGTTCAACAATTTCTGAGTAAATACAGATATTTTACATTCCGAATCTACACGTGACTTTTTATATGGGAATGATATTACCATACCCAACGATACGATTCTTCCATATTGTTGCTAAGTTTATTATCTATGATTCAAGCATATTACATATTACATATTTATTTATTCATTACAGATTGTTCATAAAACAGGTGGTAATGGTTACTATACCTAATGCAATTACAGTCAAACATACTCGATTTAATTATACTTCATTTTTTTCTTAGCTCTCTTCTCAAATCACCAATCTTCGTTATGTTCTTGATATCTTCTTCTAATTCATTCCATTCCCGCGTCGTTCTTTGTATAAACCCATATTTACCTACTTCTCTATCCACTTTTTCCACTTCCATTCTTACTCCTCCCCTTGTACTTCTTTGTAATCCCTTTCCAATTCTATTGCTTAATTCATCCCATCCTGTATATTCATTCTTGACTCTAACAAAATTGCACATTCTTTCTATTTGTCTTCGTTTCGCCAAATTTTCCCATCCCATTTCCTCAATCATTTTACTGGGTCTTTCTATAACTTTTTCGACCACATCCTTATCGTTCCTGATAATCTTCCAGCGCTTCTCTCTCCCCAATACCCTTCTTGCAGCAACCCTTTGGACGTTCTCCACAGCCTTTATTAGTCCAACTTCATGCGGATCCCAGACTGAACTAGCAAATACTCAAGCATTGGCCGAATCAGACTCATGTATGCCTTCTCTTTTATTTTCATCCCTGTCCCCTTCAACTGCCTCATAATAAAATTTAAGGATCGTATTCCCTTTTTTGAGATATTTCTAGCATGTTCCCCCCACCCTAAGTTTTTATTTATGTAAAGTCCAAGATATTTATATGCTTCTACTTCCTCAAGTGTAGAATCTCCCATTTTATAAATCTTATTCACTTTTTTCTTGTTACTGCTGCTAGAGAAGTGCACCACTTTACATTTTCCAACATTTAGTCCCATTAAATTTATTTTAACCCATTTATTAATTCTATCCAAATCTCCTTGTAACTGATTTTCCTCCCTCTCACTCCTAATGGTGCTATATACCACACAGTCATCAGCAAATAGACGAATTCTTGATTGAATTCCGATTTGAAGATCGTTTATAAATATATTGAATAGAAGGGGTCCAATTACACTTCCTTGTGGTACCCCAGAAGTAACTTTTACCATATCAGAAATTTCATCACCTACTTTTACTTTTTGTGATCTACCTTTTAAGAAGGACTCCACCCATCTTGTTATCCTCTCATGTTTTGTTATTTGTTTCAACTTTGAAATCAGAAGTTTATGAGGTACTTTGTCAAAAGCTTTTTCAAAATCCAAAAAGACGGCAGATATTTTACCCCCCTTGTCCAAAGTATCAGACAGTTCCTGCGTGAATCCTTGCAGTTGGGTTACACATGAGTAACCCTTACGAAAACCATGTTGTCCATCAAATATTCCACCATTATTATCAACAATTAATTTGATTTCTGTATCAATTAACCTTTCCATAATTTTGCATATTGAGGAGGTGAGGCTAACTGGTCTGTAATTACCCAAATTTGATTTTTCCCCCCCTTTATGTATTGGAGTGATCATTGCTTTTTTCCAGTCCTCGGGCACAGTTCCTGAATCTATTGAATTTTGAAAAATTAACATTAAATACGGTATTAACTCTTTTCCCGCCAACTTGATAAATTTGTTATTAATCCCATCGTGACCGGGAGCTTTATTTCTATTCAGTTTATCAATTATTCTCTGGATTGCTGTTTCAGTGAATTTTATTTTATTTTCCTCTACTCCCAATTGATGAATTTGATCATTCTCTACTTCGTTCTCCCCATTCAGAGTCTGTTTTTGAAAAACTTCACCATAATAATTATTTAATGCGTATGCCTTTTCTTTATTCGATATGAACCCCACTCCATTTCTGTTAATAAGAGTTGGCATATCGTTTCTTCCTCTTTTATTATTATTTATGTACTTGTACATATTATTCCAACTTTTATTCTGGTCCTGCTCATCAAACATACCCCGTAGAAACTTATCCTTTGCACTTTTCTTTTCTTTATTCAGATCTGATCTGAATTTCCTTCTCATTTCTATATCTCCCCCTTTACCTCTGTTCATATTATGAAACTTTCTTGCTTTCCTTTTTAATTTTCTAATTGATTTATTATAATAGATTGGATCTGCACTTTCAGATATTAATTTATTGGGAACAAACTTCTCAATGGCGTTTAAACATATGTTTTTGAAAGTGTCCCATTTTTTGTCTATATCCCCCTTCTCCTCAATCCAGTAATTCCTCCAATAATTTAAATGTAACCTAATTTTGTTGGTATCCGCCTTTTTATAGAACCAGACTTTTTTCTGTACCTTTATTTCATCTTTTACTCTATTTGCAATTAATTCTACTGTTGGAATATTATGGTCACTGATACCAACGTCCACGATAGTTCTTAACCACTTTTCCGGTGGTCTGACTAGGATAACGTCCAAAAGGTTATTACTACCTGTCCTAGTTAATCTAGTACCCTCCGTAACCGTTTGCACAAATCCTTCACTCATTATTTCATAAACAAGTTCTTGCCTTCTATTCGTGCTACTTCCTACAGTCCCTTCTTCCCAATTTATTCCTGGTAAATTCAAGTCTCCAGCAACTATTACATTCCTTTTATTAGCACTTTCAACCACTCTTTCCCTAATCTTGACAAGAATATCATTATTAGAATTTGGTGGCCTATATCCCGCAATTATTATAAACATTTCTGTTCCGAACTTAATTTCTAATCCCATTAACTCTACTGCTTCTTCTATCCACAAGATTCTCCCATTCAACTCATTTTTTAATCCCAGCAATATACCACCCCCATGTCTATTTCTGTCTCTTCTGAATAAGCTGTAACCCCCAACCTCTATCTCTTTATCGGTGTAGCCATCGTCCAGCCAGGTTTCCACAAGTACGAAAATATCCGGATTTATAGTGTCTACTACTGTTCTTAATTCGTCGAGTTTATTGCATATACTTCTGCAATTAACTAATGCTATTTTTAATGTATTTTTTACTCCCATCTCAATATCCTTCTGTTTCGATTTGTCTCCTCTTTCCATATCATTTCCTAGGCCTACCTCTATTCTGCTACTTTCAATCGTATTTAGTCACAAGCTAGCTCTTCTTCTCATCTTCTCGGCGACTCTAAGCAGACTGCGACGGATATAGATTAGTGGCGAGCTCATGGAACAGTTATTAGATGAGCGTAGCGAAGATTTTCATTCCATATACCGAAAAATTTCGGGCTTGGTTTTTATGTTTTTTTTTTTTTTTTTTTTTTTTTTGTAATTTTGTACGCGGCATACAGGTCAGGAAAAAGTTTCAATCAACTCGAAACTTTTTCCCTAGATTGGTGTTATACCAGAATAGGTTGGGATTGTTTTTCAGAAAAATCGGTCAAACGGTGTCTCCGGAAAAAATTGGAAAGTATGGAAATTCCCCATAAGAATAGGCCGGGGAGAAATACTTGGAAAACCAAAATTTTCCAAAAGCTCTCAAATTTATACTGGATGTGGAAAGATCTATCATACATATTTTAAGCGATTTGTGAGACAATCGGATGTGAAATAACGAAGAAAACGCATTTTTAATGTACTTTTTTACACATCAATAAAAGCAATTAAGAAAGCAATTAAGAAACTATTAAATGTGAGCAACAAGTGTCACCAATAAATTAAAACGTTTAAAATCTGTGATGGATATGAAGAAGGCACTGGTATAATTGTTTGGAAACCAAGGTCCATATACCAACAGGCAGCGCCGTGATTTTTGAACTTTTGAAGTGATCCATGGCCTGTATATGTACATTGAGCTGACAAAATGTTCTTAATTCTACATTTCCATACTTCTAAGCTCATCTCACAACGCATATAAGGCGTTTTCCTAGTTTAAAAAGATCGGGGTTCGATATACTGGCCTCCAACCCGAGCTATGCTGGTGCGCGACGAGTGCGAATGGGTTGAGGCCGAGGGGTTAACAACTCCTGAAATCAGGTGTACACTTGCCATGAAATCTCATGAAATCCCTGTGAAATCCCTGAAATCACCTGAAATCACCTGAAATCACTGAAATCACCTGAAATCCCTGAAATCACCTGAAATCCCTGAAATCACCTGAAATCCTTGAAATCACCTGAAATCACCTGAAATCAACTGAAATCACTTGAAATCCCTGAAATCCCTGAAATCACCTGAAATCACCTGAAATCCCTGAAATCACCTGAAATCACCTGAAATCACCTGAAATCACCTGAAATCACCTGAAATCACCTGAAATCATCTGAAATATCTGAAATCACCTGAAATCTCTGAAATCACATGAAATCCCTGAAATCACCTGAAATCACCTGAAATCACTTGAAATCACCTGAAATCACTTGAAATCCCTGAAATCATCTGAAATCCCTGAAATCACCTGAAATCTCTGAAATCACCTGAAATCCCTGAAATCACCTGAAATCACCTGAAATCACTTGAAATCACCTGAAATCACCTGAAATCACCTGAAATCACCTGAAATCCTTGAAATCATCTGAAATCCCTGAAATCACCTGAAATCTCTGAAATCACCTGAAATCCCTGAAATCACCTGAAATCACCTGAAATCACCTGAAATCACTTGAAATCACTTGAAATCACCTGAAATCCCTGAAATCATCTGAAATCTCTGACATCACCAGAAATCCCTGAAATCACCTGAAATTACCTGAAATCACCTGAAATCCCTGAAATCACTTGAAATCCCTGAAATCACTTGAAATCCCTGAAATCACTTGAAATCCCTGAAATCACCTGAAATCTTGAAATCTGAAATCAGGTGTACACCAAATTTTTTAGTTGTAAACCCCTCGGTTGGGCCCAGTATATCTTTTCTGTGGATCACTTTATCGGGGTGCAGTTTTCAGTTTGACAATGCCGATGTCTTTGTGGACCACTTCACTAGAGTCCACAATACCAATACAGTTGTTGGATAATATATTCTGGACCCCGGTGTTCTAGTTTGGTGGAACACTATATTTGGGGGCCACAATATCGTGGTTCACAATGTCACAATGTCTAACTAGCTTTGGGGTACAGTATACCAATTTTATGGTCCACCATATCCACACAACATTTGGATACACTTTTGTGGTCCATAGTATCAGGTCCAGTCTACGGGCTCCCTTCAACACGATATGAATATGTTCAAAAGATCTAATCTACAACGAAGACTAAATTATTAGATGAGCGTAGCGAAGATTTTCATTCCATATACCGAAAAATTTTGGCTTGGTTTTTATGTTTTTTTTTTTTTGTGTGTGTGTAATTTTGTACGCGGCATACAGGTCAGGAAAAAGTTTCAATCAACTCGAAACTTTTTCCCTAGATTGGTGTTATACCAGAATAGGTTGGGATTGTTTTTCAGAAAAATCGGTCGGACGGTTTTTCCGGAAAAAAATTGGAAAGTATGGAAATTCCCCATAAGAATAGGCCAGGGGAGAAATACTTGGAATTTTTTTTTTCAAAAGCTCTCAAATTTATACTGAATGTGTGAAGAACTATCATACACATTTTAAGCGACTTATGGAACAATCGGATGTG
The DNA here is from genome assembly GCA_907164805.1 of Brachyptera putata. Classification (NCBI taxonomy): domain Eukaryota; kingdom Metazoa; phylum Arthropoda; class Insecta; order Plecoptera; family Taeniopterygidae; genus Brachyptera; species Brachyptera putata. The sequence continues at coordinate 24,610,918 of OU015462.1, read as the reverse complement.
AAATAAGGAAGAAAACGCATTTTCAATGTACTTTTTCACACATCAATAAAAGCAATTAAGAAAGCAATTAAGAAACTATTAAATGTGAGCAACAAGTGTCACCAATGAATTATAACGAATAAAATCTGTGATGGATATGAAGAAGGCACTGGTATAATTGTTTGGAAACCAAGGTTTATATACCAACAGACAGCCGCAGTTATTAAACCTTTGAAGTGATCCATGGCCTGTATATGTACATTGAGTTGACAAAATGTTCTTAATTCTACATTTCCATACTTCTAAGCTCATCTCACAACGCATATAAGGCGTTTTCCTAGTAATGAAAATTTCTCATACTGTCAAAATTGTTTTAGTACATGAGTCGATCGAGTCTAGAGAAATTTAGTTCGAGCGTAATCAAGAAAATGAATGTGTTATTGAAATATGGAAAATTATGAGTTCAAGAATCAATTGGAGCAGCTTTTCGAATTGAATGTGAAACTGGTGAAATCAGTATAAGGTCTTCATTTCTAAGATAGAGAGTGACTATGAAAGTGATAGTCTCAAAATGTGTTTAGCTTTCCAGTATATTTCATAAGATACCTCAATAATCTCACAACTCACATGTTGCGTTTTTCTACTTCAGAAAACTATATTTTAAAATTTGTATCCCTATTCACTTTTCATCCAACTCCACTTACAGCGTTTTCCTAGTTCTATAGTCAGACAAATACCCTGTGTATCGAAGTGTATCTCGCCTAACAAAGGAAAGCAACGTCGTGTCGCTATGCAGATTACATTGTTCCCACCAAGGCAATGTTGGTAAGTGTTCGACGTACGTATTGTTGCCACCGTTCAGTGACTATAACGGTAATATGACGTCATATACGGTCGTGGTGTAGAAGTGACGTCACAACAGCATTTTATGTTGATTGCTGCATGGTGGTCGACATATTAGCACGTCTACACAGTCTACATTCTTTGGACGGTGATTGGATGATGTGCGTTGATATGATCATGCGTTGCTCTAGACAACCCGGAATATCTTAACTAAAGATTAGGAAAAAATAGTTTATATTATTTCAGGAACCGAAACCGTTTATTCTGGTTACGATTCATGGTTAAATCAACAAGAAAAGAAGTGTTTCCGGTTCAAATCTGACTCAGTATTGAGGTTCCTTTTTCGATTTCGATTATCAAAAGTTCCAAATGGTTCAAGTTCTAGTTGCTAGCGGTTATTTTATAAATAATTATTTCATAACTGGAATAATATTTGGGATATTGAAGAGGAAGAATGGAAAGTTCGAAATGAATAAAATTTATGGAATGAAAATAAAAATAAGAATTTCGATCTGGTTAGCTGGTTCTGATTCGGCTTCCCAAAAAACTTCCACTTTCCGGTTCCGGTGTCCCCAATTATTAAATTCATGTATGAAATAAATAATAACGTATCATTGATTGTGGTGGGTCATACTTGCTTTACCCGATCAGAATGAATTGAATACAATTGTTTCAATGAATTCAAGATACAGTATATTCAATTGTTCAAAAATTATGTTTAAAAATCCTCTCGATAAAGTTCAGGATGAATTCATACATCTAGATTGTATGATATGACAAACTGAAATATCTTTCAACTCATCTTTCAACGTGGAAACCATTGAGAACCAATTCATTGTCCACGCATCTCTTCTGTTTTTTGCTCATTAAAATGTCAAGTAAGTTTTTTTACACAAGCATTACTTGTTTATTTGTCCGCACTATTTCACTCTCAAAACCAGAACTACGCGATTTTTTTCCATCTACTTGTAATTAACATTCGTACTGAAAATGTGGCGAGCAACAATATATTCTGGGCGACTGAAAGATATGTCATGTTGAAATTCATACAAACGCATCACGTTTTTTCCACGACTTATATAGATTTGAATAATTCATCTTACCTATAGAACCTCAGTTCATCTACCATCAACACTTACGCTTGAACGATCGTCGTCGATTCCTTAATGACTACCCTCATTGTTACCATAGACATCTCACAAATCAATCTGACGCATTCAATGACATACAAACGCGTGTAACGAACATGAATACACTGCTTTCTGAATACCATCCTTATCACATTAGGTAGCGCACGGCTGTTATCACACGAGAAGGCGTATGTGTCAGAAGGTTTCTCTGTTTCAATGATTTGGTTAATCTTAAAGACAGTTTTAAGAATCTTATTCGAGTACTATTCCGCTAAGTATTAGTTAAGGTATGAAAATAACACATGTAACGAAGGGTGATAACCAATTAATGCGCTAACTATTGCTCAATCCACTAACAGCAATTCGTAAAACTGGGTCGTAATGGTAAATTTTTGTCTTAGTCCCAATCAGCAATGAACCTAGAATGAGTGAAAATGTATTATAAATTATTTCGGTCAACAACGTTAAGCTGAACTTGAACTAGGATGTTGAACTAGGATCAACTATGTTGATATAACCGATCCAAAGTAACACTTCGAAAACATATCTGGGTGTTTAATGAATTAATACATTTCAACACATTGGAGTGATAATCGCCCTTGTGGTGCTCCTTCCGAACAAACCTACCTTGCCATTATGAGCCTTAATTGGGGACTTATGACTCTTGTCAGGTTTCGTTGTTGATGAAAATGTAATCATCATTTGGATTTGTAACACCGTTCAAACGTTATCACCAAAACACAGATATTTCGATCAATCGACTATATTGCATGACATTTTTTTTAATTCCACTAAAAGTAAGGCTTCCCGTGTGACAACAGGCGTACTAGTCATTGCCAGTTAGAAACCGGTATTTCGGTCGTGGATATATACAGCACCTAAAGGCATCATCCATGTCGGATACTCCGGGATAATGTCAGAGAAGAAGAGTGTGTGTGTTAGAGGAGAGAGAGAGAGAAGAGAGAAAGAGAAAGAGAGGGAGAGAGAGGAGTGAGTATTATTGCGTGTGTCAGTAGGAAACAAAGCCACTTGTATGTCCCACCTCAACCCTATCCAACCCCTCGCATGCCACTAGCAATTCTACTAAAACCATCCACGGTTCGAGACCCGGTTCGTGAGTGTTGGGAGGAGGTTTGTTTTTGTTTAACGAATCTTAGTTTAGAACCTCTCGGTTCAATGTCAGTATACGAATTATAGAAGTGGAAAAAGAAGAGGAAAAACACCCCTTCCTCACTCACGTCTATCAATCCCTTCCTTCCCACATCCCGGTTCTTCCTCATCGTCATTCCTAGCAATTATTCTAAGGTCTGCTGGGTTCTATTTGCAAATTGTTTCACAAGAAATTAAAACACTCCGGTTCGCTCCCCCCCCCCCCCCCCCCACCCCCTCCCCCCACACCACCCTCTCATACCTTAATGGACAATGCACGGCTTTGGATGTTTTTGGTCGAGTGGAAAGTCAAATTCCCGTTGTCTTCTCTACAAGAGGCGAGATACTTCTCTTGTTTATAGAGTTCTTTTAAATTGTAATAAAAACAAAATGCAGGATTTTGAATATATATATATATATACCACCTGAATTCTTGTCTCTCTACTTTTGGTATATAAAGTAATTAAAACTTTTTCAAATGCTCTGAAATCAGTGAAAATATGTTGGTTTTGTTGTGAAAATCTATTCATTTTCTGGAATCAAATTTTATTTCCATGAAGTATAACTATATCGATAATATCCTGATTCATTGCAAGAATGTAATATAGAATGTTTCATAGGAAATACTGCTAAAAACGTTGTTTTATGGTACTGGCTTTATTTACCTATCTTTTAGGCAAGTCAAGGGCTGGATTCATGATAGTTGTGAATAGTGGATGAAAAGTACGTTAGACAAAGAGAGAGTGATGAAGATGAAAAAGGAAGATGATAGGGAAAAAAGAGAAAAAAAGAGAGTGAGAGAGAGTGAGATAGAGTGAGAGAACGAGAGGAAGAAGAGAGCGGATAATGGAAGATGATTTGGTTACGATGTTGGATGAAGCACGCGATATAATTTGCTTGTTCAGTGAAGCAGGCGGGAATCGAACCTGGTGGCCATGATTACACGTCAGTGACGGCGATGCCAAGTTTTCGTCAGCTTCACTAGTTCCTCAAGTTGTTAATGTTGTTCAAGTTATTGCACGAAGAACAAACATGGCTGCCGTTGTTAGACAATTAAAGTAGAGCCAAAGTAAGACCAGAATCAGCTTTCACCATTTCATGCAGAAGTGCCAATATCCCTCTATCTTCCGAGTAGTGACGTAATCAATAAAAGTCGGTGTACAGTTGTTTGTTTGTTTGAACAAGAACAATACTCCATTGTTATATCTAGCTTTATATTTCATGTGAGTTTCACACACAATTACCCTCTGCGTTATAAACCATTTTTATGTTGTTCAATTGTTGTTCTCTTTTGGGAAATTAAAAGTATATTCCAATTCTAATTTTTAAATTTTCATCTCCTGTTTCATTTAACTTTTAGTTTTTCGACGTTATTTGAGAATACTTTCATTTCAAAACAATACTGCGTAGTGCGCACGCATTAGTGTCTTCAGTGAGTGTTTCTTCATCAAAAGAACATTGTTAGATGAGCGTAGCGAAGATTTTCATTCCATACGCCGAAAAATTTTGGGCTTGGTTTTTATGTTTATTTTGTGTGTGTAATTTTGTACACGGCATACAGGTCAGGAAAAAGTTTCAATCAACTCGAAACTTTTTTTACAAATTGGTGTTATAGCAGAATAGGTTGTGATTGTTTTTCAGAAGAATTGGTCGGACGGTTTTTTTCGGAAAAAATTGGAAAGTATGGAAATTCCCCATAAGAATAGGCCAGGGGAGATTTTTTTTTCAAAAGCTCTCAAATTCATACTGAATGTGGAAAGATCTATCATACCTATTTTAAGCGATTTATGGAACAATCGGATGTGAAATAACGTAGAAAACGCAATTTAATGTACTTTTTCACACATCAATAAAAGCAATTAAGAAAGCAATTAAGAAACTATTAAATGTGAGCAAGAAGTGTCGCCAATAAATTAAAACGTTTAAAATCTGTGATGGATATGAAGAAGGCACTGGTATAATTCTTTGGTAACCAAGGTTTATTAGATGAGCGTAGCGAAGATTTTCATTCCATATACCGAAAAATTTTGGGCTTGGTTTTTATGTTTTTTTTTTTTTTTGTGTAATTTTGTACGCGGCATACAGGTCAGGAAAAAGTTTCAATCAACTCGAAACTTTTTTTACAAATTGGTGTTATACCAGAATAGGTTGGGATTGTTTTTCAGCAAAATCGGTCAGACGGATTTTCCGGGAAAAAATCGGAAAGTATGGAAATTCCCCATAAGAATAGGCCGGGGAGAAATACTTGGAAAACCAAAATTTTCCAAAAGCTCTCAAATTTATACTGAATGTGGGAAGAACTATCATACACAATTTAAGCGACTTATGGAACAATCGGGTGTGAAATAAGGAAGAAAACGCATTTTTAATGTCCTTTTTTACACATCAATAAAAGCAATTAAGAAAGCAATTAAGAAACTATTTAATGTGAGCAACAAGTGTCACCAATAAATTAAAACGTTTAAAATCTGTGATGGATATGAAGAAGGCACTGGTATAATTGTTTGGAAACCAAGGTTTATATACCAACAGACAGCCGCAGTTTTTACACCTTTGAAGTGATCCATGGCCTGTATATGTACATTGAGCTGACCAAATGTTCTTAATTCTACATTTCCATACTTCTAAGCTCATCTCACAACGCATATAAGGCGTTTTCCTAGTTTGGAAACCAAGGTTTATATACCAACAGACAGCCGCGGTTCTTAAACCTTTGAAGTAATCCATGACCTGATATGTACAATGAGCTGACAAAATGTTCTTAATTAGATGAGCGTAGCGGAGATTTTTAGATGAGCGTAGCGAAGATTTTCATTCCATATACCGAAAAATTTTGGGCTTGGTTTTTATGTTTTTTTTTTGTGTGTGTGTAATTTTGTACGCGGCATACAGGTCAGGGAAAAGTTTCAATCAACTCGAAACTTTTTTTACAAATTGGTGTTATTCCAGAATAGGTTGGGATTGTTTTTCAGAAAAATCGGTCAAACGGTTTTTCCGGAAAAAAATTGGAAAGTATGGAAATTCCCCATAAGAATAGGCCAGGGGAGAAATACTTGGATTTTTTTTTTCAAAAACTCTCAAATTTATACTGAATGTGGAAAGATCTATCATACCTATTTCAAGCGATTTATGGAACAATCGGATGTGAAATAACGAAGAAAACGCATTTTTAATGTACTTTTTTACACATCAATAAAAGCAATTAAGAAAGCAATTAAGAAACTATTAAATGTGAGCAACAAGTGTCACCAATAAATTAAAACGTTCAAAATCTGTGATGGATATGAAGAAGGCACTTGTATAATTGTTTGGAAACCAAGGTTTATATACCAACAGACAGCCGCGGTTTTTAAACCTTTGAAGTGATCCACGGCCTATATATATGTACATTGAGCTGACCAAAGGTTCTTAATTCTACATTTCCATACTTCTAAGCTCATCTCACAACGCATATAAGGCGTTCTCCTAGTAATTACAAGAATTACGTAGAATTGGAATGTTCAGAATTGGGTAAAATTACCAACTTGCTGATTGTTGGATTTCGTATTGTATTACTTGGTTTACCTACACTCGAATCTGACAAAATATATATATATATATATATATATATATATATATATATATATATATATATATATATATATATATATATATATACTGTACTATGATAATGAAGTAAGTATAAGAGGAAGACCTGTACAGAAATATACTAAACATCGAGTAAATGGAAGGAAGGCAAATGAATAACATTTAAGGACAACTTTAAATTCAAGGAAAATATGCAAACTCTAACTGTGACTTACAGTTTTATGGAAAGAAAAGACAGATGAATTTGTTTCGTTTATTTTATACTAACTATAAAGAAACTTTCAAGAAGCCAAACAAGAGACATGAAATGGCACATAATACTGGGTGGAAACTCTCGATCGTCAATTCTAATACACCGTTGAGACCACCGATCTCGACCGTCAACATCTGGTATAATAATGACGTATATACAGTTTCCTCAAGTGATAAATTAAATTGTCTAGACAAGAACCATAGCTTGTTCTCAAATAAGAGAAAAACACTTGTATAGTAAAATAAGACTGGACATCATAATGGTTAGATGGATGAGCGGAAGAAGTTATAAACTGGGTTATAGTTTCAAGTTGCGGCGATGCAGTTTCATTCCCAAGTTTTTACTGGTTTCATCGATGTGGTGCATCCTACTACTCGCAGAGAGAAGGAAGGTAATTAGTATTCACTAACTTCGATATTGAACAGAACTGAATTCAATACGGAGAGGAAAATGTTTGTAAAGCATATTCTATGTTATTATACATACTGTGCCTATATATCCGTGTTTTATAGAACTCTCAAGTTAATTAATAAACTGATATTGTTGTTTAAAAATGTTCATATTGTGTTTTCAATGTGTATCATCGACACGTATTCATGCGTCAACAGCTTGTATACCTATACATAATGTCCGCTCTCAACATGATTCTGGCGTCTGCTATATTGCACTGATCACCTGCTCTATAGCTGGTGTTATCAGTTTTCAGCTTCTTCGCTGATAAGTTTTGAAAAGTGTATATATATATATATATATATATATATATATATATATATATATATATATATATATATATCGTCGGAACCGGGGGGGGGGGGGCAGGGGGTGCAATGCCCCCCTCAACTTTTGGCCAAGGGGGGGCCAGGGGGGTCAAGAAAAAGGTCTTGCAAAACACAATTTGAAAAGACGAGAAATAGAAAAGACGAAAAAAAGAAGGAAGAGAGAAGGAAAGGAAGAAACCTTACCCCTTGCCCCCCCGCGGGTCGCAGGCTTCGCGTTAACTGGCTTTTGTACAACTGTTCTTATATGGCATTCTCTTTCCCACACTGAGAATCCCCCCCCCCCATCTTGGTATTCTCAGTATTTTTTTCTTCTGTCCTGAGAAATACCCAAATGTTATTGAATATGTGGCACCCCATACTTTCTTCCTCCGTGGGTCGCAATTTTTGAGCCCGCCCCCCCCCCCCCCCCCCAACTTTGAAAACGTTCCGACGCCCCTGTATATATATATATATATATATATATATATATATATCATACATATATATCTCATACAAAACTCTCATACTGGGCAAACATAGATATTTTGAATACCTTCAAGACTCAAGAGAATATACGTAAAAAATATTTTGCCATTATCACTTACAGCTAAAAAACATTTTCCAGCTCTATACCTTTGAGAATTTTATAATCAAGGTTTACATTTTCATTTGGCATCATTTCAAAGATATTGAAGTGTAGAATGTGTTGAATTTTGAGTGTAGAATTATCACCAAAAAACTCATATTAGGGTAAAGTTGCCTAATTTGAACCTGCTCCCAAATTGGACCAGCACTGTATTTCTTTGGATATTGCACTTTTGTGCGATCTAGTGATCTATTATGTTACTTCACTAGAAAATATCACGCCACAACAATTTTGAGGTCGGTAACCAATGTTTGGCGGCAAAAACAGAGCTTTTGTCATTCAGACATTGTCTGATCTAATTTTCGGCGAAGATTCCTAAGAGTTTTATAAATGAACGGTTAGTAACATCATAATAATATTGATTTTGAGATAAACCTTATTTCATTGCGCATCGACTCATAGCAATTATTGTTGTTTTCCACATACTATCTAGAAATAGTAATTAATTATAATAATCTCAGATTACCTGTTTCTCAAATTGGACCACTTCACCATGCTTTCGATGACAGAACATAACCTCAAAACGAATGCACCAAAAGTTGATTTTTAATCTTTCAGAATGTATAAACGAGGAGAATATGTGGATAATATTAAAATATGGGGATAAAATAATATTTGCGACCTTATTGATTTTGCCAAATTTGGAAATTGGGAATTTGAAATTTAGGAAAATCGAAATTTTGGGAATTTCCCATTTTTTTTCAAATTTGGAAATTGCCACAAAACTTAGCATGATCCACTGCTCGACTTGCAAGTGCTGGGTAAATGCTAAATGAGCTGAATTGAAAGCCACCCAGAAATCGTTGTTTTGCGAAGACTGTTAAATGTAATTATGCAATCCTTATGAGAATAATCCTATGCATTTTTTTTATTTTTCATCTGCAATATCAATTTGTTAGACATTATGTAAATATTAAATACACAAAAAAATGGATTATACCTCAAAAGTTAGATTATTTCACCATGGTTCAAATTAGGAAACCACTGGTTCAATTTAGGCAGCTAGTATCCTGATTTGGACCGATTGCAGTACTTCATATAAATCATCATAAAATTGATAGAAAATCAATTTATTTCATTTTCATGTATAACCAGTGTGTGTGATGAATGCACGTATCACCCAAAATTTCTTGGTCCCCTAAACTTCCAATTTCAGCGTCCAAAAAAATAAAATGTCCAAAGTGGTCCAAATTAGGCAACCTTACCCTATAGGCTATCGCTAATTCCAATCACAATAGTAGACCTTACAATCTACAAACGATAGAATCGACCTTGTTGACAGCTTATCCAACATCTTGGTTTTATTGTAATTCACTCCGCATTCTGTTGTTCATAGACTCATTATCCTTGCTGATTGTTTGTAACGCTAGCCGATCTAATCCTAAGATGCAAATTACTGGCGTCCACTCGTGCCTATACATTAAGTACAAGCAATATCGCCAACTGCATGCAAATAAGCCTTGGTGTGCCTGCATTTGTCGTATCAACGAGGTCGTGCAATTGTCGTCTCAAGAAGGCAGTGAGTTTTCTGCCGCAGACAGCGCGAGCTGTGGCTGGCAACGGCATTAGATAAAGATCCCTTCCTTCCCCCTCCTGAAGTGATGCAGCGAGCGAGAAGGAGATTGCAATACAGGAATTTAAGATTAGTTTGTTTTATTAATGTCCACTCCAGTTTGTTTGTTTGTTTAATTTTAAATTGTTGTCCACTACAGTACGATGCTTTAATAAGACTAGACGTGGAAAACGACATTTTTTTTCCATTTTCCAAGTATTGATGATAAATCCACGTATTTTGAAAGTTTGATGATACTTTTCAATTATAATGATGAGAGTGGTAAATGGTGGAAGAATAGAAAGAAATGGAGGGAGGTGGTGAAAAGAGTTGAGATGGAAGTGGAGGAGGAAGAGCAGAATCAGGCAGAGAAGATGTAGGAGGAAGAGGACTTGGGACTTGGAAAATCAAGGCAAAATCAAGTTGATATGTTGTGCCCTTGTAAAAATGAACTTACCTAACTTTGTTAGAGAAGTATTCAGAAAAAAAAAAAAAATAGGACCTACTATTCAAATATTTCGAATATTTCAACCGACAACATCTTATTTCAATAAATCGGCTCCCGAGCATGCACCCAAAAGGAAATTACACTACCATCCCAATTCCAGGTCCTCATGAATTCAGTAAAAGTATGATGACCATTACAACTATGTGACAGTGTTGAAACAAATGTCATTGTTGAAGCAATTCGTGACTGAGGATTACCGTCGTCAACAATATGAACCATGAACTCCATGGTCTGAAAATCAACTATTTTCTACAAAGTAGATTAGCTCCAATGATATCCGACCATAAAGCACAACTCATGACTCATGCTATGCCTGGTAACGCAGTTACGAACGTCCTGGTGACTGAGGGGCGTCGTCTGGTAAAACCTGCCACTGATTCTCACAGCGAATGTTTTTCATCAAAGTGAAATATCTCTCAAAAATGTTATGAGAGCTGTTCATATATTGACAAGTCATGGCGCAACCGTTCAATGTGTGCCGTCGAAAAACCGTTCTAAGTCACCCAAAAGCTATACTTTTGTTTTTGGTATGAATATACAGGTCAATGCTTTTTGCCACGAATTATGGAAGGTTTTCTACAGGTTAAGTAATGCTTCCGCGTTAATGACCTTTTTAAACCACCCCCCATCACATGGGGCGTTAACTGGAGCAACTCTGCGTTTTTCACACACGAATAACCTATACATAATGTCCGCTCTCAACATGATTCTGGCGTCTGCTATATTGCACTGATCACCTGCTCTATAGCTGGTGTTATCAGTTTTCAGGTTCTCTGCTGATAAGTTTTGAAAAGTGTATATATATATATATATATATATATATATATATATATATATATATACTGGCGTCAGAACCGGGGGGGGGGGGGGGCAGGGGGTGCAATGCCCCCCTCAACTTTTGGCCAAGGGGGGGCAAGGGGGGGCAAGAAAAAGGTCTTGCAAAACACAATTTGAAAAGACGAGAAATAGAAAAGACGAAAAAAAGAAGGAAGAGAGAAGGAAAGGAAGAAAAAAAAGGAAGAGAAGGAAGGAGAGATGTAGACCTATATAGATACTAGATAGGTAAAATCGTACATAGATTCATATTTCACATTGCATAGAAAATCGAAAATCAGATGGGCACATTCAGTTTTAGGAGAAAATTGATTTTTGCATCTGAATCTCATCTGAAACACGTTGAACCATATTAAAAAAGGTGTGATTTGAAGGAATTTGATGTACTGTTTCGGAATGACAGCTTTGGTACGTAGTTTATGAGTTAGCTCAAATCAACAAACAACCCTAGTGCTTCTTTCAGATATAAATTATTCATTACAATTTTTGTAAATTTTGTAAATTTCCAAAATTCCAACAGTCGTAACAATGACAATACAATGAAATGGAGAAAAGGAACTTCCAATAAGGGTCGTTCGGTGACTGCCAAGGGCGTTAATTTTAAGTGGCGCTATCGGCGCACATTTTGTAACATTCTAATAATAATAATATGCCATGAATCGTATTCTATTTTACTCATGCATTATTGGGTGGAGAAAATGTTATTATTCGAACAGCATTGGTATCGAATGATATAGATTAATTTAGCGTTTTATTTTCTCGGATCAGCCATTCAGCAAAACTAGCTCTTACCACACTAAAGAATTCATGAATTCCAGAAATTTCGTGTAGTTCCCAAACCCGTAGAGTCGTATTTAAAAAGATACATTCACAAAAATTTCTCTGCGGGGCTTGATTCCTTCCTCACTTGCATTCACTTCCACTATGCGCATATAGTTTTTGGGGCTCATAATTTAGTCCTTGCCCGTGGCGCTAAAATGAGCCAAAATGACCCTGCAGTTACAATAACTATGTTTGGAAAATATCACTTTGGCACCTCTAGTTGTTCAAAACAATTATTTTGTCATCTAAATCTTATCTGAAACACGTTAAATCGTGTTAAAAAAAAAGTTTTTAAAAAAATTCCCTGCGGGGCCAGAGGGGATCCTTACCCCTTGCCCCCCGCGGGTTGCAGGCTTCGCGTTAAGTGGCTTTTGTACAACTGTTCTTATATGGCATTCTATTTTCCAAACTGAGAATCCCCCCCCCCCTCCATCTTGGTATTCTCAGTATTTTTTTCTTCTGTCCTGAGAAATACCCAAATGTTATTGAATATGTGGCACCCCATACTTCCTTCCTCCGTGGGTCGCAATTTTTGGGCTTGCCGCCCCCCCCCCCCCCCGACTTTGAAAACGTTCCGACCCCTCTGTATATATATATATATATATATATATATATATATATATCATAGGGCCTACATATATATCTCATACAAAACTCTCATACTGGGCAAACATAGATATTTTGAATACCTTCAAGACTCAAGAGAATATACGTAAAAACTATTGTGCCATTATCACTTACAGCTAAAAAACATTTTCCAGCTCTATACCTTTGAGAATTTTATAATCAAGGTTTACATTTCCATTTGGCATTATTTCAAAGATATTGAAGTGTAGAATGTGTTGAATTTTGAGTGTAGAATTATCACCAAAAAACTCATATTATAGGCTATCGCTAATTCTAATCACAATAGTAGACCTTACAATCTACTAACGATAGAATCGACCTTGTTGACAGCTTATCCAACATCTTGGTTTTATTGTAATTCACTCCGCATTCTGTTGTTCATAGACTCATTATCCTTGCTGATTGTTTGTAACGCTAGCCGATCTAATCCTAAGATGCAAATTACTGGCGTCCACTCGTGCCTATACATTAAGTACAAGCAATATCGCCAACTGCATGCAAATAAGCCTTGGTGTGCCTGCATTTGTCGTATCAACGAGGTCGTGCAATTGTCGTCTCAAGAAGGCAGTGAGTTTTCTGCCGCGGACAGCGCGAGCTGTGGCTGGCAACGGCATTAGATAAAGATCCCTTCCTTCCCCCTCCTGAAGTGATGCAGCGAGCGAGAAGGAGATTGCAATACAGGAATTTAAGATTAGTTTGTTTTATCAATGTCCACTCCAGTTTGTTTGTTTGTTTAATTTTAAATTGTTGTCCACTGCAGTATGATGCTTTAGTAAGACTAGACGTGGAAAACGACATTTTTTTTCATATTCCAAGTATTGATGATAAATCCACGTATTTTGAAAGTTTGATGATAATTTTCAATTATAATAATGAGAGCGGTAAATGGTGGAAGAATAGAAAGAAATGGAGGGAGGTGGTGAAAAGAGTTGAGATGGAAGTGGAGGAGGAAGAGCAGAATCAGGCAGAGGAGATGTAGGAGGAAGAGGACTTGGGACTTGGAAAATCAAGGCAAAATCAAGTTGATATGTTGTGCCCTTGTAAAAATGAACTTACCTAACTTTGTTAGAGAAGTATTCAGAAATAAAAAAAAATAGGACCTACTATTCAAATATTTCGAATATTTCAACCGACAACATCTTATTTCAATAAATCGGCTCCCGAGCATGCACCCAAAAGGAAATTACACTACCATCCCAATTCCAGGTCCTCATGAATTCAGTAAAAGTATGATGACCATTACAACTATGTGACAGTGTTGAAACAAATGTCATTGTTGAAGCAATTCGTGACTGAGGATTACCGTCGTCAACAATATGAACCATGAACTCCATGGTCTGAAAATCAACTATTTTCTACAAAGTAGATTAGCTCCAATGATATCCGACCATAAAAGCACAACTCATGACTCATGCTATGCCTGGTAACGCAGTTACGACGTCCTGTGACTGAGGGGGCGTCGTCTGGTAAAACCTCCACTGATTCTCAACAGCGAATGTTTTTCATCAAAAGTGAAATATCTCTCAAAAATGTTATGAGAGCTGTTCATATATTGACAAGTCATGGCGCAACCGTTCAATGTGTGCCGTCGAAACCGTTCTAAGTCACCAAAAGCTATACTTTTTGTTTTTGTATGAATATACATGTCAAATGCTTTTTGCCACGAATTATGAGAAGGTTGATTTTTTTTTGTCTATACAGGTTAAGTAATGCTTCTCGCCATTCAGATTTTCTCTATTATGTTTCTATATCGCGGTCAAGAATCACTCGGATTTCCGTGACTATAAACTCACCTAATCCACATGGCGTCGAAACTGCGCAACTCTGTGTCACGCCTGAAAAACAGAAAGAAGGCAAACGCCCTCACGTGTTGTTCAATGTCTAATGAAGAGAGAACGTTTTCACACAACATGGTGTAGCAACTACATTAATATTAATACATTTTAACAGTTTTTTAATTGCTGTTTTCTTTTCACACACTGAGGTTGATAATGTGGTTCAAATATTTATGGCTCCCATGTGGTTCCATGAGGTATAACCGTACATTTACACACTGCTTTACTCAATGCATAATGTTAACTAACTGAAGATTTACTGGCTTCTTTACTGGATATTAAAAAACAAGATGATTTAATAACTTGCTGCAGAGTCGATATTACCTCCTTCTCATAAACTCACGTTAGAACTGCAGCTGATAATAAATACATAACTCCTATTTGCAAACGGTTGTTACAAAAGTATCAGCGCGTGAGCTTATAAGGGTGAGTTTATATATAGCAACAAATTTATAAGGAGCTCAATCCGGAATTTAAATATAATTCCCAAGTTTATTATTTAAAACACAAGTGAATGTGTACCTATACAGACAATTTAAATTCGCATTATCATCATAAATTTGTTATTATAGAGTTCAAACAAATGGAAGAAATAAGATCAATAAATCGTATTCATTCGTGGCCTGAGGACGAGAATCGAAGCAGTATCGCAATATTCCGCGCTTTTATCGTTGTATTATGTTTGACGATCAGCATTGCGAACACTCTATTAGTTTTATGTTTTCAAATAATTCATGTACAAAGACATTCAACATCAAAAACAAATACATTGAAACCAATTAAAACAACTTCAGAGAAACAATACGCCAATTAAATTCTAAATATTGATTTTCCGAAACCACTTCCTATAACATACTCAACAACGTAGTCTAAAGTGCGGCAACTCTTAAACCTCAATTACTCTCACCGACGCCTCTCTCAAGACGTACCGACTGCAAAGTAGGGTTGCGCGGAGAGAGGTAGGGGATCGTCCTTTAGAGTCAGGAACCCACCCCTTCCACCCAACCCCAATTCCCTCTACCCTGATGATCATTGTTACTCTGCTTTGTCATCATCTTACGAGACTAAACTACACGGATTAAAGGGACAAATGCAAGCCTCCAATAGCAGCTTTGTTCTCTGCCAGTCAATAATGTAGCTTCAGACGTACGTTTAGCCTTTGTGTGCTCGCAAGTCAATCGAGATGCGACGGACGTTTAATTGTTGTTCAATTGCCAGTCTGTCTTTGTTGTTTTCGTAGAGAGATAATTGTCTACCAGCAGTTGGTGACATTGTGCATACGCAGGTAGAATATGACGTCGTTAAGGGGATTCTATAGTAACAACCTAACATTTCAACGTCAACCTGATACATAATCTATATTCTAGAATGACTTTCCGTCTGAATGTATAATGTACGGTAGTGAAATTGATTATCATCATTCATAGAAATATATGTTAGAATACTGTGAAGTAATGGTGATGAACATTCGCGTTTTAGGTTAGGAACATTCGCGTTTTGTAAACATACAGATATGTTTGTAAATATTAAGATCTGTGATGTACGTGGTAACAACAGTTACAACCATACCACACATTTTGGTGTCTTAGAATTTTGATATCTTATACCGTTCCAAAGCAATGCTCTATTATGATCAAAGAATAACATTTCGTTAAATCGACTTTGATACACTCTTTTAAGCATGAACTGGCTTCTATGGTCTTTACTTATAAGTTGTAACAGCTTCATTATCACACAATATGGAAGTTGGACTTCACTTTTTTTCTATTTCCACTTTATTTTCCATAAATCAGTTCTTTGACTGAGCGATCAAACCTCCTTCATCCTACTATTGGTCCTTGTCATGTATCAAGACAAAAATCAGCAACCAATCAGAACTGTTTATCGAGACGACATTTACATCGACAGCCAATCACAACTAACCTCAGAAAACACATTAACACTTCAGCTGTCAGCATATATGTCAGTATGAAATACATATAAGAGCCATGGTACATGTTTTGATCGAGTGTCTCTCCCATGCGATAACACTATACCTCTGTCGTTTCGATCCGTCTCACAAATTAGGACTTCGTCTGATGAGTAGTGAAGATCACGATCGACAGTCTCCTCTATGATTTAACACATGGTGATCGGTTGTTTCGAACATGATTTAATTGTGACGCGCGTAGAACCGAAGCGGAGAGGCGATTAAGAGAAATGTCAGTCAATGGAATAACATTGTAACTGTGGTAGAATGTATCGAGATTCTAGCACGCTGACGTATTAGTTGCGGTTGAAACAGAACTGAAGTGAAACGCATGGAACTAGAAATGAATGAAACCTATATAGTCATGAAATGGATTTATTAGAAATGGAGGGATGTGTTATAGTTCAGAATTAGTTAAATATATTGGATATTTGTCAACTGAACTAGAACTCACCTATACTAAAAACTAACTGACCTAAGAAAACGACTGACTTTAATGAAAACCAGCTGTACTGAAACCCACTGACCTAAAAAATGTCCTAAACTTCTATATCTTGAACATAAAGTAAATTGCGGTGTGTGGCTCTTCCTCTTCACTAAGTGTTATCACTCATCAAATGCTCTATAAGCTCAAGTGATGATTGAAGATAGGTGGGTATGGTTTGTGTCGAATGATATTTCTGAATAGGAGGAGTCAAACCTCCCACTTCAACTTTTGTACAAGTTGCTCAAGACGTAGAAGTTTAGGTCAGTTGTATGGTTTGTAGTAGGTCTACAGTTGGTTTTCGGGTCAGTTCGTTTTTAAGTACAGTTGATGTTTTGGTCAGTTTATTTTTAGTAAATTTGGTACCTTCTCGAATATATTCGGTTATAGGAATATCGCATTTCGTCAATTATTTGATATTTCAAAATCAATGGTTTTCTGCTAGTGTATTTGATATTTTTCTTCCTGCTGATATTTTTCTTCTTGTTCACTGTATGACTCAGTTAGAACATTTGATTCAACCTATTATTGTTCAAAAAATAAGCAGCCTCTCTTCAACGATCCATCGGACAATATCAACCCACTCACCACATATTAACCTAAACCGTGAGTTAACGCAATCTAGCTAACCAAACGTTCCAAACAGTCAATTCTCAACTATCACTGATATCCTGAACAAATTTTTTAATGAACTGAAACGTTAGATTATAGATATAATCCAAGCTGAATCTAACCTGAAATCATGGCGGTCTCATATAGCACATTTCTTCCTGCCCGGCAAATAGCCAAGTCGATGAATATTAATAAATGTAATAAATGAATGATAGAATGTAATAGAACTGTACATCCTTCGAATGAGTATATAAGTTTGCGGTATGAATGTAATTTGAATATTATCGTATACGAGTTGGGCCCAGTTTTTCAGTTATAGTCTGTTGAGAAGACCCTCAACGACTGATTAGTCGATAAAATAACACAGGAAATCAAAGAAAAAAATGAGTTTATAGATTATTAACTTCTAACGAACTAGTGAAAAACTGAGCCTCAGAATAGGGTAAACGATGAAATTACAATTTCGTGAACTATTACTCATGCACTATTTGAATAACTATAATAAACAATAATATCAGACTGTTATCCGAAAAATCATTTCTGCACATTTCTCACCTTTTTGCACATTAATCAACACGACAAGCATATAGAAATTACCTCGTTGATGTAAACGCATCTAAATATGAATACTTCCGAGGTGTTTTGTCTACAAGAAAATCTGTCTGGAGTAGTTTCGGTAGAGAGCTACTTTATCGGCTCAAGTTGTGGTGCAGCCAAAGCCTCTCGGAGAGAGTGAGTTGTCAATAAACTTGTGCTGCGTTGTTGAAGATATCGATACAACGTCACAATGATTTACTGTTGTTTTTGTTGTTTAACGACTGAACAAGTAGTGCGGTTAGTAGAAATGACTTGTTGCTTAGCGACTATATGAAAGACAGGATTTCTATAATGTCTCACGATGTGTGTCAGGTTTAACGATAACATTAACGACTAGTTTAATGTGGTATTAAAGTTCGTGAATAGATGAATAAGATGATTCAAATTTGTGTTTGCTCATAGGTGAAAACGCTTCAAGTATAATTGTGAGATAAATGAGGAGATGAATAAATTCTTCTCTCAAATTCGACTTTATTGATTGTGATGAAAATTCTCAAAATTGTGAACCAAAAATATTCTTCCCTCAATGTATTAATATAAGTTATATAGACCTATTTATATCTACGATCGAAAATGATGTCGTATATAACAATGCACACAAATACCACTGTGAGACGTATGTTTGTATATCCGTAATATTTTGAGGGTAAATGATTCGCAATTACATTTACTATTATAAACCCGACTGAATCATCTAAAATCACTTGGTATTACAGATGTGCCCTTATACCACAACAGCAAACGAAATGAAAGCGCGACGGCTTTGTCAGAGCCCATACGATATATGGCCATGTTATATGTTGATCGTACATGGAATCGTAGGACCAAACCAAAGATGCATGGGCCGCATACACTTCCTTTCAGTCTTGGAGAATAACGGCCCCGCTCTCCAATTTTTACCAAAGTTTTCAGTATCATTTGGTCTGTAAAAGTTTCCCTTCTTCTGTGGATACTAGCAATAATGCCAACAGTTCAAACATTTTATTGCGCAATATAGGCCTACAATCAGAATTAAACTGTCTGTTCATCTATACCAAACAATAATTTCACTTAAATCGTTCTAATTTATCACGAACATTGGTCTGTCAAATACGGAAGAATGAGATTAGTCACAGCCCATCTATATATATATATATATATATATATATATATATATATATATATATATATATATATATACATACATCACCAACTCCCTTTCTTCCTCCCCATCAGTACTACATCATAAAATACTCTGTTAATATATTCCCACTCCTCATCCCGACACGAAGACTTTCTGACAGAAACCAGCCAAAGCTACTAATCAAATCATCAAAGCAAAATTAAAGGCAAGCGGGTGACGTAGACGTGTGTGCACTTCAACACAGGCCCGGTATCGAGCCAAGCGCCTCAGGGTGGTAACATTGCTAAACAGACAAACACATACAGCCACAAGTTTCGAGGGTTATGAATATCTCATAAAACAATAATTAAATTCCTTTTGCTAACACTATAAGAGCATGTTTAACATGCATAAACCAGTTACGTTACAGCTAGAACAGAATTATGGGGTAGGGGAAAGCAAATCAAATTTCGACGAAGATAAGGAACAAAGTTCTCTCTCTCTCTATTTCTCTTTCTCTCTCTCTCCTCTCTATCTCATTCTCTCTAGAACAGTGATGTTAGAGAGCCGAGATTGGATTTATGATGGATAAAGCAAGTAAATAGCGTTTATATTATTTGTACAGAGATTGTTTTAATAGATGAGTATTTAACAAATATAATTCTAGATTCGTTTTGAAAGTTGAAGGTTATTCGTTCAATTTTAATAACATTCTCTTGTTACCGTTATGATCTTCTCAAGTCATATTTAGGTTCATTAGATTTGTGAATACTCCCTCAATATTTCAGAATTTTAATTCTGAAGTGATGAAACTTATATTCATTTGCCAATTTTAGAAAATGTAATGGCATAACGTATACTTCCCACCTCCCTCATCCATCAGCTTCACAATCTATATCGTTGTTCCTTGAAAATACATTCAAATCATGTTTAATAAGACAGTTTATTCTCCAGGGTGCTGGTCACCATCGGACCTTATCCAACATTCTTATCAAATCTCTTTAAAACTCCATTGACTACAACGCTTCAAGTACAAACCTCGGCTGTACTTGAAATTACCAACGGGCCGACCGTGAGCAATTCACACGTGGCACGGATTACACGCCAACAGGCCGTGATCTACTCGTGGAGTGTTAGGATTAATATTGATTAACTCCCCAACTAACCGCTGTTCTTTTATATAAAGGCGTAGAAATAGTTTGTGCGAATTCCAATATAAGACATAACGGGCTGAATGAGAAGCGAGTGTGGGAGGGGTATGACCTATTTTGAGGGAGGCAGGGAAGAAACAAACTGAGGAATAAATCAGGATAGGGAAGAATGCGAATATTGGGAGATGGAAGGTGTACTATCCACTTGATTACGATGAGAATCAGAACAGTCAAGCGTTGTTGATGGAGGAAATGATAGACGGATGGTTGAACCTTCTTGATATAATTTATCGTGGTTCCGTACGTTCTGTGGTAACATTCTTTGTTGGTATTTGAATGATATGAATTCCTCAAAGGAATATTATTCCAGGAAAAGAAAAATAATCGATTGAGACGTTAGGAGGCGTTCAGAATATTCCAAAATGTATCAGATGTCTAGAATTATAGAAATTGGTGGAGGTGCCGGTCCAATATTCGATACATTAGTTTTTAACAAATCTCTCGTAGTTTTTTAATATCATTTTATTTATTTATTTTAATTACCCTCACTCGAGCTATGATCAGGTATTGATACAGACGTTATATGATATGGAAATTAATGATAGATTTGGTTACGAAAACAAAATTAGAATTTTTTGTTTCAAAATTCCATGTTTGGTATTTGAAATTATTCTGTAGATTTGAAATAATCAGCATATATTATCAAAATCTGTAACTAAATCCAATCAGAATGAAAGATATTTCAAATGATAAATTATGAATTATTATCATTATTATTATATATGTGCCAATAATGGCCGGGGCCAACCCATGTATTTTTCTTCTTATGCAATTTCTTCTTATTTGCGTTCAGATAATTCAGAACTCCATATGATTCATTCTCGAATAACATGTATACACCATATTGTTACATGAAGTCTAACGATTTCTCGAGAAATTCAAAAGCATTATTGGAATCCTTGAAAACTATTAATTAGAGTATCTGATAATTTACGAAACAATCGAGCTATAATATTCAACGTCAGTTATGCTCCATCACTCCGTTGTCACATCGTTGTTTAATCGTTTCGAACAGTTTCATTAAATTCTGATAATTATACGTATTATCATCGTTTAGACTCGCGTTAATGGAGTTATTATGATCCGGCAGACAGGCAACGTTAAGGAAATGAGTGTAATGAAGTTGGCTGCCAGCCGCTGCCGCCAGATGTCACGTCAAGCGGGTCATAAACGAGTTTAACACCGTAGTCGACTATCAAACGTGATTAAACACGTCGATAAAATGCATTATTACCGTCTCGATTGAACATTTGCGGATATTTAACGTTCAATTTGTTCAACATGATTCGATAAAGACACTTGATTCGTTGAAGTAGTAGAAGCTCTGTATAAACAGGCTCCTCAAATGACACCAATATAAGAATAATTGACTGAAATGAATATGCGTGTGTGTCTACAAATCGATTTTATTATTCATCGAGTCATCATTAAGAGTCCGTGATAGTCTATAAAACGGCATATCAGTTTCCTGGTGATAACTTTTGAATGGCATGAGGTATCGAAATTCTGAAAACAGTGAAACACAAATATTTTAAATACCTTCCATGGTGTAAGTGAAAAACTATTCATCTCAAATTGCTTGATTGTCATGCGTGTACGGTTAAAAAATGTGTACTTTCAACCTATACGCCTTACAATTAGGTGACAAGAGATAAATGGTTATTACACTCACACCATAGGTAAGGAATTCAAATATCTGTGTATCCTTGTTTTCAGAATTGCAATATCTTATACCGTTCAAAAGTTATCACCAGAAAAGTGATATTCCGCTAAATCGACTCCCATGGACTCTTAACGGAAATCAATGTAACCTTAGTCAACGCTTCATCAAGAGTGTGTAGAAGTCGGTTCAGCGAAATATCAGTCTTTTGATGAAAACTTTAGAACCATATTTGGTATCGAAAATTGTATACGGGTGATACACATATATTTAATACTTCTTATGTGGTATAGGTTCAATATATTTCACTCATACAGCATGATTTTCGAAGGGATAGAGCTTGAAATACGCATTTATAATATGTATATCTTTGAAGTAAGTTAGAATCCAAAGTGAAGTTTTTTCACATCGTTTTGAATTTAAAGAAGTTACCGTCTGTGTCGTGTGTACCGTCTGTGAAATCCTTATTAGAATGTTGATTTCTCTATCTGTTCGAAAGTTATCATCAAAAAACTGATAGTTCGCTGAATCAACTCCTACGCATTCTCAAAGTGGAACCTTGATTTTCAAAATATGAAAAAAAGTTTTTTTTCACCGTGACAATATGATGAAGTACATTATTTGAAGAACTATTTAGAGGAAATATTTTCCAAAAAAATCCCGGGACACATTGCTTAGTTTAGTGTTTGAATTTTGACTATTTTTCGTACTTCCCTTGAAACCCCAGGAAAGACGTCAATGTACGAATGTTCACCATACATTCTTCCCATATTTCTTGATAGCGTATCAGAAGTATTTTGTTGATTAGTTCAATAATATATTAACTGTTATTGTTACCATGAACAGTCGCATCACCATTGCATCTGATGAAATCGATAAGGCCCATATTTCATGATCGTCATAGACTTATCTGAATACAGCTCAAACAGTTTATTTAACCCATAGCAGGCAATGTCTATGGCAATTTTTGTGTTTGTTAACCATGTGGTTTGGAAGCAATACCTGAAATTCTTATCGCAATGATGAGCGCAATGATTGCGCTAATGGAGAATACATAATACAAGTGAATAATAGCTTACCGACAAGCTTCACGCTGAAGAGCGTGAGTACGCATGTCCAAACGTGCGCCATCTTGTACGATACTGCTGTTCAGATGACGTCACTTCCGGTGAGTTTGTGCATGGTCATGTGATCTGGCCTGCAAACTGCAACACAAAAAGAACAAGTATAAGTATGCCTCAATTTCTAGTCACGTAATTGTCAAACCACTAATCTAGGCCATAATAACAACTGTGTGGAATAGTTCATACCATTTTCTCCAATGGTATAGTCATTTTAGGTGTTTTATTTCTCAGAGGAATTATCTGCGTTTTTTGGATACACATTTCATGGATGCATTCAATTGGCATTAGATAAAAATAATGTGAAGTCAATCGAACATACTAATAGTTCGTAGAGATTTGTTTCTAAACGCAGTGTTCATCATGAAAACCTGACCGGCGCACTAGATCCTCCGTGACGTCTTTGGAGGTATAGATACCGAACCATCCGTGGAACAATAGCTGCATGGAGTTACAGTCGTTCTGCTTAGTATGAAATAGTTATATTTACGAAACTCTATGAATTTCACATTATAGTTTGTATTACAGAGAAATCCGGATTCAATTCTGGGGATGATACATTGACAATTCATACGGTGTTAGGTTTGGTACCTAGCTAGCCCACTTGGCCGCTTTACGGTCGTCTGTGGTCACTCGCTTCCCATACTCCCGATGACGTTACGATGACGACATACAGACACTCAGAAATGAATTAAATACGACCACGTACACTTTGAAAATATTATCAGTAGAACTCATCGATAGGAAGCACTTAAAAGCTAAAAATGTGTTCAACCTGGATCGAGTTATACGAGGAATCGAGTCAAACAAGAATCGAGTCAAACTGGACTAGCATTTTGGGCGACTGAAGGAGAAAACAAATACAAAGATGATTACATGAACATTTCTCTTTATAAAATAGGACGTTCTTCTTCCAAAGTGGATCGAGAAATTCAATCAATTCAGAGGACAATATCTTAGCAACATTATTATAGGGCTATGATAGAAAACTCAATTCAATGTTACATATTTCAACACTATTCAACTTATTTTTATTGAGAACTAATAATATTACGATGATAAATTAATCGTTTGACGAAGAAATCTTCGTGAACAGAAATATTCAATATGTTATTCATTACTATTATAAAAATAATTCACAGCAGCTGATATTCATGTCATGTTATATGTGTTATATGAAGTTTCCAATTTCATGTTTTCGAAAGATGATGTTTTCGCAAAATATATATTTATTGAAGATATTTCAAGCAATTGTGTATCTTACTTAGAATTATGTATCAACAAACATACTGTATACTAAACATATTTCTCTCTCAACGAACGCATACGAGAAAAGTGCATACACACATTTATAAAAAAATCTCACAGTGCATTTACAACTCAGAGTAACTCCGGCACAGTAACAAGTACTGCTTTGTCAAGTACTATCCAGTTCAACAGGTTGCTGATTTTCAACTTCAACTGGTGACGTATTGACACCACCGTTCGTTGAGTATCTTGGGATAGGGAAGACGGTCGATTGACCTTCCAGCACACATTCCTGAATAGTATGCACGTTCCATCGAACTTTTTAATTCAAGTATCAACCCTTTGAATAAACATTTTTAACTTTTCACAACTTGTTTTTAATTAGAAAATATAGTTTCCGTTCAGTTTTTAAACTTTAAAAATGAGTTGTCGATAACTTACGAGATTAGTTGAACACTATAGTGAAAATATTGAACAAATAACGTATATTATTATTATAGTTTCAAACTCATCAGAAAAAACGTTTGCCCTCCCTATGTTGGTATTACTTTATAAAATCGGTCAAAGTATTACTTGTTATTGATAACAATACATTTTCTATTAAATTATTAATAATATGGCAAGTATGAGAGTATTTGCCAGAACTCCAATATGAAACAGATTGCATGCGGAGTATAGAAAACTGTGGGGCCTGAACAAATAAGTAGGACAGTTTTTAAATATATCAAGTTCTTTGAGAGCTGATATTTGGGAATATCTGTGAAGCTATTTATATGATCTTATCCAGATGCAGTGAAATCTGTATACTCTACACAAAAACAAATCATGTGATTTTATCATTATGTGTTTGTTTTTTGAAATGAATATACAAAATGTATATATGAACAATAAATTTGAAATGAACAAAATATTTGATACGATAGATTTGACTACATAAGAATCTCTGCAATAAATACGGCAAGAGGATTCGTATATTCGTATTAGAATGTATATATATATATATATATATATACATATATATATATATATATATATATATATATATATATATATATATATATATATATATATATATTTATATATATATATTCATTGAATTTTATTGAATAAAATTAATTTAATCTGATTCAATTTGATGAAACTTCCTGGATACTATTCAAAGTGGAAATATTCTAGATGGGATAGTCAAATCATAAGAGTTTCGTCTAGACCAGAGAGTCCGAACCCAGGATCTTCCAATGTATCAGCTTATTGTCTTGGTAGCTCAGCAGTAGAGCAGCCAACCAGAAATAGGAAGGTATCGGGATCGGATCCCGGTGGAGACTGGCATATGTGTGTGTAGGCCTATATATATATATATATAGGCCTATATATATATACATATATAATACGCAATGTATTATTCTCTCTTGCTCAGTCAGCTAAGACACTGCTTATAAAACTGATGTCACTTTTGAGCATGGGTTTGAGTCCCGCAAATGGAATGAGTTATTGGAAGAGTCATTCCACTTATCATCTCTTCATAGTTTCATATGCCCATTCGAACCTGTGTATAACCTCGTTTCGGTGGGGTCGTTGAACAAACATTAATCAACTATCCCACGTATCAATATATTATATACAAATATGGAAACGTCTTCTCTTAATACGTAATAAAACATTGTATTAGAACGACTTGGTTCTTATCTCACTCCAACGTGAGCATACTTCGACCGTCTTCCGGCCTACCGAATACACCACTATGTCAACACTGGTTAAATGTGCGCATCTTACGAATATACTAGTACTATAATACACGACCTATTTGACTGCGTTCACCATGCAGGCACGGCCTATTGGCATGCACAAGCACGCCCCACGCTGCTGATGTAACGCTTATTGCATTTGCCTTGTCACCAAGGCGTCGTTGCTAAGGGTGACGGTTTGAACGAGAGTTTCGGTGGATGAGGCAGTAAGGACGGTTGGGGGTTGGACGGAAGAAGCTGGAAGATGTGGCGTGATAGACTGCGGAGAAGTAATGGAAGATGGGTTATCAAAGTAAATGCGAAGAATGTATTATGGTATATTTTATGTTCTGCATTGTTAGTTGGCTACTGCGTGCTTGATATAAATCGTTGGATATGTAGGTTGGCGTGTAACAATCATGATATTGCTTCGAACTAACAAGTAGAAATATCAAAATTGGAAAGAAGTGAGGAATTACATTGAGATTTTTCATTTATTAGTGAAGGAGCTCGCCACTTTTTAGTGCTTTGTCAAACTGGTGAGTACCGCACACATGAATCACTGATAGTGATCGGGCAAGCCTTATTAAGAAGCATACTAACGAGAATTTACTGCTTCTACGTAAGAAATAATAGTAGCAAACAAAAATTTACATTACGTACACCGTCCACAGTCTATGAAATGATTTGCGGTAAAATATAGGTAGATTTTTTGAAAGTTAAATTTTAATTCAGGAAAAGAAAATATGTGAGTGCAAGTGTACTTACAAAATACTTTGTTAAGTGAATTATAGGTCTATTAATCTTATTCAATAACGAAATAAGGAAATATATGAGCGTCATTTCATGTGAATTCATTTCTCATAAGTTGGTTATTTTAATTACTTCCAAATTTAGGGACGTTATCTAGTAAATGTATGAGTACTTATATAGGATCTATTGCAATTATGGAAATAAATTCGAGAAGATGGTCTAACGTTCACAATTGTATTCTTCAATCGTTTTTCTCGAATTCACTCAAACAGGCCAATTATATAAAAAAAACATTTTCTTGTTACATTTCCTGTCACTTAACCGCGAAAGTCTCCTTTTTCCCCTAACTAGATCCCTGCCCTGATCTACGCCCACCACGTCTTCACCCGGCAACACTCTTCCGTTCCTCGGCGGCGTTGTTTCACGAAACCGACGCTCTCAGACGTCGGACGTCGCGTGGCTACTGAGCGACGTGGACTCGAGGCGTGACGTCACGCAGACCGGATACTGATGGAATGGACCGGAAGTTGAAGGTTTGAGAGTTTCCTACTTCACTCTGTTCATCACAGCGATCGTTTCACTTTGGTGGAGCATGATAGAATCAACGCGATACATAAGAAGTTCAAAGTCATACAGGAGAAGTTCAACGCGATAAAAGTTCAGTAGCACGTCTATATACGGAAAGTTCAGCAATATAAACGAAAAGTTCGATAAAATACAGGAGGTGGCTTCAGTTGAGGGGACCCGGGCCTGGCTATGCTGACTGTGTTAAATCGGTCATGTTCATGGACTTTTTTTCTCAGGAATGGACATTCCAAAGTACATACTGATTGTTTCTCTATGTTGTTCAGACCTTTTCCTAAACTTGAGTCGGAGTGATTTTGAATCAAAAAAGTATTCAATAGTTTTTAACATTTTTATTCAATAAAGGGCAAATTTTCACCATGTATGACATTTAATTGGTTTTATATACTTATAGAACACGATGTGTTGTCTAATCATGAATTCCCTCGCCTCAAGTTTGTATAATACATGTACGAATCTTCTGTGAGATTTTGAACAGATTTGGTTGAAGCAATCCTGAGATAAGGGTACATTCATACTGAAAATTATTATTCTGAAATAACGGGCATTGAGAAGTAGTAACATTTAGGCGTTCAGCTCTGAACCTATGGGAATAGCGCTGCACATGTAAATGAAAATAATTCCTGAACTCAAAATATTATGAATCTATTCAAACAAATTATATGCATAAATTCCTCACACTTCAAAGAAAAATAAAATGTGCAAGAAGAATTGTGAGGTCTGGGTCCCCTTGAGAGACAACGAACCATCCCGAGATGATAGAGATGATACTCTAGAAGGAGTCACTGTTTTATGCCAACAATTAGAACGTGTACCAACCAACCCTACCCTATATAGAACGGAACCTACTGATATAAGAAGTTCAACAAATTCAACATTTCTATTTGTTTTATTTCATGTGCTAGTAGTTAAATTACAATTGTCTATCCATCCCTAGTGTTAAGTAGTAAAAGAGTCTCGAAGTGCGGTAGTCAAAGTATTCTTATTTCACTGTTAAATTTTAAACGGAGCACTCCGTCTATTTTTATTCTATTCTTTGCTCATCACAAACGCTTGGTAATTACTTAAACTAGACTAACGTATTTCTATTGTCTTTCACAACGAGTGGAGTAATGTAGTCCGATTAGCTCATTATCTCTCTATCTTCTTTTACTCTCTCTCCCTCTCCCTCTCTTCTCTCTCTCTCTCTCTCTTTCTCTCTCTCTCCCTCTCTCTTTTTGTACTGTTCACAATGAGATAGCACTAGGGAGCAATGATTATGAGATCGCAGTGATAGACAAGGAACACAATCTCTTGGAGACGAACAAGGAAGAAGAGGAAAACCAGAGTAGTATAAATGTTTGAATATAACTGTTCGAGTATAACTCCGATTGCCATGTTTGATAAGAGCTATGTTGTATATATATATATATATATATATATATATATATATATATATATATATATATATATATATATATATATATATATATATATATATATATATATAATAGATATGAAGATATTCCCCTTGTAGTGCCCCATCCGAACTATTGGAGTCACATATAGCGGCATATAGTCTCCATCATATAACGTCATATTAATGGAGAAATTATTAATAACATATTCTTTCAGAAAAACTAGTTATTTTTCGGAATCTTTCATATTCACTTTTGTGTTCACGAATAGTGAAAACACCAAAATTGTGTAGTTTTATTTCTAGAGATGTTGATACAACTTTGTTTGAAATGAATCTATTATACCAGAGTCAGTAAAAGTTCAAGTGTGTGACGTACATTTCTAGAACGACTATTTCTAGTATGACATTTCTAGACTAGACATTCCTAGAATGAAGAATGAATATGATATTTGTTCATACAGAACTGGAAATCCATTTTCTCTTTTTTTTTATTATGCTTTTGTGACGATTAATATGGAACTGTGAGATAATAAACAGCACATAGACAACGGAAATAATAGAGCACTCATCAAGATTATCGTCACTTCTTGAATTATCGATTTCATTCTCTAATGAGTAGCTGTTACCTACTAGTGAAGTTATGAAAAACATAAAATAGCCAAATGTTCGACAAGGATAGGATTCGAACCCACGCGAGCAGAGCCCGTTGAATAAGCAGTTAAACGCTCTAACCACTCAGCCACCTCGTCTAAAGCCAGACGATATACAAGAAATATACTTTGAATCAACTTCTCTACTATGGCTAGGACATGTCCACACACATGGCTATGGCTATGGACATGACTATGGCAGTGTTCATACGTTTTCTTTCTGATCCAAACCGCTTCAATAAAGTTGTATTGTAATAGGAAAAATACAATAATAATACGAACGTGCAATAAAAATATGAAAGCGTAAGTTCACGAACAATTAAATGTTTTTATTTCTATCATCAGGCTACGTCACTATACCGTCGTGACTTCCGGTTTACGTGATAATTATTTTGAAAGCTCTCAATGGAATGATAGAAAGAGAGAGACAGCGAGAGAAAGAGACATAGACAGATAAAGAGAGAGATATTAAAATCGGACACATTTCAAATGAAGAAAATACTGAAACTATTCAACTTGGTTTTTGATATTCTTCTAAATTATTACTCGCCTTCTAGACCAACATTTCTTCCATATATGTGAAAACTAGATAGTTCCATGCTACAAAGTTCGATATCAAGACACGCAATTTTTTGGTGTACAGTAATTCATACATTTTCTGAATATTTTTCCAGGAGGATATGCTTATACCCCCTTTACACGATTGACTAAAATAGCAATGCATTTCGGCAATGTATTTTCCGTCGTGTCTACTATCCTAACATTTTTATTTTCTACCGTGGTAGTGCCAATAGCTTGAACCTTGAACTAGCGAATGCCAGTAGCGCAGCCCAGCGAGCAAATCACTAAAACATAGATCGACAGTTACGGTAAAAATATTAATCGATTAGTATTTACATAACTAACATCTGTTTGAATTATTGGAATGTTAGATCAATGTGAACATAACCTAAAAGTAACCTGACTTCTGTATCACTGAAAATTTTCTGTAACGAAAATGGTCAATCACCAATCTTCGATTCTCCCACTCAATCATTCAACAGAAGCTAGTCAGTCAACTGAATGTGACGTTTCACTTCACTGGTCGCTGATTGGTCGACTACTAGCAATTACTGCCTCGGAAGTTGAGCATATTCCTACTCGAGGCAATACGTTGACAGCAATAGCAATTTTTACTCTAGTGTATATGCGAGATAGGAAAGGCATGTATTCTACTTGGTAGCGATACATTTAAAGAATGCATTGCTAGGGATAAGAGTGATCATGTAAGGAGGTATTACAGTAGTTACAGTATGAACTGAAAAAGTTAGGGGGCAAACTATAACTGATACAGAAATTGCTACTGCATTCCACAATTTGGGTGACTTTGTTGAATTATTACAATAATGTGTGACATCACCCGAGGGGCCTTAAAAGGATAGTGCAATCAAATGATGTATTAATATTTTCAATAATCTCCACGCATTAGATCAACGATTTCAAATAAACTCTTGATTGTTGTCAATGTCTTGTAACGATAATGGAAGAAAAAACGCAGACCATGTAACAAAAGACATAATTATACTTACATTCATGAAATGATAATTAAAAAATATATGATAAAATGTTCATGACAACATTTATATTTTCTAGAATCATTACTAGATTTATTCACGGGTTCTTCAACTATACATGCGATCATTCTCACTCTAGTATTTCATTTTATGATATATTTCCTTCATTGGGATCATAAAGTGAATACGCGTCATAAAAAAAGCAGAGACAAAACATATTCTGAAAATGTTATCAATACCAAACGAGGATTGAATATATACTCCGTCATTTATATACTATGTGTTGTGGTAATTCAAAAAATAGAAGCAGAAGTAGCATGCAACTTGAATGCACGAGATTCGCAGCGAGTCTGCTAGCTGACACGAATATACTTCGAATGAAATGTGTAATACTAGGAGAAACTCTATATGCTTATAACGTATTGTTGAGCGGACAAGGGCGGAATGCGATATGGACGACTTGTATTGAATTAGTTTTAACCAGAGTCAATTCAAAATAACAAACACAATACAGTTCTTTGATCGATCTAACGTCATGTCAAAGAGAATCACGAGCAAGAACGGCCACGATGCAGTGATACCAACCGATTTTATCATGATATAAAGAAGGTGTACCCATTCGCGTCTTCCAAGTGGAAATTTCCGGGGTCAGAATCTGAGTCCATACATGGTCCCATTTTCCTACAGCGTAACTATCGCTTCAAAACGATTTTATGAAACAACAATGCTCAACAATACTATAAACGGCACAGTAGAATTATTATGTTATAGGTGGCACTTGTTTTTCACGAAAATTATAGATTTTGTAAGTTCAACAATGTCACCGGTACGGTAGCCACACTTATCCACATCTAGTTTACGAGGGAATCCGCTAAATCACAGCAGGCAAATGGGACCGTTGGCTTAGATTTGGCCTCAGAAATCCACAATTTCCTGCCATGCTATTAGTATGGGAGTCGGTACACAGTTATATTATGATAGAAACTGTTGATATCACTACATCGTGGATTAACCATCCCTATCTTGTGGCTATTACACGTATTACTCATTCTTGGTAACGCTTATAGTATTTGCGCACGTCGCATCTCTCACTAACAATTTAACGGATTTTTATTTCTCTAATTGAAGTTATTTGCTGAAATTTCACACATTATTACAGATCCTCGTGAATGTGGAAATTTTCAATTCGTTGCGAACTATAAGAATCGTTATATACGGGAGATTAGGTCTCAAAATTCAGCTTGATGACAGGAACAGCCTGACCTCTGAATTGTATAGAACTTCTGGAACAGCAACAATTTGGCGAGTAATTATTGTCACTCGATGTGCTTTTTTATTAATATAGGGTCTTTTGATTCATAATTTGAGGACGATAATCTCCAACTTGGATTGTATTCTACTTTTTTTCTTTCATTTGATTAAATTATTGAATGAGTTTGCATGAATACTTCTTCTTTGACTACGCATAATAAACCATATAAGTATAAAATGGCTATCGGTTTGGATATTTTGATGATGGTTAGATCTTAACAAACACTTATTATTAACATAAAAACAAGAAGATATAGGGCCTATATACGAAATTGTAATGAAACCTAATTGTTGAACAATTATTCAGTATCTCCTTCTAGTCTTCTTGGAATCATCATACTCTCCAAACTCGATTACAAATGCGTATCCGTCTTTATATGGAGAATGTTAATCCATTTATTGTTTGAAATTGAAGATTCGAATCATATAAGATACTCACAACATACCTGACAAGATAATTATAATCTTGCTTTCGATCAAGGATCAATTACGTTATACCTTTTAATAATAGAGCTAAATTACTTCTAAAATACAAGACAAACACAATTAATATAGAATATCTTTCAACTCGGTTCATAGATTAAACTACTTCGATAGAAGCATCAACTCATAACAATATTTTGATAATGAACACGGAATAAACTTGGTTTTCGGCCACCATTTTGTTTCTGCTAAGACACTGTTGCGTGTTATAGTTATAGGATGAGAGTTTGCTATCTATCTTGAGCGCATTCCACGCACTTTCCTGCTCGTAAATCATCCCCTGCCCCCACCACCACACCCCACCCTTAGGGTAGTACAAGAAGAACAGCGTGTTTACACGCGGGGTGGACCGGGGGTGGTATAGTGGGTGGAAAGGGGGGTGGGCAGTAAATCAAGAGCGCCAAGTAATTGACCATCGAACTGGCCCATCACGCAACATCGTCTTGATGGAACGAAACACCCGGTTGGCGATGTTGATTGATTTATAGAAACATCCTATCGTGGCACTATGCAGATGACCTATATAATAAAATAGAGATTTCCCGAAGAATAATTAATAATTCAAATGTTTTACTGAATATTCTTTCTCTGTGTTTGTAGTATATATAATTATTGGAGCTGTACCACTGGGATTTTATTTCTTATTTTCAGTTTTATTGTTGTGCATAACGTTCTTATGTGAGTCAACAATATGAGGGCATTTACATGAAGAAGTATAAGAAATATATACGACGTCATTATGAAAAGCTTTACAACTGTCTGAATGTATTATTATTTTATTAGTTATGTTCATTATTGTGAGTATTGCATTTTTGTTCAGAAAAGTTGCAAGTAGTTATAGGTAGATCGACTAACAATTGTATCTAAACTCTTAGTCATCTACGGTTTAGCTTCCGTACTTCGTCAATAGATGAATATTTAAGTCTTTCATAACATATTGGACGAAATCTGTATATTAACTAAAATCAGTTTAGATGATATTTTATGGTAACTTTTATCACAACGGCTAACATTGTCATTCGTTTCCTTGAAATCAGCGCTAAAATGAGTGCAGTTGTATTACAGAGCCCTTTCTATTAGTCAAAAGGACCATCGCTCAGCATGGGTGGAGGTGCCGAGTATCGTATTGGCTTACTCTGAGCTCATTTAGCACAAATAGATTATTGACAGAATCATTTTCCACTCCCTCGGGATTTTTCAGTCAGGATTTTGGCTATGCCCCCTGTTCTTCGTAGAAAAGCTACGGTACCTGAATAATTTATTTCATAAGTAACAAATTAATTATTAGAATATCAAAATTGTTAGTTCCCGCTATCGTTTACGGAGAACAAACAATATTTATGGTTATGTTAAAGAGACCCTACCCTGATAGTAATCAACTAAACAGGCTGGTGGGAAAGTAACAGACGTAATAATGATGTTTGGATGCTGATTGAAACAACCTCAAGTTGTTGGGTAAGTTGATGGGGCTGTCGGGTATAGGAGCGACAAGTTGTATCAGTAATTCTATTACGTCAAATTGAAGTGTAAAATAATTTTAAATCATTCTATTCTAACCAATTTTCGGGTGATGGGCTAATATTGAATATTATTCATTCAAATAATATATATATATATATATATATATATATATATATATATATATATATATATATATATATATACATATATATATACATAAACATATATAAACATATATATATATATATATATGTTTATATATGGTTATGTATATATATATGTATATATATATATATATATATATATATATATATATATATATATATATATATATATATATGTTCATATGTTTATATATGTTTATGTTTATATATATATGTATATATATATATATATATATATATATATATATATATATATATATATATATATATATCCAAAAAAATATAGCCCGTAGATAAATAACCCGAATGAAGAAATCCCCAACACTTCTGGAAATTTGTTTCCAATAGTTTAGGTCAGGTCTATCATCACCTATTTTTAAAAACTTTCAGTTGTATTACTTACGTTATTTCCACAGGAAAAATGTTTCACATTTTCTCATTTCCATTTCTCATCTCACGATGCCACTCATGGTGTGTCCCTGTTCTTGTAATGACTTCAGCAATGTCACATACATCTACGCGACTATAGCGTCTACATATCATGAATATTTAATAATAAACAGTTTTAATTACAATAGGTATGAGACCCTTTATGTATATAACGGTATTAAAATAATTAGCTTTGCGAAAGATATTTTCTCGGGGGATGGCATATTAAATTATTTTCATTACTCCATTATTAATATAATAGGATTGTTTTGTTTTGTGATGTTGGTAGACGAGCGTTAGTGGCCTACATTTGACAACGATACTAGACCGGAGTGACCACACGTAAGTGGTGGTGCATACATCAGAGCGACCTGATTGGGAGGTTAATTGGCCACCGTCGCACGGCGGTGGGGAAATTGAATCTGAAAGGTATTTTAATCAAATCGTGTCTCCTATATTCACTCCTACCACCTTCCCACTTGAATATGATCACATGCACTGGGAAGTGGGAGGGGTTGATGGGCCCCAAGAGACCAGGAAATAACGCTCACTTATCGATCAATATGGATTTGATCTCCACCCCCACACAAAATATATCCATGTATATATATATATATATATATATATATATATATATATATATATATATATACATATATATATATATATATATATTATATATATATATATATATATATATATATATATATATATGTGTGTGTGTATATATATATATATATATATATATATATATATATATTTGGATATATTCCTCTCTCTCTCTCTCTCTCTCTCTCTCTCTCTCTCTCTCTCTCTCTCTCTCTCTCTCTCTATGTCTCTCTATGTATCTCTCTCTCTCTCTCTCTATATATATATATATATATATATATATATATATATATATATATATATATATATATATATATATATATATATATATATATATATATCCATCTATCTGCCCCCCCCCCCTATCTCTCTTTTGTTAAACAAAGACCTGGCTAAATAACATTATACGGTAGCATTTAAGTAGACTTAAATATACGCTCAGCTTTGCCTGTCAACAGACTCCAGTTTCATAGGAGTAGAAAGAAAAGCTTGGAGGCTGGGTTGGTTCTTAAGGTGAAATGTCGAAGTTATACGTGAATCAAGAGTATTTTATTACACACGAAAGAGAACATATTTAAATTGTGTTGAAACAATCAACCGGAATGTGTTTGCCATGAGAGTAAGAACGTAATAAGTTGAAAAGACAACAAACAAATAAACAAACAAAACAATCAAACAAAGACACATGAAAACGAAATAAAACAATACGAAGACATAAAATGATGGGTTAATATCTTCTATACAAAAAAGGCAGCCATTGTTGCCCCACACTTACGGTGAAATTAAAAATGTTTCGTTCGATCGCTTGCCATGGCGGAAGTTCATTTGAAGTCACGAAAAAAGAAGTCCCATTATCATGTCTGCTCCATGATTTGATCATCTTGTATTTAGACAGCAGTGAAGCAATTTTAATCATTTCTATGAATGCTTTAATTCAATCATAGGCTTCAACGAGTATAAGAAATACGATAACACGAGTGTAAAAATTACCGGCAATCGTTTCCAGTGCGAATGTGAAAACTTTGAAAAGTTCTGGTTGGTTACTATCAATTTGGTGGACAACAATGTTTAACAAAGAAGGGCATAACTCGACATAAGCATATACCCTGTTCAACTGTTGTAATAAACAATGAAAATGTCACTGATGCTATCCAGTAGCAAGACGATACCATAACCTCTGATTAATTATGTATTAGTATCTAGTAGACAGAATAACAATGAGCAGTTTAATGTAATTAATTTCAAATACCAGTGGAAAAATATGCTTTTGATCAATTATAATATGTCACACAAACAATCAATGGTACGAAATGCATGGTCAGCATTTCAGCATAAACTTGGAGCATTGTAACGTCATGATTGGCTAATTATACTGTGAGTTGAGAAGGCTGTGGATCGTGCACTAATGAGTGATGACCCCGTACTAACAATCAATCAGGTCTAGCGGAAGGAAACACACGTCACTTCCGGTAGAACACACTTCCGGTTGTCTGATCACGTGGTGCAATATATATATATATATATATATATATATATATATATATATATATATATATATATATATATATATATATATATATATATATATATATATATATATATGACAGACTGACCGGCGATGTTTTTCAGTCGGTAATAACAGTCTCGTTATCACGGGAGGCTGGGTTTGATAATATCATTATTCAATATACTCTACTATAATATATTATTCTCCTGCGTTTCACTCTATCAAATGAGTAATATGTATTAATTGTCAGTATATATTATAACCTTAACATAATCTGAATCATATTGCCAATAACCCAATATTTAGCATTTTTCTTTAGTTTCACATAATTTTAAAAATTACGATTTATGGAAAATAATGGTAGTTTAAGCATGCACATTGAAACAAGAATGAAGCGTGAGTAAACAAGACCCCAGTTATTATTATGTAACATTATGGTGATAATTTGACATTTTAGATGGAACAATATTATCACATGTTCACCGTTAACATCACACCATACAAGTTATATTCCTTTCCTGAGACAAGATCATGAACTTATATAGTGTGTTATGGATTTACCAAAGAGTTTAGCTCTCAAAGTCAGTTTTTCGTCGAATAAACCGACAAAGAACTGCTTACATAGCAAGCACGTGGTGGACATTGTCAAAGTTAAACAAGGTTCATTTCATATGCAAAAGATTCGCTGATCGAATTCCATCCACGGAAAAGCAGAAGAAAAAAGAGCATCGAAGAAAGGAAAGAAGAAGAAGAAATAGAAGAAGAGGAAGATGAAAGTTTGCCCGCACGACTTGTCAACACAACATTATTTGAAAGTTTTCCGTTGGAAAAGTTTGTCTTTAGTTCCTGATGCTGCCGTTAGTGCGCTAGTCTCTAGAATATTTAGTAGTTCCATGCATTACCGCTAGTCATCTTCACAAGAATGTCGACACGTCAGTTCGTTAGTGGTAATCGTTCGAGGAGACGGTCGATCGAGACTGTTATAATATCATTCTACAAACATATTATATCAGAATACTTGTTAGATACTGATATAAATTATATAACCGTTTGAGTAAATTTGTTCAAAGTTTTTCTTACAAGAGTCGATGAAGTAGTTTTAGT
This sequence comes from Brachyptera putata, assembly GCA_907164805.1. NCBI lineage: Eukaryota > Metazoa > Arthropoda > Insecta > Plecoptera > Taeniopterygidae > Brachyptera > Brachyptera putata. The sequence continues at coordinate 24,572,658 of OU015462.1, read as the reverse complement.
TCCACTTTATCGACTCAGCGTAGTGTAGCTGTATGGATAGTTCATACAATTATTATCTGCATTATAATTTTGTTTGGATATTATCAACAGAATTCGAATTGTGTTCAAATTATGTTTCAAGTTATTATTGAGGTACCGCCATTCAAGATCACCCTAGTGATATGATATTGATTATGTCCGGAACTATTCTATACCTTTCAAGAATTGGGAAACAATGACTTGATATACTGTAAAGTTTTCTATACGTAGATGAAAATATAAAAATGTTCATAAGTGAATCCAATGCCAAATATAGCAATATTGCTATCTACGTTGGGTCAAGTAAGTTGTCATCTGGAGGAGCCGCAGGTGTCTGCCAGGCGTAGACCTATATACGCCACAGCGAGAGTGGAAACGATGAAACTTTATTCAAAATTGTCATTTCCCCCATATTTATCTGTACGTTTAATATTATATTTCAGATTGAAAGTATCAAACGATAATTCTACACAGAAATATCAAGTGTAAAATAGAATTATAAGAGTGTATACATTTCTCTTCTATATTATAATAATGTTATTTCTGCCTCTTGTCCAACTTCCCCATATTATAAGAAAGCTTTAGTGAAGGAGATTTTTACTTGAAACCTGGTTGAAAAAGATTAATATTAGTTATAAAGATAACAGAGTCGTGTCTTGAATATATATATTGAGTATAACATTAATTAATCTGTTCAACTAACAAAGTCCATCCGAATCTCCCTAAAAGATTTAATAATCCTCTGTTTCTCTCAAGTTGTAAACAGTTTTAATCCTGAACGAATGAGAAGAACGAAGATGGATTCATAGGAGAATTCATAAGTGAGAGAAGCTTGGTAAACTGAATTATTTCATCAATATATTATCATTTTTGTCTACATTCCTCATAATTAAAGTGGTCCATCCGATAACGCGCTGAAATATCAAGAATGCTTCAACCGATTGACTTGAGACAAACGCCAAAATACTCACCACGGAGAGCGGAGAAGCAGGGAATCTCTGAAATTCTCAGGAAAAGAAGTCGACATTTCAACCGCATTCGCCACCAGAAAGATATATAGACGTCCCAATACGAGAAAATTAAAACCACGTTTTGTGAAAATGTAAACAAGACGTGACGTACTAATCATAAACCTGGCGAAGCCACCATTTCGTGTCTAATGTCTGGGTGGATTGTTATGGATGCGGGGGGAGGGGGGAGGGGGAAGAGCAGAAATGGCTCATTATTGCATACCACTATGTAAATGTTTCAGTCACGAATCATGATGATAGTTCCTATATTCCGATAGTCTGCGCTGCGCTCTAGAAGCCATACTTTCGCGTCATAGCGAAATGTTCGAACAACGATATCTAGAGAAGGGTTGGACGGATCTTCGTGGGACAAAGCCACATCGCTTGATGCGAGGCGGAACAGCCTCTAGAGGAATTCACTAATGCCAGTCAAAAATGGTATTTTCAGCCTGCACTTTGGTACTGTTGCTCAACATTACCGCCGCTAATTGAAAAACTATGATATTCCAGGAAATTTGCCGGCATTTCTGCTAGTTCAAAATTAGTCAATATATAGTCGATATATGTATTTGTTGATATTCCATTACATCTGGGAAATAATAATTCTGTATGCAATTTTGATGTGATTGATAAAAGTTCAATTCAATTAACTTTTGAGTTATAATGATGATTATTGAATTACCATTATACAATTATGATGTATCATTCCATTTATCAATAATAAAAAAAATCAATTTAGCCTAAGTCAATTGTTTTACTGCATACATTAGTTCAACATGAAGGTTTAGAAGCTTATTACAGATGTAATGTTTATTTACTTTGTTTGGTTGCTGAATCTTGTTTAAATTAACGAGTCTACCATATTTCAGTTGGTCTCTGCTACTATTCATTCATTATTCATGAATTTCCAATAAAATTCATTGAATGATACAGAATCATAAACCTGGCTAAGCCACCAGCTCGTGTCTAATGTTCTGGGTGGATTGTTATTGCTGCGGGGGGAGAGGGGAAAGTAGAAATGGCCCATTATTGCATACTACTATGTGAATATTTCAGTCACGAGAACATAATACATATGAACATATATAGCATAGTTTGAAACTCGAAGTTAGAATAAGAACAAAGTGAAAACAATACAATATTGTTGAAAACCCACCAAAAACTCATCAAGTAAAATGACAAGATCGTAATTTTGTTACCTAATTGCGTATAATATAATAAGTGGTATATTATCTGAATAACAACAGGATAACAAAACCATACAAGACAAATTAGAACAACGCGAAACCAGAATTCGTTATTTGGAACAAGAAGACTTGATTCAATACCTGAAATAATTATGACATGCTTATCATTTGTATATATGTACAATCAACTAATTCCCTGCAGTAACGTCTTCCCTGACGACTAATTCATAAGGAATAGACTAAGTACGTCTAGCTTTTCAATCACACAATCCTTCAGGCGCACAAACTTCAACTAACCCCGGTCATCTAAGACATTTTCAACAACTTCATAGGAACTTGGCCCCTCCAACTTGTCCCAATGGTTTCTATATAGCAATATAACATATTACAATTCGTGAATATACGAGCGTGTGTTTCGCTTGCGTCGCTCGAGTGTGTCGAGTTGTTTATGTAATCAATCTAATTATATATATATGAAGTGAGTGAATGTGTTGATTATAGACACGAATGTTGAAGGTACGAAACTACTGACCGTCTAAAGATAGTGGATAGGGAAGACAGTCGATCGAGGCTGGCAACACTCGAACAGAAAACTTTGCACTCGGCAGTAAGATGAGATTGGAGAAATTGAATTGGTTTGAGAAGATTTTTATTTTATTTATAACTGTTTCCGGTAGACTTGTTATGTCTGCTATGCTAATTTGAAGGAAAGTCATCAAATTACAGCATGAAGTATTACGAAGAACTAATCTCTTACTTGGAAAATTGTTGAGCAAATGGTACAATATATATATATATATATATATATATATATATATATATATATATATATATATATATATATATATGTATATATACTTTAGATAAGTTATGGAATATACATTCACATTTATGTATTAAATGGAGAAGGGGAAACGTAGGTATATAATTTGATTTTAAATTGAAATATTATATTCACACTTCTTCGGATTAGAATATAGAATCCCAGACAGTGTGCAACCTAAGAACATCCCTGAGAGCAATTTTGTTGTCAGTTCTTTGGAATCAGTGGTGGACTGGTACAAAAGATGTGATGAAAAGATAAGACAGCTAAAAGACCTCCAAATAAAACCAACCTACCAAGAAATGAAACTTGAGACAACGGTTTCGTCTTTGTCGGCAGGCCCAGCAACCTACGAGCAGTAAATATCAATATAATAACGTTATGGTGGGCAGAGGGGTCATGTAAGGATGTGTCGCGACGAGTCCCTAAGATGCCGCTCGACATTATTTGTGTGGGGGAGAATCGCGTGAGCGGGGATGTAGGGGAGAGTGGGGTATGACGGACCGGCTCTAATTTGCCATGTAACGAGTCGAGTTCTCGCGAGGATGTGTTCAAGTGTGAGTTCATCTGCGAGGTACATGTACACGAGGTTAACACAGAAAATAATCAAACCGTTGGTTTTACACAAAGTTAGAGAACAAACGCCACCTCACCCTTAACGAGACAATGTAGTGAGCATTATTATAGGAGAAATATGAGTAACTTATAGGACCTATAATAACATATAACTTATAACTTATAGGATTATAGGAGTAACTTCGTGTGAAACTGAAGGTTCGATTGTATCCAATAGTCTTCGAATATAACTCTCGAAAGTGACTTGATGTCAGATGAAGATCGAGGAACGAATTTGACTTTACTATGACTAGCCAAAAGAATCAACAACAAATCGCTGACTAGTATTTCAATAGCTAGAATGAACCAGTCTAGTTCATTGGTCGGTACGAACCTCAGCTGACGTCATCTGGGCTCGGAAACACTCTGACTTATACAGAATGTACTGTGCAGAAAACAGTTTGATCAGGACTGGTCCGGACTACCTATACTCGCCAACATGTTTCATACTTACCACGAGTTTCAACCAGGTGTTTACGACAACAAAATGGCAATTTATACTTTCAGGCTCGGATTCGAAAAGACTGAATTAGAGATTAAACAAATGCATATTGTTAAGCTGGAATTTATATTGCGAGGGGATAATTTATATTATACGTATGCATTTATGTTGTTGGATGGAAATTGAACGATCAATATGGGCCCTATACTTGAGAATAGGCCTATGGATGAATCTGGAAAATAAAAAATCCGGTAACTTTGATGAATATATAGATGCGTATGCCCTACTTTTATGTTCATCGTTAACCAATGTCATTATTATAATCTCTACCTACTAAATTTGAAGTAGCTTCGTGACATTATAGTTCATGTCACGTGGGCACATGATATAACGTTATAGACTTACCAAACCACACGTTTGTTTTGCCATCGCATCAACAATAAATGCCACGAAGTGAATAGCATGTACACTATAAGTTTATCACTAAGAAATATCTCTGGGGTGTTTATTCGGAATGTTGGCAACGTGAGGTTTGGATGTCACCACAGCTAAGCAAACACCTATCCTCGCACCTCGCTCCCCTCTCAGCTCATAATGGCATTCCTGCGACGGCAGCGCTCATCAGCGGAATAGAAGGGAATCTCAGCGCTGCGCTCTTAACACAACCCTTAATACATGCAAATTAAACGATCCCGAAGATCTTGGGGAATATTAGAAGCGACGAGGGTTCGGGGTTAAACGAGAAATACGTTATTTCATATATTTCCGTAATCAAAAACTTGATAATCGGAATAATAGAGTTAGTTTATTTCTGGAAGAAGTTGGAGAAACTCGATGGTGAAAATATAATAAAATGATGTATAATTACCAACTTAATTTTGTAATGATTCCCTCATATTTGATTATGTATTATGTATATATGTAAGGTTGATAGAATCTGTTCAGTGGCAACCACCTTGAAAGTAGTGTTCTGAACTTGTAATACGCATGTACATCTTCTGTGTAACTTCCTAAGTGTTTATTTAATTATATCATACATTCGTAGAGAAGGTACAGATAGAAGGTACAGAGAAGGCACAGTCTCATGTTTGTTTTATTCAATATTGATTAGATTTAAATTCAAGAACTCATTGAAAAAGAAACTGGTTTTAATTGTATGTACAATGTGATGGAGAATAATGTAAAATATAATACTGCACATCAGATGATACCACTTTTATTTACCAGTATTAATCTCTCTATCACGACCTATTCTCACTGTTATGATCATGAAAAAACATTTCAGAAAGATAATAACTTTCTGAATTTCACACGAAAAGATGTTAAACTTTTTATCTGCCCTCGGTAAACATCTTATTATATAATTCACGAACTCGAAGAAATGTTGAAACTTTGAAACTAGGTTTTTTTACGTCACGAGGTCTAGAATATTTTCCACAACACGCGTCATAATATTCTCAAGATAAGGAAATAACGTCGCTATAGGAACCCATTCTTAACAAAAGTAAACGAACCTAGCGGAAAGAACAGAAACAAAGAGAATTGTTGGATGAAAAGAGAAAAGTAAAGCAAACAATATTAACTGGAAAGTACGAGAAAGAGAAGAGCGAGAGAGACAGAAGGAGAGGGAGAGAGTGAGAGAGCGATAGGGTGGAGAATTAACTAGCTTTGTGCAGTATGAAGAAAGAGAGGGAAAATCCTCTACGTTGATCAAGTAAATAGATGGTAATAGCTCAGCATTAAATGCAGTACAATTCTTTCAATGATAAATGAGAAAGAAAAAGGATTATGTTAAGTTATCGTTTCTCTTCTTGGAATTTATCTTGAACCGATTTGTAGAGGGTGAAGTAGGTAAAATAACGTAACTTTGCTCGGATTCTTGAAGCTGGAAGCTATTATCTAATTGTATATTCGTAAATAAAGTATGCAATATAGAAGGGTGCGCGCAAAAACATTACGTAATACGTAATAATCCAAATATAGTTTACTTTTGTTATGTTATTGTAGGTTATAGACTGGTGTAGTGGCAGTTGATATATTTAGTCCTCTTGATAGTATATTGGAATGACGGAAAGGAGACAGTCGTGGCCTTATTTGAATAACCATCCGTGTATTTGCCTGACTACGCAGGGAGAAACCAGAGAAAACGTCGCTCAAGATGGTCGACCATGGCAGGACCAAGGCCATGGTGCGATGGTCGACCATCGCACTCCGGTCTCCTGAATGACTGTTCAAGGGGCTAGCTCCATATGTCTTAATATGATTTTTACTTGGTGTACAGCGATGGCTACGTATTATGACCCATTACGTACCCATGCAATCTCAGAGCTGTGTAACGGTGCTGGTGAATTGTAAATATTCCAGTTTTCACATCGTAATTTCAAGGGGTTGCCCTAGACTTGATTTTTTTTTCTTCTTCATTTTTTTCTCATATTGCGAAGATTTTATTGAAATGTATCGTTTATTTGATCTATCAAAATTATTTTTCGGTAGAGTTGTTCCACTCAAACACTTTGTTTCCTACAGTCCTGGTAACTATTACGTTTTTTATTTTTTATTCTGGGTTAGAGAGTAGAGTGCGTTGTTAAACAGATGTACTCAGATTCATTATGATAAAATCTGTTGGTATCACTACATCATGGTTCAGGTACAAATTGAATTGTTAATCGGATTGTTGTGACCGTCGACTTTTATTTGGTCGACTGGTATTATTCTTTTTTTTTTTCACGTGAGACATATTCAACCAAGAAGACTTCAATATATATACAGTAGAAATGTTGCGTGAAAAAACGAACTGAACGTACGTGTATTTTTGCCAGATTGTTCATGAAAAGGTTATAAAGTGTCTTACTGGAACGAAACATTTTACTCGTAGAGCAATATGAAAATTACCAATGCAGTTTTTAGCGCAGTAACAGCCCTTTTTTGGTTTGTAAACAAGTTTTCATATTTGGTTACAGATAGCTCTGGAATGTTGCCGAACGTTGTTGTCTATATCCAGTGGAACGTTTTCGATGATCCAAACGATGACTACAATTCAAGGTATTACAATAATTATGCTAATTCTTTCAATTCTGGAAGTTGAAACTATATCCTTAAAGGATATCACAAACCTGGAACTAGATTTCAGCTAATGAATAATATTCATTTCCCTAATTTTAGAGAAAACCAGAAATTATCATGCCCATTTCAGGAATAATGATTAATTTATTTGTACTCCAGGTCTCGGCCTTTATTCTGAATCCTGACTTACACATTACTCGATTCTGTCCGTGATTATGTTTCTATACAGATGGTAATGTCAACGTCACGAGTCATGGTCTCTAGAGAACGAACACATTAATTAGAATATTTGAAATGAGATGATGATTTCTAGTTTTCTTTGAAATTATGGAAATCAATATCGCCATTATTAATCAGAATCTAGTTCCAGGGTTGTGATGCCCTTCAATGAAAACACAATAGTTCTTCCCTATCAGCCAAGTACCGATCAATACCAATTCTTTATTCGAGCTGTATATATTTGTCGTCGTGCATTACGTATATAAAGGGTATTATTCCAACCAATAAAAATCAGTCTCACAATGGAATTCTCCGACTCATTGAGCGTGTGGTTCATGTTGGGTCGAAATCCCCATGCGGTAGTGTTCAAAGATAGCGGAGACACTCGGTCGGGATTGTCAATAAAAACAATTGTGTTGCCTGTGACAACCGACAGTGTGGTCCTCGACGCGGCATAACTTAACGTCGACCTATACATTCAGTATGCGTTCATATTTTGCTGAACATGGTTCTTGAAATGCGTTCAACAAATATATTTGAATTATGTAATATATCTAAAATACTTATGGAAGCCTCTTAAGGATCAGTAATTATCAACCTTGGATTAGGTAAGGTTCAGATTGAAGTTGTTAGCTTGAATTCCAATCTTATTTTTCACTATAACTCTGCTTTCGCTGATTTCTTTATTGGTGAGCTGTTAAAACTGATCCTTGTAGATATAAACGGTAAAGACTATTTGCAGCCAGAACAGATATTGCAGGCGTTGTTTGTTGTTATATTCTGTTATATTTTATTGTTTATGCTGTTGATTTCGCTGTACAGAGTAACCCACGTGTCACTGAATTTCCATAACCTTAGCCTACTTACCTAACTAAACTACATCAATCTCACCCTAATCTAACGTTAGGTGATATATTATTAACAATCATCATGCGATGTAGTGAACGGTTGCGGTAGCATGAAGTGGTATAAGCTATACATTAAAATGCATCGTGAAAAAAATATAGTGTATTATACGCACTAAAATTAGAAGGCATGAGCATACACACTGCACTCATAGTTGATGAAAATATTAGAGGTTGAATGTCCTTACCAGTAAGCATTTTATTTCAATTTATTTCAATTTCGTACTCATCCATTTTATGTGACCGCAAGTTTACGTACAACAGGTATGGTTGTTAATAACCCTTCGGTAGTATTTGAACAGATTGTCAGTGCTGGCTAGACTCACTCGAACGGAGCTGGCTCGACCCGGTCACTCATAATAGAGAGATCGCGTTATGTTCAACAACCGTACACCCGTAACATCACCCCGCTACATCGCGAACCCACCTTAACGGTAATACATTGTGACGAATGTCCGTGAAGTGACATTTTGCCGCTACATTAACTCTATTCCATCAGAATACAGGCGGAAATACGCCCCGCAAAACTCACACACACACACACACAAACTCACAAACATTTCTATTTAGTTGATTTAACCTCTCACCTATACTCTCTCTCTCACACACACACTCTCTCACTCTCTCTCTCTCTCTCTCTCTCTCTCTCTCTTCCTCTCTCTCTCTCTCTCTCTCTTCATTCCACTGTCTTCATCTCCCTACACTATTATCTATCTCTCTCTCTCTCTTTCACTGGTCCATACACTTTCCTCTCTGCATCCATGTATTTGCGTTTTTTCCACGTCATTTCCGTTTCGTGCGTTTCCTCCAGCTACTTATTTACTTATTAAAGTAAGATGAAGCAAGAGAAGGTCTCCCGCAGCTCATCTTCATACACATTCTCATTACAGCCGTATTTCACGAGGATGTTTGAAAATACTTCTAATCATTCCTTTACCTGCACTAGAGTACCATTACATTTTCAGTTTCATAGTATGCTTCAAATGTCAATTGATCTCGTTCAACATCAGTTAACGGAGATGACTTCTGAACGGCATCAACGTTTTAAAAAATCAGGAATAATTCTTTTTCACTCTTGAGAAAGTTTTCTCAATAAATATTCAATCTATACTTTTTTTTGATAACATCGAAACTTGAAATAAAATCCTTGTTATACCCAATGAAGACTATAAGGTGAAGGGTGGGGTCGTTCGGAAATAGGAACGACAAGGGTGATCTTCCCACCCCAGAATAACAGTTTCTGCTTATGAATTTCAAAATATTATCCACGCACGACAAAATTTCATTCTTAAAGATATGTCGCAGCTAAGTGAGCCACGGGGGTTGGCTATAGTCATCTGTAAAAAGCAAGGACACATTTTTGTATATTCACTCTTGACACGAGAATTCCTCACGATTCCCCACATTTTATAACTTGAACCAAAATATATCTGCCCTCTATCGTCCGCTACACTACTTAACCCCAATCTGCGAATCCCTCATTTTCCAAACACTTGCCCACCCCTCTTCTCACCACCGACCCCTTCCACCGCCCTCACGATGAGAGAAGTTACTTTGATGATCGAGAAAATTGGGCCAAACTCCCCGGGGATTCCCAAAGAAATTAGGAACCGTTCTGTGTTCGTCTCGACGCTGGTAACACTGTGTTCGATTAACGACGCGTGAGTGTGAGTGAGAGCGAGAGAGAGAGAGAGATATGGGAGGAGGGGTGAACTGTGCGAGAGAGATTACGGAGAGAAGATGAGATGAGCTCAAGTAATAGGTATACTGCAATGAACCTCTTCCCCTTTTCTCCTCTTGCCACTCCGACTGCTACTCGTATTCGAGTATAATAACGCATGTGACAGGGTAATGCCGTATAAAGCCGCTCCAAGATGACGTATAAGGTGAATCATCTGCATTCCTACCGTACGCGATGTTAGCAAGAGGTTATTGCAAGTTAATGTGCAGGAATGTTGTCATTAGAACGGCATATGAATATAGTTTTGAGCGGATGAGTGGGACACGTGAGAGCATCCTGATTATTCTCAAAAATGTGTCGCATACAAATTGTAGGTCTAAACAGGATTTAAAATGTGTACCTCAAATTTTTAAGGAGCCCCATGAGGTTATTGATGAGAAATATTTTTTCATCACCGCTCGATTTTTTTTAGAGAAATATAAATACTTCACATGTCTTATATATTTTTATGAAACGAATCGAACCATTTTGAAATTTCTGTAAGGTATTCTAATTATTGAGTTCATGAAATAGGTAGTGCTTTTATTAGAGGATGTATATCTTCACCTTCTTTACTTATCATCAAAATGGGCTACATGTATAACGTTTGACCTAAGTCAACTTCTTTCCCATTGAATGCAATTGAAGCGTTTTTCACCTCATTTAACGTTACTTCAAGTGATGGTCCGGTATTGCACTAAGTCTAGTCAATCTTAATTTGACAGTTGATGAAAATCAATAGTATGGATAACCGTGGTGATAACAACAATTGACTGCCAGTTAAAGCTATTCCAATGTTTGTAATACTGGTTTGAAGTTCATGTGCGTAAATCATTAAAGTGGTTTATTTACTTCTGGTAGAGAAGGTATATCCTGGTATAATAATATGGGTGGAGAAGCCAGGGCGTTCCACACGGTGCTTACAAGTAAGGATTATTTGAAGAAGTTATTGTGGACGTAAACGCGACGCGGAAGAACAATGTGTCAGGTATTTTATAGTTATGAATGCGCATGTTTGTTTTATTCTTATCAAATGAACAACATTGCATTTAATATCATGATATTTGCATATGATCATTTGAGTTTCATATTTATGGTATAGATTCCATCATTATATGAATAACAATTCAAAATTCAGACTATTATTTTGAATATTTATTCATACTATTCATATAAATAAGATGGTTTTTCATCACGTATACGCATGGTCTACCTACATTTAGTATTCAAATGGATAGAAATAACTGTGGAAATACGAACAATTAGAAGCATTCTTGGACTTTGATATGAAATTATCAATGTTCAAAATATAAATGATTCAAGCTACAAACTATCTTCTCTGAATTGTACGAGGACAAATATAAGATATCCTTGAGAGCTGTATTTAACTCATTAGATCTGATTTCAGGAATAACGATATCATGTATTCCGAATGAAGTCTGGGATCTTATCTACACATTCACACATAGAGAGATAAGTTTATTCAACACTCCCGCCTAAACGATTTCCACTCAGACAGGAATTTTTCATATTTCACTCATAACTTAATATATTATAAATATAATTTCAAGAAAATATTGGGAAATTATTTGATGTATCCGACGTTCATCTCATATAATGATGCCAGCATTTCTGTCAAAGCGCAATGTGCACATTCACATGTGCACAAGTCTTGTTAATTTGTGTTCATATAGTTGGAAGCATTTGAAAGCAGACAATACTAGAGATAGCTGAATGTTCTCATATACTTACACTATGGAAGTAGTGATACTTGAACTGCTTTCAATGAGACCTGGGGGACTCCCACTTGATATCTGACGTCACAGTTTTATGTGTTCCTCATAATTACCGTCTTGTTTTATTCAGCGCTGCGGTCGCTCCTTTTGTGTGACGTGGCACTTCGCACATCATCTTAACGTCGACCTGCCTGCCTGCCACTTGTTGCTCATGTCAACACTCTCTCCTCTCTCCTCTTTCTCTTTCTATCTCTATCTCTTCGACTTTCTTTCTCTACCTCTCTCTCTTTTTCATTCTCTTCTCTATCTCTCTGTCTCGCTCGTTGTTTGCTTGACACTTGTCTTGTCAATGCACACAATCACGTGACATATTCCCTGAGAAACTATTGTAATTGTGTGACGTCACTATACGCGTTGTGTGAATACCAGGATAACGCTATTTACACAGCGCTTACACCAATCCAACGAGCGAAACTTTGACTATTCTAGCTCGGTTGTGTAGTGTTGGTTCTTGCCGCTTGTCTTTTTGCGTGGTTGGTATTAATGTTTAGTGCTAGACTAAAGGTACACATTTTGTGAGGCTAATGAAATGAACGAGGGAGTACGATAAGGAGAAGCTGTTTTATAGCAGCATGTACTGACATACAGATATAAATATATTATATCGGATCCAGATTTATTGATATATAGATAATATAACAGATTGAGGCATATTATATCAAACTGAAATTATATCCAATCCATTTAGAGATATACCTAATCCGATATACAGGATCGTGTGTATGTGTGTGTGAGTGTGTGTGTGGTACACTGTGGATCTGAATACATCCAACAACTGGTTCCGTTATATAAAACACCGAGTTGAGGATATGCCTATGTGACAAATTCCGTGCTCGGTATAACTGCATACACATGGGATGATATGCAATGATATGCATATTCACATCTCGAGATATTCCGATTCATAAATATACCTGATCTGATATATGCGGTATTCCGAAGCTTCATTAAAAGCAAATCTTTTCTGAGTCAACTCATTTTCATCGATGAACTTACATAGTTTAATGGAATGATATAATCACAATTGAAAGTAGAATTTTTTTGAAATTTTGTTTCAAAAGTGTATCCGAAAATATCATTGAGTAAGTATATTTATGAGAAATTACTTCGAAATCAGGCTATGAACGTTTGGAAAAAAACTGTTATTTTATTCACCGAAACTCTTTCATTCGTGGTGCAAAATCCTCTTCAAAACGATCCCGATTCATGCATTCAAAACGACCAAAAACCATGTTACCCCTGAACACATCGATCTGCAAGACAAGAGAAGAGAAAACGACGCCTTCACTTGACATTTAAACAAGCGTCGCGGCGCTATTGTCACCGGAGACGAGCGCTTGGCGCCTTTATGTCCTTTGTTTACATTGTCAAACGTCAATCAGGGGAACAGAGAAGGTCATGAGAATTAATAAAAAGTACTCGCGAATATGACTGTATACTCGGGGTGAAGATATTCTAGAAACTTCTCAGACTGAACGTAAATGTCAATGATTCCTAAAATAGTCAACCTATCAAAGTGTTCTATCTAGAACGAGTAAGTTGAATGATTTTCACACACAAACAGCGTGTTTGATACCTTGATATTTTCCTAGTTTTGATTCCGAATCCGAAAAAACGTTCCGAATCTTAAACGTTTATTAGAACGATTGGGAGAATAATATTTTCTGTGCAAACCGAATCAGGATGATAACAATTCTCTGGGTATAATTTTATAATTCCATTTTCACAGAACTTGAAAGTAATAACTTCTCAAAAATGTGAGTACATTCAAAATCATGTAGAGAGGAAAGATTTTAGCTAGGAACACTACCTACAAAATGATGGGCTCTTGGAAATGAGATAACAATAGAATAATGCATTCATGAAACAATAAATGTACGAAATAGAATTAACACTTCATAACTTGATGACAAATGTTACGTGAAAAAATAGAAACATTTAGAACAATTCATATCTAAAGAGAGAATTACATCACATATAGAAGAATAACACAGAGCAGTCTGGATCGTAGGCAATACGGTTTAATGCGTACATAGGAAATAGGAAACCTTCAAGTATATCATGTAATGCATTCAAACATCTCGGAACGGAAAATGTATAATCTTTTCGATATAATACACTTGTCTCATATACCGTAACCAAAGATATATAGTATACATATATACAGGGGCGTCGGAACGTTTTCAAAGTAGGGGGGGGCAAGCTCAAAAATTGCGACCCGCGGAGGAAGGAAGTATGAGGTGCCACACATTCAATAAAATTTTGGTATTTTTCAGGATAGAAGGACAAAATACTGAGAATACCAAGATGGGGAGGGGGGGGGATCTCAGTTTGGAAAAGAAAATGCCATATAAGAACAGTTGTACAAAGGCCAGTTAACGCGAAGTCTGCGACCCGCGGAGGGCAAGGGGGGAAGGACCCCTTCTGGCCTCGCAGGGAATTTTTTTTAATTACCCCTTTTTTAACACGATTTAACGTGTTTCAGAGAAGATTTAGATGACAAAAATAATTGTTCTGAAGAACTAGAGGTGCCCAACTGATATCTGCCAATCATAGTTATTGTAACTGCAGGGTCGTCCTGGCTCATTTTCACGCCACGGCTAAGGACTCAATTATGAGCCCCAAAAACTGTATGCCCATAGTGAAAGTGAATGCGAGTGAGGGAGGAACCAAGCCCCGCAGGGAAATTTTTGTGAATTTATCTTTTTAAATACGATTCTACGGGTTTGGGAATTGGACGACATTTCTGGAATTCATGAATTCTTTAGTGTGGTTGGAGCTAGTTTTGCTGAATGGCTGATCCAAGAAAAATCTATGTCTTTCGATAACAATGCTGTTCGAATGATAACATTTTCTCCACCCAATAATGCACAAGTAAAATAGAATACGATTTATGGCATATTATTAATAATAGAATGTTACAAATGTGCGCCGATAGCGCCCCTTAAATTTGACGCCCCTGGCAGTCACCGAACGACCCTTATTGGAAGTTCCCTTTCTCCATTTTATTGTATTGTCATTGTTACGACTGTTGGAATTTTGGAAATTTACAAAATTTACAAAAATTGTAATGAATAATTTATATCTGAAAGAAGCACTGCCGGTAGGGTTGTTTGTTGTTTTCTGATAACTAATAACTACTTACCAGAGCTATCATTCCAAAACAGTACACCAAATTCTTTTAAATCACACCTTTTTCAATATGGTTCAACGTGTTCCAGATGAGATTTAGATGCAAAAATCAATTTTCTCCTAAAACTGAAGGTGCCCATCTGATATTTGATTTTCTATGCAATGTGAAATATGAATCTATGTACGATTTTAT